>CM042137.1:126891135-126933635 GCA_023376005.1 Doryteuthis pealeii | reverse complement strand
CTGGGGTCTCTCCGACCGTTCGTCTAGCCTAGGTGGAGTGTAATGGACTGCTCTGCGACAAGGGTTCTATCCTTAAGCATGACGAGGCGCTATCCACGACCAACAGCTAGCCCTATTTTGGGCTCTTATCTCCCTACAGTGGAAGTAACTCATTAGATATATAATTCGTAAAATCTAGTTAAATTTTGAATAATAATTTTTTAGTGAAATTTAACTGGAAACCATATTCCAATTGAAAAGAAAATCAAATCTACTTAATTTTCGACTTTGTTCAGTCCTCGTGACACAATGGTGGAAACTGAGAGACGAGAGCGAATAAGTATGTTGAGTTTATGTTTTATTATCAAGAAGGACATGAGTAAAAACTTTGACTAAACCAACATATATATACGGGGAGGCCACTTATGAATAAGACAAATTTACAAGGGAAGTAACTCATGGTTATTCTTAATTACCTATAACACTTAAAAATATATATATACCGAGAGGCCACTTATGAATATGACAAATATATAAGGGAGGTAACTCATGGTTACTCCTAATTATCTACAACACTTTTTAAAATTATATTACCGCATTCATTTATCTTTCTCATATTTCCCATTTTTTTTCTTTTATTTATAATATCCCTTTTCTTTCTCCTCATCCATCTTTATTATATCTTTTTAAAATCCATACCATTTCCTGTCTCACTCTTCTACCACACCATCATACCAGCGACAAACAAAACCAAATCTTCTTTCTCCTCATCCTTCTTTAATATATCTATTTAAAACCCATACCATTTCCTGTCTCACTCTTCTACCACACCATCATACCAGCGAGAAACAAAACCAACTCTTCTTTCTCCTATTCTTTCTTTACTATTTCAAACCTCTGTCTTTTCTTTTCTCACTCTGCTACCACACCATCATACCACCGAGAAACAAAACCTGCCCTTAACACGTGGTCTCAATATCACATAGACGACGGTAATGACACCCGCCTTTCCATTGATTCTATAAGGTAAACAAAATGGCGGTCGGATTACAATGCCAATTCCTGGCCAAACTCGATGGTCTTTTGTTTTGTTCAATTGATTTTGCAATGAATCAAAATTTTGAGAGAAGCACTTAGAGAGACAAGTATAAATATTTATGAATTAAAATCCAAAGCAACTGATATCGACACAGTAAGCAAACGGATCGGGTACGTATATTTTTCTGGAGCTTACGTGAAAATACACACGCATACGCAGAACATATACCTATATATATATATATATATGGAACTCTCACACACAAACATATATGTGCGTGTGTGTGTGTGTTTGTATGTATTTGTAAAATTTGCTCATTGCTGTGTATATCTATGCACATTTATTGAAACACCATTTCCATTATTTTATTTAGACACCGATTCTGATTTATCATATACAAACAGAAATACTCGCTGTTGCTAATGTCCGTGTGTATGATATCAAAATAACTCCATGCTGTAAGCTGCGACTTACATAACGAATGATATTACAGTACATTTTCATTTCCATAAGAATTATAACGTTCTGTTTGTTCAGTTGAAAACTCCAAAATAAACATTCTTGGTTTTGTTGTCTTCTGCCTGGAGGAAAAGACTATAAGGATTTCTAACTTTTATTAATGAAGCAGTCTATGCATATAATCGGATGCTTCTTGCCAATACACCTGCTGAAGCTGAAATGTTCATCGGCTAAAAAGTTCATATTTTAACATCCTATCTGCTGTTGATGAATATTTGGAACAATCGGGTCCAAGCATTGCAACACCGATGGAAGAAGATTGTGTAAGGTTGGGACGTATTTGGTCACATTCCATTTGAGTAACTTGGTCAGCCTATGAACTTTTTAGGGAGCCTCGTATCAATTTAAATCTTGCGTTCTTAGATTTATTCCATAGCTTATAGTTTCATATGTCTTCTTGAAAAATAGAAAGATCATCATCAGATGGAACTATTTGCAAAGAAATGGATGGTTATATATATATATATATATATATATATATATATATATATATATATATATATAAGTTAATAAGTTATATATGAAAACCTTAATATATCAGAAATAAATGTATTTGGGTAATTTTTAGCTACCCAAACATCTAAGCAACGGTTAAAGAATCAAAAACAGCGTTCCTCCTGTATGCTGCGACTCTTTAATAATGCATTTTGTTTACTTCAGTTTGTTCTAAATAATTAATTAATTAATTCATCGCAGAGAGCTCTGATGATCCGAACGAGGTGAAACCTGGGTAGGCTTTCTGACTATACCATTTTACTATAATATATATATATATATATATATATATATATATATATATCCTATAGTGTGAGATGGTCACTGTTTCAGCTTTTGCTGGGATGGCGTACCAAAAGCAGTATTAATTGGTAGAGTGCTCAATATAAAATAGAGCTGTTATACCATATAATAAGATAAATATATAAAGGTTTTACATATCTATTTATTAGGTGACAAAGGAACATTCACATTTGAAACATCTTGACCTGATGATTGCATCGCATGAAACCAATATGGTCGTGAATGTTCCTTTGTCACCTAATAAATAGATATGTAAAACCTTTATATATTTATCTTATTATAATATATATATATATATATATATATATATATTATATATATATATATATATTTAAAAAAATTTTTTTTAAAATTGGCCGTTATTGTGAAGCATTAAAAATAAATAAATGAATGAACTCGATATTATGGAGTATTGGATTCACTTATTTTTTAATTATTTTTTTCTCATAAATTTTCAGGTTCGTTAGATACCCTTTGTCAAATGTTACTGTTCAACGGTTTCTTTGTCTCTGTTGTTATCGACAGTGGCAGCGTTTGTGAAATATTTGTAATAACGGAGAATTCCGATATCTGCGTTTAATCCCTTCACGTGCGTTTGTAATTTTAGAATCCATTTAGTTTCTGATTGTTTTCTAGATTGCGTTGTTGGAAATGCGTGTTCTAATAAGATGCATTTGAGGTGTGTAAGGTTGTGTGATAAGGTGTTAAAATGAAGTGCTATTGTACTATGCGGGGATTTGAGATTTACAGTGGATTTGTGGTTATTTAGTCTTAGTCTAAAGGGTGTATATATAACAGCATATGATCTATAGTAGTGCACTGCTGAACACGTGCAGTGTTAGGCTGCTCTCTATTGTAATGTAACAAGATCCCTTCAAGTTTAGAAGTGCTGTCCTCATTTTCCAAAGAAAACACCCATCGAAATTAAGTAATATATTCATATGTATTCCATATTGTTGGACATGTATGTTTTTCGATTTACTACAACCAACAAGTGTGTAAATATTGACTAATTCTAAATATTCGTACACAAGTCACTTAGGAACATTTGTGTAAATACACAGACCACATTTATTCATTTGTGTGTCTGACTGCGAGGGAATCATGTAAATTAGCAATTTACCACCAATTTAGATACCACCCTTTTTCAAAACAAGTAGCATTTATTAATGTATACAACATTATATCAGACAAGTATATTTATGAATGTGCATAAACAACGTTCTCACATATTTATGTGCACACAATAATCCATATATTCATATACAAAAGATAAGCACGTGATCAAATCAAACGGATGTAGTGTATAGTTGGTAGGAGTGATTGACAGGTGAGAGGTCAAAGTTCAAATTCGCAACTATTCGACACTGGGTGTCTTTGGTGTTGGCTATAGACAATTACATGCAAATTAAAAGAAAAAAAATTCTAAAAATATAGGAAAAAAGTGAGCTGTTGATATTAAATTCCAATGGAAACAGACCTATATTTTCCAGCTTTAGAAATACCTTTTCCACCTTTCTACGATTTATGAAAGTAGTATAACGGTTGTCAACATAAGAAACGGACACGATGATCCGTGTTCAAATCATGGAAGAAACTTTAGGCTACACTTTCTACTAATAAACCTGGAAAAGGCATACGTCTATCTCTTCTTCCCCAAACTATGGGTAAATAGCTTGGTAGACTGGATTCTTTATCTCTAGTACGGCAACCGGTCTAGAAGAAGGAAAACACTGAATTGAAACCACCTTTAACGACCTTATCTTGTGTCACATTTTGCCCATGGCACAAGGGTTGCATAAATACACACATCTATTAATAATGGAGATTATTTGTATTTCTGTCTGTAACAAAAACTACGCCATAGCTCTACGTCACAGCTTACGTCACAATATTATTATGCTATATACACCCAAAATTTGAGTAAGCAATTTAAAAAATTGTTTTTTTACTCTCACCCTTTTTTCTTTTACAGTAACAAGAAGTTAACTAAAAAGTTTACAAATAAATAAATACCTACGATTTTGTTTGATTATTACATGCACGCAACATTTTATTTGAGAGGGACGGGGCTCAGTTTTTATTTCGAATTGTTTTTTGTTTTTGTTTACTCCTTTAATAAATATGATGATTTTGCTTACTTATGATACAAACCCTCTGACATTGAATTTTTAACTCTCACCCTCTCAGGCAATGTCTTTCAAAAATTAATTTTTATGACGTCAGGAGGGTGTTTTCTGTTGCTAGTCATTTTAATAAAAGATTTAATAAAAAGACCTTTGAGTCAGTTGGTATTTCTTTTTCTTTTCTTTTTCTTATTTCTTTTTCTATTTATTTATCTCTTCTTCCTAATTTGGTTTTAAACGTGTGACCTTTTAATCATTTTTACTCATATTCCATTTCAATCTCTTTCGAGAGTCTTTTTATTTTTTCGTAGTTTCTGTGTCCTTAAGCCTTACTATAGTTGCTCGGTTCTTGAGCCTTAGTAAGACAACCAGTGTTGGAGAAGGAAAACTCTGGATTCATAGTAGCTGTAATCTGCTTAATATCTGATATTTTGTAGTATTCTGCTCTTAGTGGAGGGGTCGGATAAATATATACAAAATAAATTCCTAAATATTTTAATAACTTTATGGTTTTCTTTGTTGATGTCAATTCAGATGAATTTTCCGAATAATCGTTATATAGCAGGGATGCCAATCGTTGTCCATTTACATATGGCAATATGAAAGGCACAAAGAAGTTTAGATAAAATTAATCTTCATACAAAATTGTTCAATTACAACTAAAAATGTGAGCAATGAGCTGCAGTTTCCAAACTGAGAAAATTACGAAGACAACCTTCACACGTTAAAAACATTTTGTCAAAGAATTCTACCATTGTTGTTCAACATTGGGTTATTCCATAATATTTTCAATTGCTTAAAGAAATATGATACCATCAATTGGAATAATCTAATCTAATTTCTTTAGGAAATATTCTATGAAAAAAGTATTTTGTGTCTCATCTTCTATTTGTTACTTAAAATAAAATAAAGACTAAGTGAATATCCTCTAAGCAAAATAAAAACTACGTGAATATCCTCTAAGTAGTGGTTATCTTCTATATGTTACTTAAAACAAAATAAAAACTAAGTGAATATCCTCTAAGCAGTGGTTATCTTCTATATGTTACTTAAAACAAAATAAAAACTAAGTGAATAACCTCTAAGCAGTGGTTATCTTCTATATGTTACTTAAAACAAAATAAAAATTAAGTGAATATCCTCTAAGCAGTTGTTATCTTCTATATGTTACATAAAATGAAATAAAAACTAAGTGAATATCCTCTAAGCAGTTGTTATCTTCTATATGTTACATAAAATAAAATAAAAACTAAGTGAATATCCTCTAAGCAGTTGTTATCTTCTATATGTTACATAAAATGAAATAAAAACTAAGTGAATATCCTCTAAGCAGTTGTTATCTTTATAAGAATTTAGCTGAATAGCTAGTAATTTTAAAAGTAGTCCAAAACATAAATTTAGTACAGATGATCTTTGAAGAGTAACCCAAATAGTTATCGGTAGACCAATTTGGCAATACTGCTTAGGTAGACTCGGTACTTTAAATGTGGACCATTGATGTGTGTTTGAAGCCAACATTTCGGACACTGTTCGTTTTTACTAAGGCAAGAAGGTCTTTCTAACTTGACTGACTGATGTAAACGAAATTTTGTACAGCACTGAGTGAATATCGATCTCCATTGTAAAAGTCTCTCTGTGAGTAAAGAGATGTCATGCGCTTATATGTTATAGGCATTGCTTATATGTTGTAGACATCACAGTACTTATCTTGCTGAAATACCAGCATATTATTATTTCTAATTGAAAAATATACAATCAAAATGGATATAATTAGATATTGTTTATTATCAAACTGTACAACGATGAAAATCAAACATTTTAGTGACCATCCCAACCTATATAAACATAGGTTGCGTCGGTCACTAAAATAATATTGGAATATTAAATTCAACTGAATAAATTATGTATTTTAATAGTTATTAATTACAAATAGGAGAAATACTGAAATGAACCGTGAAAAGCTATAAAGTAATAATATTCAAGCCCTAAAATATAATTAGAATTAAACGTTGTTTCACTAGCTATTATTTAGAATTTGAATTAAATTGATAATGATACAGAAATAAGAACTAAGGAATAAATAGACGAATAGAATAAGCCGCACGCGGCAATTGAGGAAAATATTAACTAATATAACATTCAATTATTATCATCCGAAAAGAAGTTTATCTCAGTTTATCTCTAAGGAATGACATCGACTTAGTTAAGTGTATGGCCGGGTCCTGATGAAATCATTTGGATTGAAACTTAACTCTTTTGCTTTTCTACTATAACTAATATCATTCATCCACAGACAGTCCTGTTTCGACGTATAACGTCTCCTCAGTGCGACTGATTAACTGGTGTTGCTTATCCGATGAATACTTATTTCTTATGAGTGTCATCATCTTAGCTAAATAATGGACCATTCCGTTTTTATATTAGGAAAAGGGGGAAAAGGACATGCAACAATGAAAAAATATAATAAGAAAGAAAGAGGTTTGTGTATGATGTAGAGAGTGATGAGCGAGCCGAAGCGATAGCGCTAAACTGTTTAATCAAACATAATGAAAAGATGAAAAGAAGGAAAGAAAGAAACAACGGCGAGAGAGTTAAATCAAGATTATTATACTTTTTACATATTGAACTATTTAGCAATAGCTCTTAAGTAAACATATGAAACGTTATAATAATTAAATCATCATGCTGTAGTATATCCACAGGTTCTGCCATCTATTGTCCTTATTTGTTACTTGATATTATATAATTCTTTAAAAAAAATCCCTTCGGCATTTAGTAAGCCAAATGTCGTACACATGCAGTAAAACCAAGCAAGAAACTTTTTTGTCTTAATCCATTTGCCCTTGCAAATAATGACCTGGACAAATGATGCTTACCTATTTTTGTTTGACGATGCCTGGTAGCTGTGAACAGCTCGTCATCGGATTGGATGATGATGCGATGCGACAAAGCGGTTTAAGAGAGCTGAGAGCGTTACCATGGTAAAACAGGATTCTTAGACTTGTGAACGTCTTTATTCAGCTTCTTATTCAAACATTTCCTGCCCTTTTTTTTCTTCCATCTTCGCTTATCCTCAGAGCCTCTTCAATTTTTTTGTCAATTTGTCTCTTTTCATACGAGCAAAGCTTAGCGGCCATCTTTAATCTAAAGCTGTCTTGAAGCCCCGCCCCCTTGATGCCATATTGCCATTCAATGATTGTATTTTTCTTTTTGTGCTTACATATTCGCGTCATTTATTTTTTTGTCCAACCTCGACCATTTCCTTGACGCATGCGCAATGTGTTCAAAGTGGGTGCAGTAGCATCTGGCTATAACTGTTATTCCGGTATGTTTTTCTGACTATATCACATATGCCTTCGTGTATCTCAGTGTGTAAATATTTCTGTGTATAATATTTCTGTGTGTAAATATTTCTGTGCACAGATGTCATTTCAACACAGAGTTCGCTCTTTGGTAAACTAATGATTCAAATGTGATTTAAAATATCAGCAGTTGAGCTCAAATTCAAGGACAAATACTTTCGGTGGGGGTTAGAATACGCTGACTGCATCACTGGCAGATGGGTAAGATACCACCCCAGCTAAAATGGGATCTCCTCGCTAATACACTAAAATGCATCTGATAGTTGGGTTCCAGTTCTGAGGAGTGTAGAGCACTCCTTTATTTCTATTACTTCCAGGTCCACTCTGACATGGAATAAAAATTATTAGTATTAGTTAAAAATGCATGAAACCTCATAACTTTTTAAACAAACGATTTTAAATAGGATCACACCCTGTCACTGACTTTACCTCCTGTAGAGGGTTAAGACCTCCCTCTCAAAAGGATTTCCTCTGTATGACATTAAACGCAAGGTGATGCGTGTATTCATCCAACCCTTCCACCAGGGACAGGATGCGATACCAAATAACTTTTTTAAGCGGAGTGCAGATCGTTTGAATGTTTTTTTTGATCAATTAGGATGCCATGAAGGACTTTTCTACAACCACACATTTTGTTGCATACCACAATAATCTTGTATCGCATCTTACGCACAGTGTAGCATAGTAGAGTACATCTGCATACCCGTGGTTGTACACGGGTTTACTTGACTTCTTTGTTTTCCTACTTAGCTTATGTTTCTTTACCTTTGTATATTTAATCATTGTTTGGGCTGGTCTGTCTATCGTTCGATCCTCTGCTATTTGGTTGGTCTTATCGTTGGATCTGGTATATGTTTCGTCATCTGGGCCAGATCTTATCTACTTGTGTTGTTCGTTTGTTTTTACTAATGACACAAGACTTTCTTTTTTGGAGGTCATAGATATTTTATTGTAGATCGCAGATCACAAGACGCGTGTGAGAATTTAGCTAATTGAACGGAACCCAGTCTACACTACAATTTACCCATAGCTGACAGAGAAGAAAAAGATTAAAACCTTTTCCAATGGGCTAACATGAAGTGTAACTACAACCAGCCACGTCCAGGATTCGAACTCTCGATCTAGAGGCCCCAGTTCACCCCTTGTAACATAACATATATCTGCTTGAAAGACGACCCAACAACAAATGCGTTTCACTATTAATTTATAATCTCTTATTGTTCATATGTCTTAGCCAAATTCTCCCCAAATTGAAATAAGAGACAATTTTATTTTGATATACATCTATTCTGTATCATACTAAAGCTGAATAAATCAATGATCGCTTGCTAAATGCTATTTTACCTATTTAGTTTAATGACACAAAATACATCCTAAAATATTCCTTAGTTTTCGAATTAAGTTTTGAAAATAACTCCATTTTATTTGGTTCAAATTAGTGGTAATTTGCAGTTAAGTCAAAAACTCACCCGTCTCTTATTCACATTTGCTTGTTACTTTCTCCTTCTATTTATATATCTTGACTAACTACTCTTTATATCTGTTAGTTTTCTCTGTTAGTGCAAAGAGAGATTGGGGAGTGTGAGTATAAGTCTATACTTGAGAATGATACACATAAAACTGACTTGGACTTTGGGATAAAGACGAATCGCCTATCCCCCTGCTAGAAGATAATAACCAGAAAGAAGTGAACTAGTAAAATGGTAGAATTTGCAGTTCGAGCAGATCATAGGGTGAAGATGAAAGAAAACGAAAAGGACAGACAAATCCCAGGGCTGCTTACGAATTCAAAAAGGCTGTGGAATATGTGGGTGAAAGTGATACCAATTGTGGCTACAAAGTTTAGAAAAGAGACTAGAGGTATTGAAACTCAGACGAAGAAAATGTGACCATCAATAGAATTCCTGAATTCGGATAGAATACACAGAAGAATCCTGGAGACCTAAAGAGACTTACTGTCATTCAGATTCCAATGAAAATCCATCAGTTTCTGGTGGTTTGAAAAAACTCACAAGGAATGAATAAGAATAATAATAATGGAGAGATTCGCTTCCGGTTTTGTCTGTAACAAAAACTGCGTCACTGCTTACGTCACATTAACCAACACATAATCCAACGTAATAACATAGAATAAATATACTCAAAATGTGAGCATGCAACGTTAGACAATCCTCATTGTTTCAATAAATAGATGCCCGGCGTTATATATTTATATATAGATTGTTTTATTCTAATATAATATTTAAAGTTATCAGAACTGTTTCCATTTCAAATTTCCTTTCTTTCTTTCTCATTTTACTCCTTTAATAAATTTGACGATTTTACATACTTATGGTACACACTCTATGACATGAATTTTCAGCTCCTATCTCCTCAGCAATATCTTTCAAAAAAAATATTTTACATCGCCCGGAGGGTGTCTTTTTTACTTTGATACACTACTACTACTACTACTACTATACTACTACTAATAATAATAATGAATTAAAACACCAAATATAGTAAATAAGTAGACAGTATAAAACTCGACCAGTCTTACCAATATATGACTTAATCAAGTTTCCTCTTCCCAGCATTCCCCATACAGCAGTATATAAAAGGATATCTACTATGTGGAAGCAATTGATTTAATGACAACATAGGCGAGAAACTGAGCGTTACCACGCGCCGTTAAATCTATGTCTACGCTATCCTAACTATATATAAGTGTGTGTAGAGAGCGTTTAGTGTGTGTATGTGTTTTAGAGTGTCTAACGAAAATGAATTGAGCATTCACACAAGCAGACCCTCCTAGACACAGTTGCCTCCCTTGTTTGTATTTACACTCTTCATTGTGGCCTGATTACATGTAAAGTAGAGGTCGCTTTTTCCCAACATCTCTCGGGCTGTTGTTGTCATTGTAGCTACTGTCAAAATGTGACCAAGCGGAACAGATAGACAGGAGAGCTTGGTTAGATTTGCAGTTGTTTTGCGTCTTTCCTGGTCATTGTCTGCAAAAAGCAAGGTATAAATTAGAGAAATTGTTCCGTTCAATATCCTGCCAGGCGTTTGCAGTGCCCTCCCCCATATCTGCCTCCGGCATTCGAGCACAGAGCTGCTCTTTGATGTGATAATAGCCTCTTTTCTCTGTTCAATACACTCTATCTAGTTCCACCACCATCTAGTGAAAGCTAAGCAGGACAGATGAACTCAGTTTGTTCATATTATCTTCAAAAATGTAAGAATAGATCGTAACATCGATACAAAAGGTGAATGTATTGATTCCGGTTCAAAGGGAGCAAAGACCAACATATATATTATGAACAACACTTATTACAGGAATTATCATATAAGTATTATGCATATATAGTATAATGGATATTCAGTGTCTGTCCGTAACCGAAACTATGTCACTGCTTCCATCACATTACTCTCAGGAATTCCGTGAGTTTATCACTCAAGTATTTGATTTATAGTCAAAATCATTAATACAATGAATAAATCTAATTTATTAATGATGTCTTTATGAAAATCTAAGTTAGATTAACCTAAAAACTGGCGCACCTTATTAGTGTGTAAAATCTTGCTATGTATCTTTAATATCACTAAGAAATAAAGGTTACATAATATATGGTGTGGTTAATTTGCATACTGGTTTCAGTAAAACTGGGCTAGATAAATGATTATTGGTGTTATTGATCTCGAATATATTGTTTTTTTCTCCAACGAATTAAAATTCAATTCAAAGAATGATTTTATGTAGAACCAATTAAAATAGAATTAAAATAAGTATAATATTTTATATATTATCTAATTTAGTTAGTCTTTCTAATTTATATATTTCATTACATTAAAACTTAAAATATTACGCCCGTGGGGGGGGGATATTCTTGCTAATCTTATTTATAATGGAGATTGTGTGTTTTTCTGTCTTGTAACCGAAACTATATTCTACATCAATCACAATTCCCTTTAGTTATAAGACATCACATTCTCATGATTTTATTTTTATCTAAACCTCAATTATTAATAAAATGTCTTACATTTATTGCAATCAAAGGGAAGAAAAGAAACAGAAAGGGTTAAGAGCTGGATGTGAAGAAGGAGGAGGGGAGGATGTAAATAATAATTAATAATAATAATAATAATAATAATAATAATAATAATAATAATAATAATAATATAACCACCAGCAAAGACAGGTGTGAAAAACTCGAATGGAGCGAAATAATAATAATAATAATAATAATAATAATAATAATAATAATAATAAAAATGGAAAAAAAAGAAGAAAATTGATAAGGACCCAACAAAATAGTAAATGTAGACTTTGTGGTAATAGAGATGAGACTGTAAACCATATACTCTGCGAATGTAGCAAACTAGCAACAACGAGAATACAAAACTAGACACGACTGGGTTGGGAAGGTGATCCACTGGGAATTATGCAAAAAATTTAATTTTTGACCATACAACTAAATGGTATATGCATAAACCAGAATCTGTTCTTGAGAACGAAACACATAAAATTCTCTGGGACTTTGAAATAAAAACGGATCACCTTAGCCCAGCAAGAAGACCAGACCTAGTGTTGATAAACAAAAAGAAAGAACTTGTCAACTGGCGGATTTTGCAGTTCCAGCAGATCACAGGGTAAAGCTAAAGGAAAATGAAAAAAAATGGACAAATATCTGGACCTTGCCAGAGAACTGAAAAATTATGGAATATGAAAGTGAAAGTTATACCAATTGTAGTTGGTGCACTTGGAACGGTCCAAAAGTATTGGAAAGGTTTGGAAAGTTTGGAAATCAGAGAAGAATTGAAACCATTCAGGAACACTGCACTGCTGCAATCTACCAGAATACTCAGAAGAGCCCTGGAGACCTGAGGAGACTGCTGTCACTCAGACTCCAGTGAAAGACCATCAGCTAACACTGATGTGAAATTCAAAAGGAATAATAATAATATGCAACAAAACAGTAAATGTAGACTGTGTGGTGACAGAGATGAGACTGTAAACCATGTATTAAGTGAATGTAGGCAAACTAGCACAACGGGCTTACAAAACTAGACACCGACTGGTTGGGAAGGTGATCCACTGGGAATTATGCAAAAAATTAAATCCATCCAGACAACAGCATTGTTAATATCGGCTAAAATACTCAGAAGAGTAGTGGAGACCCGAGGAAACTTGCTTTCACTCAGCCTCCAGTGAACCACCGGCTTAAAACACGAATGGAATAATAATAATAATATGAGACTGCAAACCATGTACTATGCGAATATAGCAAACTAGCACAAAGGAAGTACAAAACTAGACACGACTGGGTTGGGAAGGTGATCCACTGGGAATTATGCAAAAAATCAAATTTGACCATACAAAAAATGGTATATTCATAAACCAGAATCTGTTCTTGAGAACGAAATGCATAAGATTCTCTAGGACTTTGAAATAAAACGGATCACCTTAGCCCAGCAAGAAGACCAGACCTAGTGTTGATAAACAAAAAAGAAAGAACTTGTCAACTGGTGGATTTTGTAGTTCCAGCAGATCACAGGGTGAAGCTAAAGGAAAATGAAAAAATGGACAAATACTTGAACCTGCCAGAACTGAAAAAGTTATGGAATATGAAAGTGAAAGTTATACCAATTGTAGTTGGTGCACTTGAACGGTCCAAAAGTATTGGAAAGTCTGGAATCAGAGGAAGAATTGATACCATCCAAAACACTGCACTGCTGCAATCTACCAGAATACTCAGAAGAGTCCTGGAGACCTGAGGAGACTTGCTGTCACTCAGACTCCAGTGAAAGACCATCAGTTAATGCTGATGTGAAAACTCAAAAGGAGTATAATGATAATAATAATAATAATAATAATAATAATAATAATAATAATTAATAATAATAATAATAATAATAGTGGAGATAAATAGTAAAGATGCTTTTAAGTGGACGTATATTTCTTGGGTGGAGCTAATTCTAATATTTCGGGGGCACAATTGTGATTATTTGTGCAATATTCCTAACGTAAATCATATGCAAGGCATGCAGTCCCTTCGTTTTTATTTATTGTGTCGTATATACTTACTCAATCAAGGAGGCGCTCATTTTGTAATAGTTATCATCGTAAGAAATGGAGACGATGAAACGAGTTCAAATCCTGGATGAAGCTGTTTGCATTTCATATGGCGTTAATACCCTTGGAAAAGGTATGCCTACAACTATTCTCCATTAAGTTATGGGCAAATAGTAGGGCAGGCGGTGATCAATTACAATAAAAATTGAGCAATGAGCTGCAGTTTCCAAACTGAAAAATTACGAAGACAACCTTCACACGTTAAAAAACATTTTGTCAAAGAATTCTACCAATGTTTGTCAACATTGGGTTATTCCATAATATTTTCAATTGCTTAAAGAAATATGATACCATCAATTGGAATAATCTAATCTAATTCTTTAGAAATATTCTATGAAAAAAATTTTGTGTCTCATCTTCTATTTGTTACTTAAACAAAATAAAACTACGTGAATATCCTCTAAGTAGTGTTTTCTTCTATATGTTACTTAAAACAAAATAAAAACTAAGTGAATATCCTCTAAGCAGTGTTATCTTCTATATGTTACTTAAAACAAAAATAAAAACTAAGTGAATAACCTCTAAGCAGTGGTTATTTTCTATATGTTACTTAAAACAAAATAAAAATTAAGTGAAATATCCTCTAAGCAGTTGTTATCTTCTATATGTTACATAAAATGAAATAAAAACTAAGTGAATATCCTCTAAGCAGTTGTTATCTTCTATATGTTACATAAAATAAAATAAAAAACTAAGTGAATATCCTCTAAGCAGTTGTTATCTTCTATATGTTACATAAAATGAAATAAAAACTAAGTGAATATCCTCTAAGCAGTTGTTATTCTTTATAAGAATTTAGCTTGAATAGCTAGTAATTTTAAAAGTAGTCCAAAACATAAATTTAGTACAGATGATCTTTGAAGAGTAACCCAAATAGTTATCGGTAGACCAATTTGGCAATATCGCTTAGGTAGACTCGGTACTTAAATGTGGACCATTGATGGTGTTTGAAGCCAACATTTCGGACACTGTTCGTTTTTACTAAGGCAAGAAGGGCTTTCAAACTTGACTGACTGATGTAAACGAAATTTTGTACAGCACTGAGTGAATATCGATCTCCATTGTAAAAGTCTCTTCTGTTGAGTAAAGAGATGTCATGCGCTTATATGTTTATAGGCATTGCTTATAGTTGTAGACATCCAATACTTATCTTGCTGAAATACCAGCATATTATTATTTCTAATTGAAAAATATACAATCAAAATGGATATAATTAGATATTGTTTATTATCAAACTGTACACGATGAAAATCAAACATTTTAGTGACCATCCCAACCTATATAAACATAGGTTGCGTCGGTCACTAAAAAAAATATTGGAATATTAAATTCAACTGAATAAATTATGTATTTTAATAGTTATTAATTACAAATAGGAGAAATTCTGAAATGAACCGTGAAAAGCTATAAAGTAATAATATTCAAGCCCTAAAATATAATTAGAATTAAACGTTGTTTCACTAGCTATTATTTAGAATTTGAATTAAATTGAATAATGATACAGAAATAAGAACTAAGGAATAAATAGACGAATAGAATAAGCGCACGCGGCAATTGAGGAAATTAACTAATATAACATTCAATTATTATCATCCGAAAAGAAGTCTTATCTCAGTTTATCTCTAAGGAATGACATCGACTTAGTTAAGTGTATGGCCGGGCTCCTGATGAAATATTTGGATTGAAACTTAACTCTTTTGCTTTTCTACTATAACTAATATCATTCATCCACAGACAGTCCTGTTTCGACGTATAACGTCCTCAGTGCGACTGATTAACTGGTGTTGCTTATCCATGAATACTTATTTCTTATGAGTGTATCATCTTAGCTAAATAATGGACCATTCCGTTTTTATATTAGGAAAAGGGGAAAAGGACATGCAACAATGAAAAAATATAATTAAAAGAAAAGAGGTTTGTGTATGATGTAGAGAGTGATGAGCGAGCGAAGCGATAGCGCTAAACTGTTTAATCAAACATAATGAAAAGATGAAAAGAAGGAAAGAAAGAAACAACGCGCGAAGAGAGTTAAATCAAGATTATTATACTTTTTACATTTGAACTATTTAGCAATAGCTCTTAAGTAAACATATGAAACGTTATAATAAATTAAATCATCATGCTGTAGTATATCACAGGTTCTGCCATTCTGATTGTCCTTATTTGTTACTTGATATTATATAATTCTTTAAAAAAAATCCCTTCGCATTTAGTAAGCCAAATGTCGTACACATGCAGTAAAACCAAGCAAGAAAACTTTTTTGTCTTAATCCATTTGCCCTTGCAAATAATGACCTGGGACAAATGATGCTTACCTATTTTTGTTTGACGATGCCTGGTAGCTGTGAACAGCTCGTCATCGCGATTGGATGATTGATGCGATGCGACAAAGCGGTTTAAGAGAGCTGAGAGCGTTACCATGGTAAAACAGGATTCTTAGACTTGTTAACGTCTTTATTCAGCTTCTTATTCAAACATTTCCATAAGCCATCTCTGCCCTTTTTTTCTTCCATCTTCGTTATCCTCAGAGCCTCTTCATTTTTTTGTCAATTTGTCTCTTTTCATACCGAGCAAAGCTTACGCGCCATCTTTAATCTAAAGCTGTCTTGAAGCCCCGCCCCTTGATGCCATATTGCCATTCAATGATTGTATTTTTCTTTTTGTGCTTACATATTCGCGTCATTATTTTTTTGTCCAACCTCGACCATTTCCTTGACGCATGCGCATTGGTTCAAAGTGGGTGCAGTAGCATCTGGCTATAACTGTTATTCCGGTATGTTTTTCTGGACTATATCACATATGCCTTCGTGTATCTCAAAGTGTGTAAATATTTCTGTGTATAAATATTTCTGTGTGTAAATATTTCTGTGCACAGATGTTCATTTCAACACAGAGTTCGCTCTTTGGTAAACTAATGATTCAAATGTGATTTAAAATATCAGCAGTTGAGCTCAAATTCAAGGACAAATACTTTCGGTGGGGGTTAGAATACGCTGACTGCATCACTGGCAGATGGGTAAGATTACCACCCCAGCTAAAATGGGATCTCCTCGCTAATACACTAAAATGCATCTGATAGTTGGGTTCCAGTTTCTGAGGAGTGTAGAGCACTCCTTTATTTCTATTACTTCCAGTCCACTCTGACATGGAATAAAAATTATTTAGTATTAGTTAAAAATGCATGAAACCTCATAACTTTTTAAACAAACGATTTTAAATAGGATCACACCCTGTCACTGACTTTACCTCCTGTAGAGGTTAAAGACCTCCCTCTCAAAAGGATTTCCTCTGTATGACATTAAACGCAAGGTGATGCGTGTATTCATCCAACCCTTCCACCAGGGACAGGATGCGATACCAAAACTTTTTAAGCGGAGTGCAGAATCGTTGAATGTTTTTTTTGATCAATTAGGATGCCATGAAGGACTTTTCTACAACCACACATTTTGTTGCCATACCACAATAATCTTGTATCGCATCTTACGCACAGTGTAGCATAGTAGAGTACATCTGCATACCCGTGGTTGTAACGGGTTTACTTGACTTCTTTGTTTTCCTACTTAGCTTATTTCTTTACCTTTGTATATTTAATCATTGTTTGGGCTGGTCTGTCTATCGTTCGATCCTCTGCTATTGGTTGGTCATTTCGTTGATCTGGAATATGTTTCGTCATCTGGGCCAGATCTTATCTACTTGTGTTGTTCGTTTGTTTTACTAATGACACAAGACTTTCTTTTTTGGAGGTCATAGATATTTTATTGTAGATCGCAGATCACAAGACGCGTTGTGAGAATTTAGCTAATTGAACGGAACCCAGTCTACACTACAATTTACCCATAGCTGACAGAGAAGAAAAAGATTAAAACCTTTCCAATGGCTAACATGAAGTTGTAACTACAACCAGCCACGTCCAGGATTCGAACTCTCGATCTAGAGCCCCAGTTCACCCTTGTAACATAACATATATCTGCTGAAAGACGACCCAAACACAAATGCGTTTCACTATTAATTTATAATCTCTTATTGTTCATGTCTTAGCCAAATTCTCCCCAAATTGAAATAAGAGACACATTTTATTTTGATATACATCTATTCTGTTATCATACTAAAGCTGAATAAATCAATGATCGCTTGCTAAATGCCTAGTTTTTACCTATTAGTTGGTAAGACCACAAAATACATCCTAAATATTCCTTAGTTTTCGAATTAAGTTTTGAAAATAACTCCATTTTATTTGTCAAATTAGTGGTAATTTGCAGTTAAGTCAAACTCACCCGTCTCTTATTCACAGTTTGCTTTTACTTCTCCTTCTATTTATATATCTTGAACTAACTATCTTTATATCTGTTAGTTTCTCTGTTAGTGCAAAGAGAGATTGGGAGTGTGAGTATAAGTCTATACTTGAGAATGATACACATAAAATGACTTGACTTTGGGATAAAGACGAATCGCCTGATCCCTGCTAGAAGATAATAAACCAGAAAGAAGTGAACTAGTAAAATGGTAGAATTGCAGTGCGAGCAAGATCATAGGGTGAAGATGAAAGAAAACGAAAAGGACAGACAAAATCCCAGGGCTGCTTACGAATTCAAAAAGGCTTGGAATATGTGGGTGAAAGTAGATACCAATTGTGCTACAAAGTTAGAAAAGCAGACTGAGGTATTGAAACTCAGACGAAGAAAATGTGACCATCAATAGAATTCCTGAATTCGGAATAGAATACACAGAAGAATCCTGGAGACCGAAAGAGACTTACTGTCATTCAGATTCCAATGAAATCCATCAGTTTCTGGTGTTGAAAAACTCACAAGGAATGAATAAGAATATAATAATGGAGAGATTCGCTTCCGGTTTGTTGTAACAAAAACTGCGTCACTGCTTACGTCACATTAACCAACACATAATCCAACGTAATAACCATAGGAATAAATATACTCAAAATGTGAGCATGCAACGTTAGACAAATCCTCATTGTTTCAATAAATAGATGCCCGGCGTATATATTTATATATAGAGTTTTTATCTATATAATATTTAAAGTTATCAGAACTGTCCATTTCAAATTTCCTTTCTTTCTTTCTGCCATTTTTACTCCTTAATAAATTTGACGATTTTACATACTATGGTACACACTCTATGACAGTGAATTTTCAGCTCCTATCTCCTCAGCAATATCTTTCAAAAAAAATATTTTTACATCGCCCGGAGGGTGTCTTTTTACTTTGATACACTACTACTACTACTACTACGTACTACTACTACTAATAATAATAATGAATTAAAACACCAAATAGTAGTAAATAAGTAGACAGTATAAAACTCGACCAGTCTTACCAATTATGACTTAATCAAGTTTCCTCTCCCAGCATTCCCCATACAGCAGTAATAAAAGGATATCTACTATGTGGAAGCAATGATTGTAATGATAACATAGGCGAGAAACTGAGCGTTACCACGCGCCGTTAAATCTATGTCTACGCCTATCCTAACTATATATAAGGTGTGTGTAGAGAACGTTTAGTGTTGTATGTGTTTTAGGAGTGTCTAAGCGAAAAATGAATTGAGCATTCACACAAGCAGACCCTCCTAGACACAGTTGCCTCCTGTTTTATTTACACTCTTCATTGTGGCCTGATACATGTAAAGTAGAGGCGCTTTTTCCCAACATCCTCTGGGCTTTTGTCATGTAGCTACGTTCAAAATGTGACCAAGCGGAACAGATAGACAGGAGAGCTTGGTAGATTTGCAGTTGTTTTGCGTCTTTTCCTGGTCATTGTCTGCAAAAGCAAGGTATAAATTAAAGAGAAATTGTTCCGTCAATATCCTGCCAGGCGTTTGCAGTGCCTCCCCCATATCTGCCCGGCATGTCGAGCACAGAGCCTGCTCTTAGTGTGATAATAGCCTCTTTTCTCTGTTCAATACACTCTATCTAGTTCCACCAAACCATCTAGTGAAAGCTAAGCAGGACAAGATGAACTCAGTTTTGTTCATATTACTTCAAAAAGTAAGTAATAGATCGTAACATCGATACAAAAGGTGAATGGTATGATCTCCGGTTCAAAGGGAGCAAAGACCAACATATATATTATGAACAACACTTATTACAGGAATTATCATATAGTATTATGCATTATATAGGTATAATGGTATTCAGTGTCTGTCGCGTACGAAACTATGTCACTGCTTCCATCACATTACTCTCAGAATTTCCGCTGAGTCTTATCACTCAAGTATTTGATTTATAGTCAAAATCATTAATACATATGACAATTAAATCTAATTTATTAATGATTGTCTTTATGAAAAATCTAAGTTAGATTAACTAAAAACTGGCGCACCTTATTAGTGTGTTAAAATCTTGCTATGTATCTTATATCACACTAAGAAATAAAGGTTACATAATATATGTGTGGTTAATTTGCTACTGGTTCATGTAAAACTGGGCTAGATAATGATTATTGGTGTTATTGATCTCGAATATATTGTTTTTTTCTCCAACGAATTAAAATTCAATTCAAAGAATGATTTTATGTAGAACCAAAAAATTTTTTTAAAACCATGAACACCGTTATTGTGAGCAAATTAAAAAAAATAAAGAATGAACCGATATTGGAAGTATATGAGATTACATTATTTTTTATTATTTTTTTCTCATAAATTTTCGGTTCGCTTAGATACCTTAGTCAAATGAATTACTGTTCAACGGTTTCATTTGTTCTTATAGTTAAATCACAGTGGCAGCGAGTAGTGAAATAATATCTGATATAAACAAGGAATATCCGATAATCTGGCGTTTAATTACCTTCAACAGATGCGTATGTAAATATTTAGAGAATCATTAGTTTCTGATATGTTTTCTAGATTGCGTTGTTAGGCAAATGCAGTGATTCTAAATAAGATGCATTTGAGGTGTGTAAGGTTGTGTGATAAAGGTGTATAAAGAATGAAGTGCTACTTGGTACTATGCGGGATTTGAGATTTACATGGATTTGTGGTTATTTAGCTCTTAGTCAAGGGTGGTATATATAACAGCATAATGATCTATAGTAGTGCACTGCTGAACACGGGCAGTGTTAGGCTGCTCCCTATTGTATGTACGACCTCTCAAGTTTAGAAAGTGCGTCCTCATTTTCCAAAGAAACACCCATCGAATTAAGTAATATATTCATATGTATTCCATATTGTTGGACAGTATGTTCTTCGATTTACTACAACCCAACAAGTGTGTAATATTGAACTAATTTCCCTAAATATTCGTACACAAGTCACTTAGGACATTTTGTGTAATACACAGAACCACATTTATTCATTTGTGGTGTCTGACTGCGAGGGAAATCATGTAATTAGCCCATTTACCACCATTTAGATACCACCTTTTCAAAACAAGTAAGCATTTATTAATGTATACAACATTATATCAGACAAGTATTATGAATGTTGCATAACAAACGTTCTCACAATTTATGTGCACACAATAATCCATATATTCCAATACAAAAGATAAGCATCGTGATCAAATCAAACGGATGTAGTGTATAGTTGTAAAGCCTGATTGAAGTGAGAGGTCAAAGTTCAATTCGCAACTATGCACATGAGTCAATACTATAGTGTAATGGCTAATAAGACAGATTACCATGCAAATTAAGAAAGAAAAAAATTTAAAAATAATACTAGAAAAAAAGTGAGCTGATGATCATATAATTCAATGAACAGACCTTATATTTATCAACTAATAAGAAATACCTTTTTCCACCTTTCTACGATTTATGAAAGTAGTTACAGAAAGTCGGTTGTCAACATAAGAAACGGAACACGATAAGTCGTGCTATCAAATCATAGGAAGAAAAACTATATAGAACTACACTTTCTACTAATAACCTGGAAGAGGCATACGTCTATACTCCTTCTTCCCTCAAACTATGGGTAAATAGCTTGGTAGACTGCGAATTCTTTAATCTCTAGTACGGCAACCAGACGGTCAGAGAAAGAGAAAACACTGAATTGACCACCTTTAACGACCTATCTGGTGTCCACATTTTGCCTCATGGCACAGAGGTTGCATATAATACACACATCTCATTAATAATGGAGATATTTGTATTTCTGTCTGTAAAAAAACTACGCCATAGCTCTACGTCACAGCTTACGTCACAATATTATTATGCTATATACACCCAAAATTTGAGTAAGCAATTTAAAAAATTGTTTTTTTTACTCTCACCCTTTTTTCTTTTCAGTAACAAGAAGTTAACTAAAAGTTACAAATAAATAAATACCTACGATTTTGTTTGATTATTACATGCACGCAACATTTATTTGAGAGGGACGGGGCTCAGTTTTTATTTCGAATTGTTTTTTTGTTTTGTTACTCCTTTAATAAATATGATGATTTTGCTTACTTATGATACAACCTCTGACATTGAATTTTTAACTCTCACCCTCTCAGGCAATGTCTTTCAAAAATTAATTTTATGACGTCAGGAGGGTGTTTTCTGTTGCTAGTCATTTTAAATAAAAGTTTATAAAAAGACCTTTGAGTCAGTTGGATTTCTTTTCTTTTTCTTTTTCTTATTTCTTTTTCTTATTTATTATCTCTTCTTCCTAATTTGGTTTTAAACGTGTGACCTTTAATCATTTTTACTCATATTCCTTTCAATCTCTTTCGAGAGTCTTTTTATTTTTTCGTAGTTTTCTGTGTCCTTAAGCCTTACTATAGTTGCTCGGTCTTGAGCCTTAGAAGACAACCAGTGTTGAGAAGGAAAACTCTGGATTCATAGTAGCTGTAATCTGCTTAATATCTGATATTTTTGTAGTATTCTGCTCTTAGTGGAGGGGTCGGATAAATATATACAAAATAAATTCCTAAATATTTTAATAACTTTATGGTTTTCTTTGTTGATGTCAATTCAGATGAATTTTCCGAATAATCGTTATATAGCAGGGATGCCAATCGTTGTCCATTTACATATGGCAATATGAAAGGCACAAAGAAGTTTAGATAAATTAATCTTCATACAAAATTGTTCATTACAATAAAAATGTGAGCAATGAGCTGCAGTTTCCAAACTGAGAAAATTACGAAGACAACCTTCACACGTTAAAAACATTTTGTCAAAGAATTCTACCATTGGTTGTTCAACATTGGTTATTCCATAATTTTCAATTGCTTAAAAGAAATATGATACCATCAATGGAATAATCTAATCTAATTTCTTTAGGAAATATTCTATGAAAAAATGTTGTGTCTCATCTTCTATTGTTACTTAAACAAAAAAAAACTACGTGAATATCCTCTAAGTAGTGGTATCTTCTATATGTTACTTAAACAAAATAAAACTAAGTGATTCCTCTAAGCAGTGTTATCTTCTATATGTTACTTAAAACAAAATAAAAACTAAGTGAATAACCTCTAAGCAGTGGTATCTTCTAATATGTTACTTAAACAAATAAAATTAAGTGAATATCCTCTAAGCAGTGTTATCTTCTATATGTTACATAAAATGAAATAAAACTAAGTGAATATCCTCTAAGCAGTTGTTATCTTCTATATGTTACATAAAAAAATAAAAACTAAGTGAATATCCTCTAAGCAGTTGTTATCTCTATATGTTACATAAAATGAAAAACTAAGTGAATACCTCTAAGCAGTTGTTATCTTTATAAGAATTTAGCTGAATAGCTAGTAATTTTAAAAGTAGTCCAAAACATAAATTTAGTACAGATGATCTTTGAAGAGTAACCCAAATAGTTATCGGTAGACCAATTTGGCAATACTGCTTAGGTAGACTCGTACTTTAAATGTGGACCATTGATGTGTGTGAAGCCAACATTTCGGACACTGTTCGTTTTTACTAAGGCAAGAAGGTCTTTCTAACTGACTGACTGATGTAAACGAAATTTTGTACAGCACTGAGTGAATATCGATCTCCATTGTAAAAGTCTCTCTGTGAGTAAAGAGATGTCATGCGCTTATATGTTAAGGCATTGCTTATATGTTGTAGACATCACAGTACTTATCTTGCTGAAATACCAGCATATTATTATTTCTAATTGAAAATATACAATCAAAATGGATATAATTAGATATTGTTTATTATCAAACTGTACAACGATGAAAATCAACATTTTAGTGACCATCCAACCTATATAAACATAGGTTGCGTCGGTCACTAAAATAATATTGGAATATTAAATTCAACTGAATAATTATGTATTTTAATAGTTATTAATTACAAATAGGAGAAATACTGAAATGAACCGTGAAAAGCTATAAAGTAATAATATTCAAGCCCTAAAATATATTAGAATTAAACGTTGTTTCACTAGCTATTATTTAGAATTTGAATTAAATTGATAATGATACAGAAATAAGAACTAAGGAATAAATAGACGAATAGAATAGCCGCACGCGGCAATTGAGGAAAATATTAACTAATATAACATTCAATTATTATCATCCGAAAAGAAAGTTTATCTCAGTTATCTCTAAGGAATGACATCGACTTAGTTAAGTGTATGGCCGGGTCCTGATGAAATCATTTGGATTGAAACTTAACTCTTTTGCTTTTCTACTATAACTAATATCATTCATCCACAGACAGTCCTGTTTCGACGTATAACGTCTCCTCAGTGCGACTGATTAACTGGTGTTGCTTATCCGATGAATACTTATTTCTTATGAGTGTCATCATCTTAGCTAAATAATGGACCTTCCGTTTTTATTATAGGAAAAGGGGAAAAGGACATGCAACAATGAAAAAATATAATAAGAAAAAAGAGGTTTGTGTATGATGTAGAGAGTGATGAGCGAGCCGAAGCGATAGGCTAAACTGTTTAATCAACATAATGAAAAGATGAAAAGAAGGAAAGAAAGAAACAACGGCGAGAGAGTTAAATCAAGATTTATACTTTTTACATATTGAACTATTTAGCAATAGCTCTTAAGTAACATATGAAACGTTATAATAATTAAATCATCATGCTGTAGTAATATCCACAGGTTCTGCCATCTATTGTCCTTATTTGTTACTTGATATTATATAATTCTTAAAAAAAATCCCTTCGGCATTTAGTAAGCCAAATGTCGTACACATGCAGTAAAACCAAGCAAGAAACTTTTTTGTCTTAATCCATTTGCCCTTGCAAATAATGACCTGGACAAATGATGCTTACCTATTTTTGTTTGACGATGCCTGGTAGCTGTGAACAGCTCGTCATCGGATTGGATGATGATGCGATGCGACAAAGCGGTTTAAGAGAGCTGAGAGCGTTACCATGGTAAAACAGGATTCTTAGACTTGTGAACGTCTTTATTCAGCTTCTTATTCCAAACATTTCCTGCCCTTTTTTTTTCTTCCATCTTCGCTTATCCTCAGAGCCTCTTCAATTTTTTTGTCAATTTGTCTCTTTTCATACCGAGCAAAGCTTAGCGGCCATCTTTAATCTAAAGCTGTCTTGAAGCCCCGCCCCCTTGATGCCATATTGCCATTCAATGATTGTATTTTTCTTTTTGTGCTTACATATTCGCGTCATTTATTTTTTTGTCCAACCTCGACCATTTCCTTGACGCATGCGCAATGTGTTCAAAGTGGGTGCAGTAGCATCTGGCTATAACTGTTATTCCGGTATGTTTTTCTGACTATATCACATATGCCTTCGTGTATCTCAGTGTGTAAATATTTCTGTGTATAAATATTTCTGTGTGTAAATATTTCTGTGCACAGATGTCATTTCAACACAGAGTTCGCTCTTTGGTAAACTAATGATTCAAATGTGATTTAAAATATCAGCAGTTGAGCTCAAATTCAAGGACAAATACTTTCGGTGGGGGTTAGAATACGCTGACTGCATCACTGGCAGATGGGTAAGATACCACCCCAGCTAAAATGGGATCTCCTCGCTAATACACTAAAATGCATCTGATAGTTGGGTTCCAGTTCTGAGGAGTGTAGAGCACTCCTTTATTTCTATTACTTCCAGGTCCACTCTGACATGGAATAAAAATCATTAGTATTAGTTAAAATGCTTGAAACCTCATAACTTTTTAAACAAACGATTTTAAATAGGATTACACCCTGTCACTGACTTTACCTCCTGTAGAGGGTTAAGACCTCCCTCTCAAAAGGATTTCCTCTGTATGACATTAAACGCAAGGTGATGCGTGTATTCATCCAACCCTTCCACCAGGGACAGGATGCGATACCAAATAACTTTTTTAAGCGGAGTGCAGATCGTTTGAATGTTTTCCTTTTTGATCAATTAGGATGCCATGAAGGACTTTTCTACAACCACACATTTTGTTGCATACCACAATAATCTTGTATCGCATCTTACGCACAGTGTAGCATAGTAGAGTACATCTGCATACCCGTGGTTGTACACGGGTTTACTTGACTTCTTTGTTTTCCTACTTAGCTTATGTTTCTTTTACCTTTGTATATTTAATCATTGTTTGGGCTGGTCTGTCTATCGTTCGATCCTCTGCTATTTGGTTGGTCTTATCGTTGGATCTGGTATATGTTTCGTCATCTGGGCCAGATCTTATCTACTTGTGTTGTTCGTTTGTTTTTACTAATGACACAAGACTTTCTTTTTTTGAGGTCATAGATATTTATTGTAGATCGCAGATCACAAGACGCGTGTGAGAATTTAGCTAATTGAACGGAACCCAGTCTACACTACAATTTACCCATAGCTGACAGAAAAAGATTAACCTTTTCCAATGGGCTAACATGAAGTGTAACTACAACCAGCCACGTCCAGGATTCGAACTCTCGATCTAGAGGCCCCAGTTCACCCCTTGTAACATAACATATATCTGCTTGAAAGACGACCCAACAACAAATGCGTTTCACTATTAATTTATAATCTCTTATTGTTCATGTCTTAGCCAAATTCTCCCCAAATTGAAATAAGAGACAATTTTATTTTGATATACATCTATTCTGTTATCATACTAAAGCTGAATAAATCAATGATTGCTTGCTAAATGCTATTTTACCTATTTAGTTTAATGACACAAAATACATCCTAAAATATTCCTTAGTTTTCGAATTAAGTTTGAAAATAACTCCATTTTATTTGGTTCAAATTAGTGGTAATTTGCAGTTAAGTCAAAAACTCACCCGTCTCTTATTCACATTTTGCTTGTTACTTTCTCCTTCTATTTATATATCTTGACTAACTACTCTTTATATCTGTTAGTTTTCTCTGTTAGTGCAAAGAGAGATTGGGGAGTGTGAGTATAAGTCTATACTTGAGAATGATACACATAAAACTGACTTGGACTTTGGGATAAAGACGAATCGCCTTATCCCTGCTAGAAGATAATAACCAGAAGAAGTGAACTAGTAAAATGGTAGAATTTGCAGTTCGAGCAGATCATAGGGTGAAGATGAAAGAAAACGAAAGGACAGACAAATCCCAGGGCTGCTTAACGAATTCAAAAAGGCTGTGGAATATGTGGGTGAAAGTGATACCAATTGTGGCTACAAAGTTTAGAAAAGAGACTAGAGGTATTGAAACTCAGACGAAGAAAATGTGACCATCAATAGAATTCCTGAATTCGGATAGAATACACAGAAGAATCCTGGAGACCTAAAGAGACTTACTGTCATTCAGATTCCAATGAAAATCCATCAGTTTCTGGTGGTTTGAAAAACTCACAAGGAATGAATAAGAATAATAATAATGGAGATTCGCTTCCGGTTTTGTCTGTAACAAACTGCGTCACTGCTTACGTCACATTAACCAACACATAATCCAACGTAATAACATAGAATAAATATACTCAAAATGTGAGCATGCAACGTTAGACAATCCTCATTGTTTCAATAAATAGATGCCCGGCGTTATATATTTATATATAGATTGTTTTATTCTAATATAATATTTAAAGTTATCAGAACTGTTTCCATTTCAAATTTCCTTTCTTTCTTTCTTTCATTTTTACTCCTTTAATAAATTTGACGATTTTACATACTTATGGTACACACTCTATGACAGTGAATTTTCAGCTCCATCTCCTCAGGCAATATCTTTCAAAAAATATTTTTACATCGCCCGGAGGGTGTCTTTTTACTTTGATACTACTACTACTACTACTACTACTACTATACTAATAATAATAATGAATTAAAACACCAATATAGTAAATAAGTAGACAGTATAAACTCGACCAGTCTTACCAATATATGACTTAATCAAGTTTCCTCTTCCCAGCATTCCCCATACAGCAGTATATAAAAGGATATCTACTATGTGGAAGCAATTGATTTAATGACAACATAGGCGAGAAACTGAGCGTTACCACGCGCCGTTAAATCTATGTCTACGCTATCCTAACTATATATACGTGTGTGTAAGAGAGCGTTTAGTGTGTGTATGTGTTTTAGAGTGTCTAATCGAAAATGAATTGAGCATTCACACAAGCAGACCTCCTAGACACAGTTGCCTCCCTTGTTTGTATTTACACTCTTCATTGTGGCCTGATACATGTAAAGTAGAGGTCGCTTTTTCCCCCAACATCCTCTCGGGCTGTTGTTGTCATTGTAGCTACTGTCAAAAATGTGACCAAGCGGAACAGATAGACAGGAGAGCTTGGTTAGATTTGCAGTTGTTTTGCGTCTTTCCTGGTCATTGTCTGCAAAAGCAAGGGTATAAATTAGAGAAATTGTTTCCGTTCAATATCCTGCCAGGCGTTTGCAGTGCCCTCCCCCATATCTGCCTCCGGCATTTCGAGCACAGAGCTGCTCTTGATGTGATAATAGCCTCTTTTCTCTGTTCAATACACTCTATCTAGTTCCACCAACCCTCTAGTGAAAGCTAAGCAGGACAGATGAACTCAGTTTGTTCATATTATCTTCAAAAATGTAAGAATAGATCGTAACATCGATACAAAAGGTGAATTGTATTGATCTCGGTTCAAAGGGAGCAAAGACCACATATATATATTGAACAACACTTATTACAGGAATTATCATATAAGTATTATGCATATATAGTATAATGGATATTCAGTGTCTGTCCGTAACCGAAACTATGTCACTGCTTCCATCACATTACTCTCAGGAATTCCGTGAGTTTATCACTCAGTATTTGATTTATAGTCAAAATCATTAATACAATGAATAAATCTAATTTATTAATGATGTCTTTATGAAAATCTAAGTTAGATTAACCTAAAAACTGCGCACCTTATTTGTGTGTTTAAAATCTTGCTATGTATCTTATATATCACTAAGAAATAAAGGTTTACATAATATATGGTGTGGTTAATTTGCATACTGGTTTCAGTAAAACTGGGCTAGATAAATGATTATTGGTGTTATTGATCTCGAATATTATTGTTTTTTCTCCAAAGAATTAAAATTCAATCAAAGAATGATTTTATGTAGAAACCAATTAAAATAGAATTAAAATAAGTATAATATTTTATATATTATCTAATTTAGTTAGTCTTTCTAATTTAATATATTTCATTACATTAAAACTTAAATATTTACGCCCGTGGGGGGGGGGGTATATTCTTGCTAATCTTATTATAATGGAGATTGTGTGTTTTTCTGTCTGTAACCGAAACTATATTCCTACTCAAGTCACAATTCCCTTAGTTATAGACATCACATCTCCATGATTTTATTTTATCTAAACCTCAATTATTAATAAAATTGTCTTACATTATTAATACTGTTAACTATGTCTACATACTGACAACATGCAATTATATTTATATATACAACAAAATAGCGGTTTACAGTGTGAACGGGAAGGCTAATTTGCATATTAATATTAAAAAATCGAATTTAATAAATATGTGCTTAGTATTATTGATTTCTAACTGTTTGGTTTTATTTTAATGAATATAAGCAAAAATCTCTTCAATGAATCTTAAATGAAATCCATTAACAAGATATTTTGTTCTTTACTTCCTCTTTTAACTAAATACTTAAATTAGAAAAAATAACAATGAAAGACGAGAGTGATGGAAGAGTAAATTTCAGTTGTTCCATTTTTTATTATACTCCCTCTGTTTCAAATCTTTTATTATACTCCCTCTGCTTCAAATCTTTTTATCTGTATTCTTATTTAGTTTCATTAGCCTTTCTAATTTAATACAATATTTTATTACATTAAAACTTAAATACTTGCACCCGGAGGGTGCATATATTTGCTAGTATATATAATAGCATAATTCAGAAAGGAGACGGGTCGTAAAAGCTTTGGATTTCAACGGTGATGAACGTTAATGATACTGATACTTCTATTTAAGGAGTGAATCATTTTGATTCAGTTTTTAATTGCTATATCAATTTTATCGATAATTTGGATGATTAAAATTTAGTTTAGCGCAAACGGAGATCCGCAAATTTGTAATTTGACTTGGGAATATTTCTTTTAACTTTCAAGTGAATTGCTTAAATAAAATTCTCGCCATGATGTGCTTTTTGGCCAAGTTACGGTTGTGTACAAAGGGAATGAGAATTTCAGTGGAAAAAGAAACACAATATGAAATTCTGTGTCAAAACCCAGGACAATACGATTGGAAGATTTAACAAATGAGTTCAGGTTTAGTGAGATGAAATTTTATCTTGGGGAAATGTTGTTATGTTGCACAAGTCATTTTTAGATGATGGAAAGTGTTATGAGGTTTTAAGGGGTCAAATAAGAACAAAACGACGGGTAACAAAAGTAGAAAAATGTATTAACAGAAAGTAGACAAATACAATAGAGAGATGTGTAAAACTACGTCCGACAATAGAGTATTGGCTTGCTCGCATTGGCTTACTACTAAGCCACTATTATCCTTGTTATTTATAGTAACCTGTCGGCGCATTCCATTAGTCTTATAGGGTGTATCACCTATAACAGAAAGACAGGAAGATAAAGCCCGTTCTTGTCGACCGGTGTCTTCATGAAACTATATTCTTTGAAAGAGATTAGAATAAATTTTAATTTGTAATTAAATCAATTATATTTTATAGCCGTACCCTAAAAAGAAAAAAACTAGATTTTGATGAAATTTCAAAATGGAATTCAATAAAGCGAATATTACAAATATTATTCAGGAAAATGTCCGTGAATCCTAAAGGACATCATCTACGGAGAACTTTCATCTAGCAAGAGACAGATTGGTTGCTCCAGCTGCGCTTTAATGATGTCTGCAAGTATTATATCAAGTCCTTTAAAATCAACCCAGCCAACTAAGAAAATTTGGCTCAGGACCGCCTTCGGTGGCAGCAGCTCTCCGAAGTGGGCTATTCACCCTGGTGCAAAACCATGAAGCAAAGAAATCCAGAAGAAAGCAGCAGCAACAGTGCACCTGCATCCGATCACATCTTCAGGACCGGCTTTCACACGCGACATCTGTGGTCGAAACTGTTTTTAACACATTGGCCTTCACTGGCACAGAAGGCACTGCGCTAGAACATTCATGGCATGAGAAATCTATGGTCTTCCGAGACTGCGATGCCGATGAGTATTCAAGAAAATAATAAAGAAGCTCGAAACAGAAAAGAGAATAAAATATAAAAAAAGAAATATCGACCAAATGAAATTTAAAAAAAAAGATATAAAACATTGTTGCGAATGAAAAGTCATAAAACATTGTAATGTGATACAAAACGCAATGGAGGTATTATGTATCTAAAGAAGACGGTAAAGAAAATGGGTCGGCTCCTCAAGCATCAGTTCCCAAAAATAAAGCCACGCAATGAGAGAACTTCATCTTCATCATAAAGTCTTCAGAAGAAAATAAGAAGGACAATTTAGCACTTTTATCTCACCAAGTGAAAAATCCCATGTTTGGTATTGTTTCGGCTCATTTTTATGCTTTTTGCAAAAGGACAGGCGAGACGGAATCTCATCATGCCGTTAACCGGAAATTAGGTTGTCGTCTGCCTCAATCATTTATAATTATTAACGTTTTCCAAGATGGAGGATTGGACCGAGGGACTGTGTACTGATGTTGTAATAAAGCATTGATCTTGGCCTGATTTGATAAGAGAGAGAGAGAGAGAGAGAGAGAGAGAGAGAGAGAGAGAGAGAGAGAGAGAGAGAGAGAGAGAGAGATTTATTGTAAATCAAAAATATATGAATATATGAATAAAAAACAAAACAACCAAGTATTGTTATCGCTACATTCAACTATGAATAAAATGAAAAGAAGACAAAAATAAATCTGAAATCCGTCATTGCAAACATGGAAATCAAACCAAAAGGCAATGTTAATCACCAATAAAAACACATTTTCTGTTCAAGCTAATAGTCTGATTAAATATAATTCACTTTTATTATAAATAAATAAAGAAATGGAGAAAATAAAGAAACATTGACATAATATTTTAGAAGATCGTTGAGTCTGTTTTAGTAAGTTAATTAACTGGTTGTTGGTTGAAATTTACGGCATGACAACTCTTGTTGGGTCACTTTATGCTGAAGATACATTCTTGATGGGTATTGAACATGTTTTTCAAACTCATTTTTTTTTCAAAGTGGATTTCTTAAACTTAATTCTTTTTTAAACATTTTCCTCTATTTAACCCATAGATGGTACCCTAGCAGGTACTACCGCCCCGAGTCACAATGGACCTGGGAGTAATATTAATAAATGGGTACTTCCCATTCCCCATAGCTCCAGAATTGGAACTTCACCATAAGACCCCCAGCACATACGTCATAAAAAGGGTTAGGATTTTCCATACGGGCAGTAGGGTTGGGACAATCATATATATATCTACCAACCTCTCCGCACGAGCAGGATGCGACACTAGGTCAATTTCTTAAGCGGAGTTCAACAGGTTTGAATTCAGAGTGTTCCTTCTCCTAGCGGTTGCCTAACCATGGTTAAAGAGCCCAGTTACTGATATCTGGAGGGAGAGTAGGATTCATACCTTTCCCAAGGGTATTAGCGCTAAGTGAAATGCAATTACCATGTCCAGGATTTGAACTCGGGGCGACGATTCCATTTCCCAATACTTTAACCATTACACGACGCGCTTTGGGACAATCATATAGGTGCTTGGGTTTGATGTGACCAGCCGATTGATTGGAGGGGACCTTTTCGACGACCTGTCTAGCAAAAGTGGAGGGTTACATGTCTTGGAGTGGTCAGCCACCTGGATTCCATCCTTAAATAAATCGGGTCGTCACCCACGGCCAACAAGTGACCCCATTGCAGTTGGTGTATTCTTCTTATGATCGGGCTGTAAAGAGATAGAAAAGTAAGGAAAAATTGACATGACATTTTTGGAAAATTTTCGAATATGTTTTATTTAATTAACGAAGATATTTGAATAAATTTGGCGGAAAACTGGGTAAGGATTTGGAAAAATCGAAACTTTTGTGGATATACAAAAACTAAAACATATTTTTTTATGTTATTCATGATCTGAATCTTGGTACCAACCCGGAAAATGTCATATTGAAGACCACACTGTACTTCTCCTGCTTTACGATGGAACAAAAAAACAAACAAAACAAACAAACAAGGCTAACACACTAACCGTTTTAGAAACTCCAGCTCGTTCTTTTAACATTCCACCACGGAGAATCACTCCATTACGCTAGTAAGTTTTGGTCATAAATATTGCCTAATAATATTCGTTTTGATTTTATAATGTTCCATTCGAACATTCATTTTATCTAAGAATATCTCATCATTCATATATATATATATATATATATATATATATATATATATTTATGTGTGTGTGTGTGTGTGTGTGTGTGTGTGTGTGCCCAATCCATCCGCCACTGGCAAGATATGACAATTTTTAAACGGAATAAATCCAGTTTGAATTCAGAGTTTTTTTCCTTGAAAAAATCCATCTGTACACCGCGTGCATTAAGACCTAAGAATGCTTATTTTTTTAAATATAAGTTTCGCGTTAAAAAATTCCATTTTAATACTTTTGACCGTCTGATGATTGCATGATATGCATGAAACTGCAGTTACGGAATATTAATTCCTTAGTATCTAATCTCTGATTTTCTCTCTCTATGGACAAATGTATGTATTAAATAGTTTAAACACCGCTCCTTAAACGGCAGCTTTCAAATGGCCGAGAGTTTAACGGGCCCGGCTGATGAAAATTCAGTCGGATTTCGCTCCTGGTCAGAGGTAGTTGTTGTGTCTAGTCACACTGAAGAGACGTGAAACGTCGAAACACGGTGTCTGTGGATGACATATTATATGCTCCCAAAATCCGGTAGAGCTGTCTAGGGGTGACTTAAATTAGCTTTCACCGCCAGCATAAAGCAATGATCATCTGTTTACAGACTGTATCTCTCTGGTGATTGTAAGAAATATATAAACAAACATATGTATTAAATAGTTTAAACACCACCCCATTATGGCAGCTGTCAAATGGCCTAGAGGTTAACGCGTTGGGCTGATGAAAAGTCAATCGGATTTCGCTCCTGGTCAGAGGTAGTTGCTGTGTCTAGCCACACTGAAGAGATGTAAAACGTAGAAACACGGTGTCTGTGGATGACTTATATATATATATATATATATATATATATATATATATATAAGGAAATAATAGATTGGGTAAAATCTAACAAAATGTGATTAGAAATTGAGGAATAACAGATAAAACATAAACAACTTCATTCAATTGATATTTCACTTTGACGAAGCCTGGTTAACACACCGAGGCGAAATATCAATTGAATAAAGTTGTGTGTATATCATCTGTTATTACTCAATTTTTAATCATATATATATACTAGCAAATATATGCACCCTCCGGGTGCAAGTATTTAAGTTTTAATGTAATGAAATATCGAAATTAAATTAGAAACGCTAATGAAACTAAATAAGAATGCAGATAAAAAGATTTGAAACAGAGGGGGATATAATCGAAAAATAGAACAACTGAAATTTACTCTTCCATCACTCTCGTCTTTCATTGTTATTTTTTCTAATTTAAGTATTTAGTTAAAATAGGAAGTAAAGAATAAAAGTACAGTTATATTTTCTTGTTAATGGATTTCATTTAAGATTCATTGAAGAGATTTTTGCTTATATTCATTAAAATAAAGCCAAACAGTTAGAAATCAATAATATTAAGCATATATTTATTAAAATTACATTTTTAACATCAATATGCAAATTAGTCTCCCCGTTCACACTGTAAACCGCTATTTTGTTATATATATAAATACAATTGCATGTTGTTAGTATGTAGATATGGTTAACAGTATTAATAATGTAAAACAATTTTATTAATAACTGAGGTTAAAATAAGGATAAATTCATGGTGAATGTGACGTCAATAACTAAGGGAATTGTGACTTGAGTAGTGATTTAGTTTCGGTTACAGACAGAAAAACACACAATCTCCATTATAATAAGATATATATATATATATATATATATATATATATATATATATATCACAGAACATTCAGAAGATTTGTGATGGTTGTTTTGATTTTGAATACAACTTTTTTATCTTAAAAAGCAACGAAAAATGTTCGATGAAATAAATACTAACCCTAATTAATGGTATCAAATGCTTGATAATATAGTTAATAAAAGATAAATGGATAAAAATATAAATAGATGAGTGATATCCAAAACTTGGTAGTAAGGGATGATTCTATATGTGATTTCTAAGATACACTGTATTATTATTGTATGATCCAGTATGTATAAATACAGTGAATCTTTAAATCACTAAAAAGAGCTCAATGTATAATAAACTTTTTAGATTATATACAGGGCAATATTTATCTTAGAAAGGAAGGAAAAACTCAACACCGTAACTCCATAATAAATTAATTTCGACCAAAATTGGGGCCTTTATAAATCTAATTTGTTTTAATATAGTTCACCAAAATTTCGTCTTATCAGATGGTAGATCAAGATAATTTGAATTGCATAACTGAAAAATTTACTTCTCAAAAAAAAAAAAAAAAAAAAATTTACATTGTAAGACTGTCACCATATATATATATAAAGGCTTAAAGATCAGTCATTTTTGTGATAATATATCTATTTCTACCCATAAGTATCGGCATATACAGTTTCGTTAAACTGCCAGCATTTTTGAAATGATAAACAGAATTCTTGGGAGTTTACACACACACACACACACACACATATATATATATATATATTATATATATATATATATATATATGTGTGTGTGTGTGTGTGTGTGTGTGTGTAATTTTATAGAAATTGAAATATTACTTGTCCCCTCATCTAGTTAACCTAGTGCTACAACATCACAAAATATCTTATGTTGATCTGTAATATCAATTTATTTACTCAATTAAATAAGGTATTTTTCCATTAACTAAAATTGTTTAAAGAAAAAAAAACACATCTCGTAGTTTAAATGGGGAGGCTGACGTTAAATAATTTTGTCCATTCATTAAAATTATTTTCCAAGAATTTTCGGGAAAATTACGTCACGTAGTTTTAAATAAAGACGCCGACGTTAATTAGCGTTTTAAAGTATGTCTTTTTCCCACATATTTGAATATAAAAAAAAGCAGCCACATACCAAAAGCAGAGGGTCACAAACTTTAAAAAAAAAATTAAATTTATTTTTCTTTAAACCAACGAAGACCCAGAGGAAGGTTTGTTAAACAAACCGAAACACTGCAGCGTTAATGAAACTTGTATTTTTTAATTTTTTCATAAAATTACATATTGTCGGATTTAATCCACCTTTTCTTCACACACACACACACACACACACACACACACACACACACACACACACACACACACATATATATATATATATATATGTGTGTGTGTGTGTGTGTTTGTGTGTGTGTGTGTGTGTGTGTCAGATCTTAGCCCTGAAGAGCATTAAGCGAAACTAATAGTAGGTTCGTCTGACTCATTAGATTTATCTTTATTATTTGCTCTACTTAGGTATTGAGCACTTTTTACTTATTAGCTTAATCTCCTAGCGGTTATATGAATATATATATATCTTATATACATATATATACATATAAATTGTTTTTTTCTTTTGGCCAAATACTGTACCAATAGATTATTTTTTGTTGGTACGGCTATCTTGGTCTTTACTTTTTTTCAAAAAAATTTTTCTCCCCGGTTGATGTTTGGTAGTATATTTTTACAATCAAACTATTTGCTGGTTTTTTCTCACCGCGAGGATTTAGCAACACGCTTGGTATATATATATATATATATATATATATATATATATATATATATATATGTACATACTCCTCAGTTTAGAAATTCCTTTAATATAGTTTTATGATAATATGCATTGTAAATTGGGATCATTCTTGAATGCGTTGGAAATCCGTTCGAAACGAATAGTCAATTGTCAGAAATTTAAACAGTCATTACTGAGTGGCAAACCGAAATAAACGGTCTGTCTAGCTATATAATTACTAAGCGGATCGGGGCCATTGTATGATACATTGGTGTATTCTTCGAGAAGAGATTATCACTCTATGTGTGTCTCTATGTGTCTGTCTTCAAATTGTTTTAAGCGCTTCTCAAAAACGTGCCAATTTCTGCCATTTTGGCCCAGTTACTGTCATTCGCCAGACGGTCGTCCCACGCAAAGCAATTAACGGAAAGGGGAAACTAATTTTCATAATTAATCACCTGACAATGAAATAATCGAATATCGGTTGATTAGCACAAGCTCCAGCCCCACTAACCTGGCAGCCTTCAACACAGTCTCATCATCATCATCATTATCATCACCATCGATTTAATCACACTTCGCTATTTCTCTTACTTTACTTACCACAATGTAACATCATCAACACAGCATCATCATCACCATCATCATCATCATCATCATGATCTATTTAATCTCACTTACTTGCTTCACAATCATCATCATCATCATCATCATCATCATCATCATCATCTATTTAATCTCACTTTACTTGCTTCAGAGGAACATCATCCTCCTCCTCATCATCATCATCATTGTGTACATAAAGCAATGAAGCCAGAAACCGGAACTAAACTGACGCAAAATAAAATTGAAACACTCTGAATATGTTTCAAGATTAAGCCCACTAGTAATATAGCTGGGCTCCTCCTATGGTGCAACAGTTAGCAAGTCTTCCTTAGAGATCAATGTTGGTGACTTCGATTCAGACAAAAAAAAAACACCTGTTAAAACTGGTGAGAAAAACTCACTAGGAGTAAGATAACACCAAGAAAGTTGTGAAACATGAAGCTGACAGTGATACCAGTCATTGCTGGAGCCCTTGGAATAGTCCCCATAGGCATTGAAAGGAGGCTCCCGATTCCAAGAATGAAATAATTAGAGCTAGTTGGAAAAACTTGCAAGGAATACACTACTACTACTACTACTACTACTACTACTACTACTACAATAATAATAATAATAATAATAATAATAATACAAGTTGATCCACTTGGAATTATGCAAAAGAATAAATTTTGACCATAAAACAAAATGGTATATGCCTAAACCAGAAACTGTTCTTGAGAATGAAACGCATAAAGTTCCCAGGGACTTCGAAATAAAGACGAATCATGCTATCCCAGCCAGGAGACCAGATCTAGTGTTGATTAACAAAAAAAAAAAAAAGAAGAAAAGATAATGTATCAACTGGTGGACTTTGCGGTTCCAGCAGATTACAGGGTGAAGTTGAAGGAAAACGAAAAGATGGACCTTGCCAGAGAATTAAAAAAGCTAATAATTATTGCTAATAATTGCTGCACAAAATAATGCCATAAGGACAAACTATATCAAAGCAAAAATTGATAAAATAGTAAATGTAGACTATGCGATGACAGAGAGGAGACTGTAAACCATGTACTAAGCGAATGTAACAAACTAGCACAACGGGAGTACAAAACTAGGAACGACTGGGTTGGAAAGGTGATCCACTGGGGATTTTGCAAACATTTAAATTTTGACCATACAACAAAATGGTATATGCATAAACCAGAATCTGTTCTTGAGAACGAAACGCATAAAATTCTCTGGGACTTTGAGATAAAAACGGATCACCTTATCCCAGCAAGAAGACCAGGCCTAGTGTTGATTAACAAAAAAGAAAGAACTTGTCAACTGGTGGATTTTGCAGTTCCAGCAGATTACTGGGTGAAACTGAAGGAAAACGAAAAAATGGGCAAATACCTAGACCTTGCCAGAGAACTGAAAAAGTTATGGAATATGAAAGTCTAAGTGATACCAATGTAGTTGGTGCACTTGAAACGGTCCAAAAAAATTTGGAAAAAAGATTGGAAAATCTGGAAATCAGAGGAAGAATTGGGACCATCCAGAATACTGCACTGCTGCAATCTGCCAGAATACTCAAAAGAGTCCTGGAGACCTGAGGAGACTTGTTGTCACTCAGACTCCAATGAAATACCATCAGCTAACATTGATGTGAAAAACTCAAAAGGAGTAAATAATAATAATAATAATAATAATAATAATAATAATAATAAAAGAAGAAGAAGAAGAAGAAGAAGAAAAGAACAATTATTATTCTTCTGTGTTGTATTGTGTTGAAATCAAAACTACTTTTAAATTTAAGGTATAATTTATCAAAAAATTGGTATTATTAAGCAAGGAAAAAAATTCAGGAAAAAAAATTCAGGAAAAAAAATCAGGAAAAAAAGTGAAAAGAAATTGCAATCTTTAAAACACCAAAATCGTCGAAATTGGTTCCGTATCTAAGCACTGAACGACATATCATCTCAACCACCTCAATGAACTCCCTCTTTTCCACGCACCGATATAAATGCATCTGAAACTCGTGTTTGTATTGAGAGACAGGAGGGGCCGAGATGTGTGAAGATTTCTACTTGGAAGTATTTAACATTTTTTATGTCTATTACTGATAAAGAAACCTTCATAAATTCATTGAAAAAAAAAGCGGATGATAATTTTCGCTAGTAGGCCTTTCGGTATCCACAAAAAAGTGGCTCATCTTTTTGATAAAAAAAAATAAAGACAGATATTTGTTCGAAAATATTCAGACGTATCTGAATTGGATACGCTTCCTGCTGAACCGAAATGTACGATCGTTTTTCAACAGACTCTTCCCTAAATACTCCCTTAAGTGATCTTTGATATATCTTTACTTATCTATATTATATATACTCATGTAAATACCTATGCTTACACACGGTAGTGTGCATATATTCCAAACAGGCACTCAACGATATATATATATATATTATATATATATATATATATATATATATATATATATATATGGAGGATTATATGGATGCTATATTTCTAAGTAAAAAGTGCCCAATATCATTGATAGATTATTTATAATTAAGTTTGGTTAGTATGGATACCTGGTTACAGACAATTTCTCGCCTATGCGATCTTCAAATATAAACAAATTCAAGTAAATTTCCCTTCCAGAGAGCTCAATCCACCTGGGGTGAAGAGATGCCGTATTGATTAGAAACATTTTTCAATACAGGATTCTCCAATTCTGGAAAAAGTGATTTTTAGCAAAAGTCGAAAATAGTCCCAGGAGTAAAAGTAAATGAAAAATAGAATTCCATTTTAGACGTGAAGGCAGGTGTTATCTGGGGTTTAACACCAGTATTAAATATTTTACCAGTCATACGACCAAAGACACAGGGACAAAACACCTGCTAAGTATATGTTGTAAGTATCTTCGACTGAAAGTGAAAACAACGCATGGCAAAAGATATTCACTTAGACGTAGATTAAACCATATGGTGTCTTTATGTACTAAATTGTGAAGAATTGGGACGTTCCACAAATTCATTGATTTTTGTTTAATTATGGAATTCAGTAAGAAACAAAATCTACATTTCCCATGCTTCTTAATTATAAACAAATTAATGTGTATACATGATTTCAATGCTAAATGGCATCTTTTTTTCGAAGTTATTAGACGACACGAACGTACCAAGAAATTCCATTATACATACTAGTACAAAATAAAAAAAACACCCCCCGGAGGATGTAAAAATAGATTTTTGAAACATATTGCCTGACGGGTGGGAGTAAAAAATTCAATGTCAGCGAGTTTGTACCCTAAGTAAGTAAAATCATCAAATTAATTAAAGGATTAAAAAATAGAACAATTTGAAATGTAAACTTTAAATATGTATTAAAATGAAACAAACTATATATAGATATATAATACCAGTCATGTATTTATTAAAACTTGTTTTAAAAAACAATGAGGACTGTCTAATGTTGCATGTTCAAATTTTTAGTGTATTTATTGAATAAATACACTCAAAATTTGAACATGCCAAAAATCGTAGAATAATTTTTATTCTATGTTATGACGATTTTGGGTAATGTGATGTAAGCAGTGATGTAGTTTTTTTTACAGACTAAAACCGGAAGCGAATCTCCATTATTATAGATAGATAGATCATATATATCCAATTTTATTAAGATAAAAACATTATTTTAAAGATTCTGTAAATGCTCTCCTTGTACTTGCTTCTTCTTTTAAGGGACCAGAACAATGGCCGTTAGTCAGAATGACTGAATACTTTACAGTTTAATTTGAGTGTATACCATATTTTAGGTTTATCCTTCGTTCCTTTCTTGTGGGATAGAAATTCTCTACACCCACCCCCAGCAAAGAAAAAACTCTCTTTCCGATGACCTAAGGTGGAAACTAATTGTGAATAATTAAATAGTTGTAAATAATTAAAAAGGATGTAATTATGAAAACTATCTCTATTTGTCTCATCATTTAGTTCAACTTCTATACACACACACACACACACACACACACACATACATATATATATATATATATATATATATATATATATATATATATATATATATGAGTTATGTATCAGTGAAATGCTGTCAGTTACAAAGCTCGGTTGACTTTATGTTTACCCTTTCCTCACTTTAGATTTTATATATATATATATATATATATATATATATATATATATATATATATATATATATATATTTAATGTGAGTAAAAGTTGAGGAACACAGTGAATAAAAACACAAATAATTTACGAAGATGCCTCATAAATTCACAGAGGTGAAATATTAATTGAATATAATTGATTGTGTTTTTATTCACTATATTCCTCGGCTTTTACTCATATTTTTCCAAATCAGTTATTTCCTCATATATATATATATATATATATATATATATATATATATATATATATATATTATGTGTGTGTGTGTGTGTGTGTGTGTGTGTGACTCTTTTCTCTCATCATCAAGCTATTTATTTCAATAGTAATGTATCCATTCCTGACAGTTTATATAATTAATGTCATTTTCTATCTATATACCTATTCCCTAAATAGATATTCATGAATATATACGAGCTATCAGCATCATGATGATGATGATGATGATGTTGATGCGTGTGTGTTATCTATACCTATCTTTGTGTCTAGCATATCTTTCTACCTATCTATCTCTCTGCTCTGATCTATCTATCTATTATAGTTAATACCTATCTATCTATTTATCTTTCTATTTATCTCAGTCCGCTCTATCATTCTCTCTAATACAGTCCAAGACCATCTATCTATCTATTTCTTTATCTATCTATCTCAATCTGCT
>CM042137.1:126878635-126886135 GCA_023376005.1 Doryteuthis pealeii | reverse complement strand
AAAATAACTCCTACAGTAGTACCTTTTGGATTAAATACGAAAAAATGAATTTTTAAAATGTGTTAAAAATTGAGTTTAAGAAATTAAATTGGAAAATCATTAAGCATGAATAGAACAAAACGTCTTCGGTTGGCTGGTTGGTTGGTTAGGTTTTACGACATGTCAAACCCTCAAGGGTTATTTTATGCCAAAAACGTTTTGTTCTATTTACGCTTGAAAGGTATTTCAGAATTTTTAAACACATTTTTTAAAACTCATTTTTCTTCTATTTACCCTGAGATAGGACCCTAACAGGTATTTTAATTGGGTCAGAGTGGACCTGGGAGTAATGGTAATGAAGGGGTACTCCACATTCCCCAGAGTTTCAGAATTGGAACTTCACTAACAGATAGAGTTTAACGTCGCTACCCGGGACATTAACACTCTCAGCCACCGCCTTATTGCACATATATGATAAAAATGTTTAGGGGTTTGCCATAAGAGCAATAGGCTTGGGACAATTATATAGGTGCTAGGGTTTGATTTGGCCAGCCGATTGATTGGAGGAGGCCTCTCCGACCGAATGCATGTCATGAACTGTTCTGCCAACAGGTGCCCCAATCTGTGTGTGTGTGGGTGGGTTCTTATCGCTTTGGAGAGATGTAGTCGGTGTGTTCTAAAGTGTCAGCCGACAGGACTGCAAACATCTTCGATATGAAATAATCCAAAGGTTGACATGCCGTAAAATCCAACAAACTAAACCAAGTTGTGGGCATCCGATTCTATTTTGTGTTTTATTTAAGAAGTGTAGCATAATGACATACTTTTGTCGTACCCGATGAAGATGCCACAAAAGAAAGTATTCGATAAATCAGCGCTGATCAAATAGAAACTGAAATGCCAAACTAACTTCAAAATAAAAATGGAATTATGATATTTAATCCAAAAACCGCGAAACACGATTAACTTAATCAAAAAATCTGGCGACCTTTTCAGTTGATCGGTGCCCTTTTTATTCTAATTAGGAAATCTTTCAGATCTCATCCCACCTTTTATACGGATGGGATTCCAACCTGTAACCCAATATGAAATAAGCACGTGTTTTACACTTCACAGGTGTTGGGCTATCATCGATCCAAAAGGCGTTTCAACCAATTTTTCTATCGGAATATACAGAACTTTTGTTACTTGGATGTGGACTTAAATATTATGGACAAGTTTTTTTTTCTTTCTCACCGGGATCTGAGAGATCTATAGAAAAAAGTATCTCTCTCTCTCTCTCTCTCTCTCTCTCTCTCTCTCTCTCTCTGTCTGTGTGTGTGTGTGTGTGTGTATGTCTGTCTGTATGTGTGTGTGTGTGTGTCTCTCTCTCTCTCTCTCTCTCTCTATATATATATATATATATATAATATATATATATATATATATATATATAAAGGTCATTTAACAAATAATATGAACTAGCGGTACCTGTGGATATACCAGAGTATGATAATCTAATTATCACATTTGATATGTTTACTTAAGAGTTATTGCAAAATACTTCAATATCTAAAAAGTATCATCTTGATTTAACTCTCTCATTCTTCTTCCTTCTTTTCATATTTTCATTAAGTTCGACTGAAACTGATTAGCGTTATCGTTTCCGTGCACTCACCCCTCTCTATCTGTCTGATGATAATTTTCTGTATAGCATGTACTCTCTTTCCTTTTCTGTCTTTATAATAAAAACAGAAAGGTCCATTATTTAGCCAAGGTGACGACACTCATTTGGACGGACTCTTTTTTAACCAAAGAGTGTTGCAAGATGATAACGGTCGTATTTTTTAGGAACAAAAGTATTATATAGAATTTACCTCGTGTGTTGGTGATAGAAAGCACCTATGTACATTTGTACCTTTTTTTCTAGGAAATCAGTTGTGATGGGTCCCTTAATATACCAGCACACTATCAGCATGACCTTCTTTACTAACTGCAACACTCGGAACATTTCCTTGAGTCAGTGTGTTTAGAGAATCGCATTCATTGTTCATTCATTTTTTTGTTTGTTTGTTTGTTTGTCTGAATTTTTTTGTTCAGTTGGACACATGGCGAAACGTATATAGGAGTTAAGTTAATACTTGTTTTAACTGACAATCATTTATCGGTTGCGGGATCAGTTTTAACCAAGGGCGAAAAAAAAACAAAACAGAATACTTAAAATAGCTTTACAATTGTACCCGGTCATAGTTAACAGGATGAGAACAGTCTACTCCAGTGGATTGAATAGAGGGTTCGGTTCGAAGTTCCGTGAAGTTCTCGATTATGACAAGAAGGTTCCCGAGTTCGACAAAAACGACTGAAGAAGGCCGGGAGCAAAAAAATCCGAAAAATCCAAATACAATTTTTTTTCTGTTGTTTCTGAATTTTTTTTTTTTTTTGCACACGTAAATATTGAATATGAATAAATTTCAAACAAATTTTTATTTTCATACGCATTGTATTGACCTTCAAAATATTAATATATTAAATAAATGTATTCGACCCATAGAAAGGACCCTAACATGTACTACCACTCCGGACCAGAATGTACCTGTGACTAATGACAATAAAGAGGCACTGGACACACCTTAGAGATTCAGAACTGAAGCCTCACCATCAGATGCATTTAAGTGTCATACCCAGGACACAATCTTTTTGGCGGGAATCTTATTTTAAGCCCCAGCAACAAAGTTTTATTTTGTTTTTTTTATAAAAGATAATCAGCTCGTATATATAAAGATAAATAATATGTATATATAAAATCTCACGGATACATATATATTATCTACTAACCCCTGCCCACAAATCGGATGTAAGATAAGGTCAATTTATTAAGCGGGGTTTAGCAGGTTTGAATTTAGAGTTTTCCTTCTAGACTCGTCGCCTATCCAAGGTTAAAGAGCCAAGTTTTCCTATACTATTTACCCATAGCTGGAGGGAGAATAGTTAGATTCATACCTTTCGCAAGGTATTCAAAATGCAAACAGCCTTGTCTAAGAATTGAAATCATCTCGTCGTGTCCATTTCCTACGATGGTACCTATTACACCACCCGCGCCAAGGATACATATATACTGAAACATACAAATCTACAGATATATGGTTGGAAACAAGCTGTGTGTAATCACGTGCAACATTATATATATATATATATATATATATATATATATATATGTGTACGTACGGTCTAACATGCCTTACAAAGATCTTCATTGGCCCGTGTTCACGTGAGCATTACGTGATTGGCCGTCAGCCTCTAACGCGTCTCTAATCTATTGGAGCGGGGTGTAGACAGCGCCTCGATAGACACAACTGACACTTGGAGTGACCTCCCCTTGTTGCAGTAATAAACAAAGCCAGCGGCTAACAAGAATCGTCGTATCTGGCCAACAAAAAAAAAATGACTGATTGTCTCGCGAGATATGCTGAAAGGCACGAGACATCCGGGCACCTATCTCTGACGAACGGGAGCATCAAAGCTTCCTTCGACCGTGGCGCACGGGTACAGGTCGAGCACCGTTTTCTCATAGATCTTACCGATTAATTTACCGAAAACACTGGAATTATTCTTCGGAGAATGACTTGCCGAGCGATTTTTATAGCCTCGCCACGCGTGTTGGCTTCTTTGGCCCTCTTCTCCTGAATCCCCCCCCGGGGTCTCCGCCGGGCCAATTTTGGCGGGTCTTCCTTGGTTAGTTCTTTCCTTATTTACTGGCTGTTTCGTTTGTTTCTTTCGGGATGAATTCCGTTTCACATGATCATTCCAGTCTCTTTTTTCTTTTCTTTTCTTTATTCACCTCGAATGTCGAATTCGACTTCTGTCGATCATACTGTTATTTAAAGTATCAGATTTAACTGACACTCAGTCAACCAAATCGGGGGTTTTGTCCATTCCGATATGTTAGAAACGATTTTACGAGTCTTGCTATGTTTTATTGCCAGAATTCTACCGTTTCGCAAGCCCAGAATCGACAAATACTTATGTCCGATATACTTCTTGAAAAACAGTTCATTTTAGATTATTTCCTTAAAAAAAACTTAGACATTTACATTTAATTTTGGGTTATTAATGCTGAATAGCACACAAGAGATAATATCATTAGATTATGTATAAAAAAAATTACATTTCACGGAAATACCCGAAAACTTTGAGACGCTAGGGTTGGGGTTAGTTTTAGTGTTAGGTTACTTCGGTATTTTCCGTATTCTAATGCCATTTATACGTAAAATGCGATTCTAATGATAATATCTCTTGTGCGATATTCGGCTTTTAAAATCATTAAAGTTTTTAAAAAAACAACAAACAAACATGAAAATAATATTTATATTGTTAGATTTAAATGACTGCAATAGAAGGTTCCCTGTGTTTTAATCGGCAATGAAGCTGTCACTGTAAAACAGGCTTAACTGTATGAAAGAAATCAGTTTCATTATTTTCGATTCTTTTCATTGCGGTAAATCAAGTCAATACGGTGTCTTACAGTACCTGCTTTTGTCTAAATGGTTACCCATCTAATTATTGAACTGACTATCAATGTTTAACTTCGGTGATCTAGCGAACTGTTTACAGTTGAAACTATAGCTTTACTGGATGGTCAGTGTTTCCACTTCATGAACTGTCATTTTGTTGCATGATTATATGGTGACGTAGGGCTTTTGACAAGCCCTGTAGCGAGGGTTCAGGGGGAATGGAAATATACCAGTGACGGACACTGGCCCCAACTGACCCCAGAGGCGAGAATATCGCAAGTCACGTGAGATTTAGTTAGTTAGTCAGTTGATAGCCAGATTCCAGATGAAGCAGACGTGTTTCATCCGGCTGCCAGCTCCGCGTGATGAGTTAGGAAACAACAAATAAACTTTAAAAAAGCCACAAGTCTTGTTGATCAGTTTTTGCATGACTTAAACGCATACCCTTAGTTAGAAGACCGGTCCAACAAGAAAAGGAAGATACCAAGAGAAGACTATACAAGGTAGAGTCCAACATGGCATCTCAGTGAAATAGAAAGAGAAGAAAGAAGACTAGGGATCACAAATGGCCAAAGTGGAAAGTAACACCAAAGAAAGTTATATCTGTATCTGTATCTGTATATATATATATATATATGTATATATATATATGATAGTCTACACTCTATCTATATATACGTACTATTGTGTATATACCCAACGAGGGTATATGGCATTGTAACAATTTTGACTGAGGCTTGTACTGGTAAACTTGTGTTTAGCTCATTTGTAAACCTGTTTTAACTAAAACCTTCTTCTCTATACACATCACACATTCTTGTATAAATTCCACATAGATTGAACTTGTCAGTCAACAACGATTTGATAATAAACCCACTGTTTAAAACTGAACACTGATTTGCCGCCATATAGAATAGCCTTCAAATAAATATTTTTGAAAGATTAAGGTAATTTTTGCTAAAAAAACTAATCCAAAACAATATGGAGCTTACCTTTATGGAAAAAAATTCGGAAAAAAAATTTATTTAAATATCTATATTAAAAAAAAAACTTACTTAGTAAATGGTTTATTGCGAGTAATTAAAAAAAAAATCGTTTGGACTTCTGTTCGCACAAACGTCGTCAGTGAAACTTCACGGAAAACCAGTTCTCCCCGCTAAGAACAGCCATTCGGCCCTACGAGAGAAACCTCCTCTGCTTTTATACTTCCTCGCCGGCCGAAACACTCCAATCCACAGGAGTGACAGGAAGCTCACCATGTGTTACCACTCACAACCTCCAGGTTGCGAGTTCAATCTCTAGCCTCGCGAGGTAATTCACTTTACCTCCCGCTACATTACCCTTTTGGTGAGATTTAAATGACAACAAGAAGAAGCTTTTCATATCAGGCAGTTGTCTCACATTTAAAGAGATTTACTAGAGTAAAAGAATGCAAGTTCGGAGCTTATCGTTGTCTTTTTCTTTATTCCTATTCTGCATTGATTATGCAGAACCGAAAAACGACGTTTGAAGAGGAAATCTGCTATAAAAAGCAACTGCAATTAAGAGTTCAAATAATTTATATAATAATCATTTAATTGTTGTATGGTTGTTACCATAACACAGAAAATAATTCCACATTATTATGGGATTTTTAATGGTTGTGGTGATTAGGTCTTCAGGATATCCATTTTTCAACAAAGTGATCTTAATATAGTCGAGCTTGGCAGTGAGTTTAGGCTTGGAACAGATCATCAAGGCATGGTGGACTAGTGTTTTAATTAAATTAACTTTGCAATAGTTTAAATCAACTTTGTAATAGTTTAAATAGAAAATATAGCACAATATTGTATAAAAAATAAAATAGAATGTAATGAATTATGTGCTGTAATGTTTTATTTTGTTTTGTCTTTTTTTGTAAATAATATTTTTCGTGGATGTAATGAAAATGTAAACTTAAATGTTTTTAGTGAACTTATATATATAACATAAGCGTATCTGACGCTCGCTCTTAGTTAAAGTTTTAATCTTGTGTAAATTTATCATTAAAGACTTGTCTCTTTAAGATAACTTCAAAAAATAAGGAATATGGGTATCACCGAAGGATTTTTCTTTAACTCCTATAAACAGCAACTGAGATTAAAATGAAAAATAGCAGTTTAAAAATTGATAATTGCAAAACAACTTTGAATATTAGTTTTCCTGGAAAATAAAAGTTGATTTTGTTGCACATTTAAATCTGAAATCGATAATTAGAATTTATCATAATTAGTTTAAACAGTTAAATCTACACTTAAGATTATTTATAAAGCTGTAGCTAACTTACCCACCCATCGCAGGGAAAATTTTAGATTCGTAATGTGTATATCAATGTTTTAATATTGTGTATTTTGGCAGCACGTTATTAATCAGACAGGTATTGTTAAAGACAATTATTGGTAGATATACTAAACATCTTTAATAACTAACACGCTAACCTTAGCAACCCTCTAAAATAGACTCTCCTAATTTATGTATTGTTTATTCAAACTATAAATAAATGAATCCAAATGAAGAAAGAAACAAGCAAACATTAGAACAAACAATACCCTGAGGAGGACCATCGAAATAGTTGAAAACGCTTGGGTAAAATATATGGGACATATTCTTCATCATCTTAATCCCTATCTACAACCAAAGATCATAAAGAAATATTCCCTGGTCTTTAACAATGCCTGCCTAAAAAACACTGTTTTATTAAATAAATTAAAGTTAGGGTATCACATACATAAAATCAACGACTCTTGGTAGCTATCAGTTTCTCGCCTATGCAAAATTTAAGTGTCGATGATTTTATATATTCGCCACCCTAACTTAAATATATATGGTCTATTTATGATATTGAGAACTATTTCCTTATAAAGATGGCAATATATTATAATATATATAATATATATATATATATTATATATATATGTGTGGTGTGTGTGTGTGTGTGTGTGTGTGTGTGTATTTAGGCAGCATTTTTCTTGTAGGCATATATTGTTAAATAATGCAGCCATTTTCTGTCTGC
>CM042137.1:126858635-126873635 GCA_023376005.1 Doryteuthis pealeii | reverse complement strand
TGGTAAATATATCAAATATATGTATGGGTAAAATAGATGCTTGAATTTTGATTTCGTTTTAAATTGTAATACTAAATACCATATATGGTAACATAAGAATAGTTAATTAAAGTTATTATTTCTTACAAATGGTCATTATTAGTTTCTTGAAACTATATACTTAATTCAAATAACTAAACTAATATGTGAGTAATATGTAGGTAAATTATTAGTGTTACATGAGAATACTTGAAACTAGATAAGGTATTTGTATTAAGAATTGCTAATTGAAGCTATTATCTTTTACAAAGAGTTATTAGTTTCTTGAAACCATATGCTTAATTCAAATAACTGATTTGAACATTTTATTAGTCACATAAAACCATATAATTGAGTGCAATTATTTGGATTTTATAGGAATACTTGAAGCCATGTAAAGAACACATGGGATTTCTTTCTTTTTCATTATATTTTTCTGTGTAGCATATCCCTTTTCTCCCATTTCTTTCTGTATAATAAAAACAGAAAGGCTCATTATTAGCTGAACTGACAACACTCATAATTCGACAGATAAGCAACACCAGATAATTAGGATTTATATTTTTGCATTTCATCTTGGACGATTTGGATGGTCTCATTTTTAAACAGAGGATGTTGCAAAATTATAACAGCCGTACAATTAAGGAACACGAGCATTGATATATATATATATGTGTGTGATACTACTACTACTACTACTACTAATAATAATAATAATAATAATGATAATAATAATAATAATAATAATAACATGTCAACTGGTAGACTTTGCGGTCTCAGCAGATCACAGAGTGAAGCTGAAGGAAAATGAAAAGATGGATAAATACCGGGACCTTGCCAGAGAATTGAAAAAGCCGTGGAACATGAGAGTAAAAGTGATACCAATTCTAGCTGATGCACATGGAACGGTCCCAATAAACTTGGAAAAAAGACTGGAGGATCTGGAAATCAGAGGAAAAATTGAGACCATCCAGACTACTGCACTGCTGCAATCGGCTAGAATACTCAGAAGAGTCCTGTAGACCTGAGGAGACTTGTTGTCACTGAGACTCCAATGAAAAACCATCAGCTAACGCTGGTGTGAAAAACTCACAAGAGGGAAATAATAATAATAATAATAATAATAATAATAATAATAATAAACTAAATAATAATAATAATAATAATAATAAAACTAAATAATAATAATAATAATAATAATAAAAACTTCTAGAAACGAAACTTAACAGCAGAAATCTGATCAAAGGAATTAATACCTGGGCTGTCCCCATTATAAGATACTCAGGACCATTCTTAAAATGGACAAAAGAAGAATAGACCAGATAGACCAAAGGACGAGAAAATTAATGACCATGCACAAGGCTCTCCACCCTAGACAAAGACTAGAAAACAAAAATGGGAAGAAAAACAATTATATGGACGCTTCAAACGACAAATAGATGAGGTTGCACATGGAAAGACTTGGACATGGTTAAGAAAGGAAACCTCAAAGAGAAACAGAATCACTTATAATTTGCTGCACAAAATAATGCCATAAGGACAAAACTACATCAAAGCGAAAATTGATTAAGGACCCAACAAAATAGTAAATGTAGACTTTGCGGTAATAGAGATGAGAGTGTTAACCATATACTAAGCGAATGTAGCAAACTAGCACAACGAGAATACAAAACTAGACACGACTGGGTTGGGAAGGTGATCCACTGGGAATTATGGCAAGAATTGAAATTTTGACCACACAACAAAATGGTATATGTCATAAACCAGAATCTGTTCTTGAGAACGAAACACATAAAATTCTATGGGACTTTGAAAATTAAAACGATCACCTTATCCAGCAAGAAGACCAGATCTAGTGTTGATTAACAAAAAGAAAGAACTTGTCAACTAGTGGATTTTGCAGTGCCAGCGGATCACAGGGTGAAGTTAAAGGAAATGAAAAATTGACAAATATGGACCTTGCCAGAGAACTGAAAAAGTTATGGAATATGAAAGTGAACGTTATACCAATTGTAGTTGGTGCACTTGGAACAGTCCCAAAAGGATTAGAAAAGGGTTTGGAAAGTATCAGAGGAAGGATTGAAACCATTCAGAACACTGCACTGCTGCAATCTGCCAGAATACTCAGAAGAGTCCTGGAGACCTGAGGAGACTTGCTGTCACTCAGACTCCAGTGAAAGACCATCAGCTACCACTGATGTGAAAACTCAAAAGGAATAATAATAATAATAATAATAATAAGAAGAAGAAGAAGAAGAAGAAGAAGAAGAGGGGGAGGAATGGGAGGAGGAAAAGGAGAATAAACCTAAAGATAGAAATTGAACGTCAATTAATAGCTGTCCAAAATAACTCCAAAGCAACTAATTATGCAAAGACTAATTTAGAATAGAGTGTGACGGCTATGTGGATATTGAGAGATGAGACCGTCAACCACATTATAAGTGAATGCAGCAAACTGATGCAAAGAAAATAAATGGATAGGCATGAATACGTAGGGATAGTGAACTCCTGCGAATAGAAAACTGGAATATGAATTCAAACCAGTTTTACTAGGTTTAACAATTGACCTCATATCGTATCCTGCTCGCAACGAAGGGGTTGGGTAAATACATAATGGGTTAATGTTTTCAACCAAAAAGGCCAGCAGATTTATCCCCAAGGAATATCCCGTCTCTATGGAGTACCCCCATCACAATATCAGCAACAGCAGTGAGTTATTTCAATTTATCTTATTCTATATAATAATTTGAATTCTTGTGTGTGTGTGTGTGTGTGTGTGTGTGTGTGTGTGCATATATACATATATACATACTCTAGGGAATTACGACCATATACAAACTGAGAGTATTGCAAGCTCACCATAGGATTGCCGGGATCTTTACCAATACCCACGAAGGACTTATACGATTACCAGTAACTTAGGACACTTTAGTAACCAAAGGATTTACATTGTCGACCGACTCTTTATCAAGGATTCCACCAGATAAGCGCTTCTGCTATAAGGCCAAACAATGGCCCTTAAAAAACTTAACATATATATTTATATATATATATATATATATATATATATATATATATAATCAATGGTAATATTATGGTTTTACACTCATAACTTGAAGTTTCATGGTAATCCAATCATCAGATGAGTTCAATGGTTGAGATCTTAAAAACCAGTCGTGAAATGGTTGAGATTTTAAAAACTTTTTCACGACTGGTTTTTTAAGATCTCAACCATTGAACTCATCTGATGATTGGATTACCATGAAACTTCAAGTTATGAGTGTAAAACCATAATATTACCATTGATTATAATTCTGCTCTGCTTTATTAGCATTGAGCACCTTTTCATGCCAATACTTTTCTCATTTTTTTTATTCACTATTCATTAAATATTATATATATATATATATATATATATATATATATGTGTGTGTGTGTGTGTCACTCTCTCTCTCTCTCTCTCTCTCTCTCTCTCTCTCTCTCTCTCTCTCTCTTTGAGTATGTTTACTTTTATGCAAGAGTACACACTTAGTAATATTATTACATACTTGATTATTTGGATTAGATTGGATTACTTGATACAATATAAATGTATGTAAATTATTTGTATTAAGAATTGTTACTGGAAGCTATATTGTTTATTAGTTGGTTATCTGGTTTCACAGCATATCAACCCTTTTTCGGGTCATTTAATGCCAAATCCTTTTGATAAACAAAGGACTCAGTTGCCCACAGTACTTAATGTTGCTTGAGTGGTCATCCAATTATGTATTGAACAGGTTCACCACTGCTTACCTTCGGTGTTGTTATTAATTTCTTTAAACCGTATGACTGTGTGCAAAGAAATGACTATTATTAAATAGGAATAATCACTTGAAAACATATAATCGTGTATAAATTAATATTAGAAATGAAACTGTTAAATTATCCAACTGTATTACAAGAGTTGTGATGATCTAAAGATCTCAGTGAAAATCACCAGTTGATATTGGTGTGAAAAACTTCTAAAAGTAATAATTGACAAATCAACAATTCTATATTTTAGATGGTTGGTCATTTTTTTAAATAGCATAAAACCCCTTGTTGACTATTTAATGCCAAATCATCTTTTTGTATATATGATTTGTCAGCAATTAGTTGCAGGCAAATATTTTAGTTTGGTTTCGTTTTATAAACTGGTAGAATTGATTTGAATTAACTTATGTGTATTAATAAACCAGTAATAATTATTCTTATGTTGTATTGAAATCTTCATTGTCTCTATGTGTATTATTGAATTGATAAAAATAAAATGTGTATCAATAAATTTGTAGAAATAATTTTCATTAACTTAATAATTAATAATTTCTAGGTAATATTTTTGTTTTGTTTGGTTTTATAAACTGGTAGAAATTATTGCTATGTTATTTTTTCATTCACTTGATGTGTATTGTTTAAATTGAAATAAATAAATCTCATGTTAGATTTATGATTAACTTCATGTGTATTAATAAAATAGTTGAAATAGTTTTCATTAACTTGCAAACAGATCTATTTGACCAATAGATGGGACCCTAACAGGTACTACCACTTTTGGTTAGAGTAAACATGGGAACAATAACAATAAATGAGTACCCACACTTCCCAAAGATTTAGAATTGGAACCTCATCTCTAGATAGTTTTTCGTCAACCCCAGGATACTAAATTAGCAAAAGTGTCCTGTGTATAACTTTACACTGCATCTAATGGTGAAATTCCATTTCGGAAGCTCTGGGAAGTGTGGAGTATTCATTCATCACCATTATTCCCAGGTCCACCCTGGTCCAGAGTGATAGTAATTGTTAAGGTCCTGTCTATGGGTTAGATAGAAAAAAAGGAGTTTAAAAAAATGTGTAAAAAATTCGGGTTAAAAAAACATTCAATACCCGTCAAGAATGAATAAAACAAAATGCTTTCGGTATAAGATAATCCAACAAGGGTTGATATGCCGTAAAATACAACCAACCAAATTATCAGAAATAGTTTTCATGTTAGATTTTTCCTTAACTTCATGTGTATCAACAAAGTAGAAGAAACAATTTCATGTGTATTATTAAAATGGTGGTTAACCCTTAGCCTCTGCCTTCTTGCACTTACAGTGGGAAAAGGGTTAAAGAACAATTTCAAGAATACGGTCCAGACTAAACATGGAGGTACCAGGGCTTGACGCTAACAACTGATTGATCCGTCGGGCCTCTCCGTCGTCCGTCTAGCCAAGTGAAGTTTTGAAAATCACGTGATCAACTAGACAACTGAGCCACGGACCGCTCAGATACCAGGATCCTTTTCTGAGGTATTACGGGTCACCACCCACAGCCAACATGTATCCTTTTAGGTGCAGGGAGTCCCACCCTCCTGTAGTCGACGTATTTTACAGCCCTAGCGGACAGGACGTTTATATCGAAGATGATAATTTCTTTATTAGTATAAATCTATTGACACATGGTGCAACGGATATAAGTGTTGAGTTAATACAGTTCTAAGTGATAATCATCTCTAGGTTGCAAGTTCAATTCTGTCCAAGGGCGGTTATAACATAGAATACCTAACATAGTTTAACACTTGTACCCGGTCATGATTAATGGAATGAAAAAAATCTACCCCCATGGATTGAATAAAGGGTTCGGTTCGAAGTTCCGTGAAGGCTCCCGATTACGACATAATGACTCCCGAGTTCGACAAAAAGGTTTCTGAATTCAACAAGAAATACCCGAAGCATAGCCCATCGGCCAAAATGTTGTGCATATGAAAATAAAGAAGAGGACAATAGTCCGTATAATTCAAATAATACATAGTATAAATCAGATTGAAAGTAATTGAAATCGAACCTAATTGCCACTTTTGATGGCGTTCATGCGAGCAAAATATTTATAGTATTGAGTGTATGCAAAGCAAATAAAATCGTTGGATATGACAAAGAAGTAGAAACATGTCTTATTACTCGCTGCCACAGAACTCTGATCTAAAGATCAGTTTATTAATTAGTCGAGAAAAAAGAAAAAGGGTTCCGGGTTGTTATCGTTGCACGCGGGAAAATTTGAAAACAAAAAAAAAAAGAAAGAAAGAAAAGTAACAACAACAAAAAGACTCAAAAGCAAAAGAGAAGAGTAGAAATAATAAACGTTGGACGAAAAGAGAATTGTTTCATTTGACAAAAATGGAAATAACGTTTGTATCTTGCATCTGTGTGTGTTTATATTGTTTGTCGGATTATTTGCTTTACGGAACCTTCGGGGACCTTCCGGTTGGATATGCACCGATATGCATGATATGCACTTGTGCTTGGAATTTGAAACACTTCATTTGTATGCTTCTTCATGCACTCCGTTGCAGCTGTTCGTCGCGTGTCACGTGACAGTGATTTTTTTTTCCGCCATTTTCTCGATGTTTATTTAGTTTGGCGAAATAAGCACGCATTTCCAAAGCGGGAAGGAGATGGGAAATATGAAGGGGAAAAAAAAGAATATGTAACGCCAATCTTGTCCGTGGGAAATGCATCTCTGCTTGCCTGCCTGCTTTGGAAATATGAATTCTTGTCATTTTAACATTTTCAATACAACCTTTTGATTTATTTGTTGATTTTAACGGCATTTCAACACGTGCAGGTGTATTTTATTCATAGAGGTTGAGAAATGCTGTTTATTCTACGTTTATATTTACATTTTTTGTGTAGTCATTTCTTAAGATGATTTGCATACACATGATATCAGTTATTCCTTAAACAAATGATTTGCATATAGTCGTATGGTTTCAAATATTCCTATATGAATATAAAGTCGTCGGGGCGGCCTAATGTCGCTATCAGCCATGCAGCGAGAGAGTCTATCCCCTTTTCACTAGCGCTAGACCAAGGAGATTATTTTAGCGTCTGAGGTGGAGCGCCATACCTACCATCAGCTCCTTACTTTACCGCACAGATCCCTGTGCTACTCATAACGCTGAGTTGGCGAGACTAGGAACCTTGTGGTTTCTAGCTGGACACTCTACCGACTGAGCTAACCCGGCCCTCCTATATGAATATAAATAATTAAATATTTTCAAGTAATCATTTCTAAATAATAATAACCATTTGGTTACACATAGTTATACGGTTTCAAGTAATTAATAACAATCCTGAGTAAATAATTATAGCTTCAAGTATAATTCATAATACAAATGATTTACTTTAATATGGTATCAAGTATTCATGACGATTACGAATAAGTTTTAACATATTTATTGATCCGTAAATGAAAATCTACTTGAGCTATAGTAGAACTGCTGGTTGGTTGGATTTTACGGAATGTTAACCCTTTTGTTATTTTATGCCGAAGAATTTTGTTTTATTCATTGTTGATAAGTATTGAAATTTGTTAAAACTCAATTTTTAAAAACATTTCTAAACTCATTTCTCTATTTTAACCCATTGATGGGACCCTAGCAAGTGCAACTACTCAGAGTCAGAGTGGACATGGGAATAATGACACTCTCAAGAGTTCCACACTTCCCAAAGCTCCATTATTGAAACCCATCACCAGATGCAGTTTAACGTCATACTCCAGACACCATAGTGGAACTGTGAGTAATAGCAATAAAGGGGTACTTCGCTCTAGCCAAATCTCCAGAATCGGAACCTCACCATCAGATGGGGTTTATTGTTGTACCCCTTTTGTGGGTGTCTTACCTGTCTACAATGAATACTGTCTGCGTATTCTAAGCCATGTCTTATTGTCGCCTTTTCTAAATGTTCAGTATTACATTTTGCTGGTTTCAAAAAATCTTTCATTATAACTGTTGCATACAGCCTTCTTCACTGGCACTAAATAATTATAATGTTGCATACCTCTTTCTTTAATTCTATTTCTTGGCCGTCTTTGGTATTCCGATCTTCTTTGGTATATCTTCATCTTGTCTTGACTTGAATGGAATCTTCTAACGTCTGGAGTTGACTTGGGGACTTCGGTCTGGTTTTCTGTTAGGGATTTCTCTCTATCAGAAGCCAGTATCATTGTTAGTTTTTAGATAATAAACACAAGACTTCGATTTATTTTGATGTTAATTTATTTTCAATCCCCAAACCAGACATCTACTAACTAACATAGCGCGCGTGAGTTCCAGTTTTAGACAGGACCTAAAATGGCCGACTGCTCTGCCTGACGTCTAACTGCAAACTGGGGACTCAAAAGGTCCCACGTGACTTCACATATTTGGCGGGCTTCTGTAATTTTCCATGGAAGGACCCGGCCATGATATGAAAAGGGTCATCCCCTCAGAAATACAGGGGATTGACAATAATCTTATGCAACCGCATAGATTATGTAACATAACCTTGACTAAACTTACCAGAAACTTACCAACATTATTCCAGTCCCATGTCCCACTTAAATTCCTCACATTACAGGAGATGCAATTTAGCGTCATACACAGGATATCAACCCCCTTGTTAGAGGGCGGAGTTATGTTATTGTGTTATTTTATGTTGAAATGAGTTTAATAATCATGGGTTATACATATATATATATAATATAAAAATATATAATGACAATTATTTTAAAACAGGTAATACTTCTTAGCTGCAATATAAATCTTTACAGAGCCAATGAAAAAATAAAATCTTAAACTATTCAAACTTGATCTAAAACAAATCAATTCAACCCATTGATGCGAGACTAACAGGTGTACATATATTTGTATCAAGAATGGTTACTTGAAGCTATGATTAATTACAAATTATTATTATCAGTTACTTAGCGTAACAGTTAATCACCGTTTTCAAATTTTGGACGAAGCAGTTTAGGTTTCACTTCTCGCGTGGTGTGTTAGCTTCTTTATGTTAGACAACGAGTCACTGGGTGGGTGCTTGTGAACTTCGATATTTCTGGGTTCAAGAAGCCGCTGGGAAAAATGTCGTTCCTTGAGCGTGTCCGGCAGTAAGAAAAAAAGAACGGCAGCATAAAATAACCAACAAGTGTTGACATGCCGTAAAATACAACCAGCCAACCAGCCAAAACTGGAGCTTGTTGGGTTATTTTAGGTCTAAGACGTTTTTGTTTTATTCATTGTTGCTGGGCATTCAATTTTTCTTTCAAACTCAATATTTCAAATACTTTTTTATTACTCATTTTGATCGATTTAACCTATAAATGGGACCCTAACAGGTACTACCAATTCCGGGTCTCGGTATCCAGTTTGGGACCTCTAGAGGTGTGGGATACTCTTTCCTTGTAATTACTCCTTGGCCATTCTGATTTGGAATTTTAGTACATGTTATGGTCCCAAATATGGATCAAATAGATTTGTTTGAAAGGTTATTTTCATTAGATATGAATATTTGATACTATATAACAGTGTAAATTGTTTGTATCAAGAATATTCTATTTGAAATTATGTTATAACTATTAGTTACTTGAACCCATGTACCTACCATGACAGAAATATCAGCCTCCATTGATTAATTAAAACCACCGTGGCGAAGCGCAATGCAAAAATCGTATTTCAAGTCACCGATGAAGACGGTAAACTCTTTCAGAAGTTATCAAACAGTAGGCATGCCTCGTTGGGTTCGCAAGAGAAATTACTATGATACACGAGATTTGTAAAAAATAAAACGAACAAAGTCTCATTCGTGTATCTTGTAAAACTTATATAGAATTGAAAATACTGCGCAAAACAAATGTTGTAACCCAAAAATAAATATGTATAAGTGGTCTACTTATTTCTTTTTCTACTACATATTTTGTATATGTGGTTAGATCATTTAGTAATAAATAATAGCTAGGTTCTTGAACAGTCTCCCAATTCCGCGAACGATTGCTAGCATAGAGTTTGAATGGCTGTTTCGAATAGTTTCCCTTGCCATTCTTTCGACCAAGTGTGTAGATTAGAAATGATTGCTTTCATACATTCTTTTTTTTTCGAATTCAGTTTCTTCAAACCGATAATATCCTTTCATCGTTATCGTTTTACTTTCATATAGTCATAGCATTATCAATCAATAGAAATAGTTACTTGAAACTGTAGTGATTGTCTTTCCCTGCTGGAATGGACTTATACCCAAAAGGGTTATCTTCCCTTGCCACTTGTTTTTACCACTAGGTGACACTACTAGTTGGGCATTTAAACTCATCTCGGGAAATCCTCTATCTCTTTTTCTTTCGGTGTAGCATCCACAAAAATGTCCTAAACGCATGCTGTCTCAGTCCATTAAGTGAGGGGCTTTGCCCTCCTCCCCAACTATCAGTAAGTGTCTCTCATATTCTTTATGAACTCTTTCGTACTTCCGAAGGACTTTTGTCCTATCTGTTTGTATAATGTCATGTATGTCATGTTCCATATGCTCAGACAATAAAGTCTGTATTGTTGTTATGTTGTACTTCTTTGTTCGGATTATTTATGTATATATTGACCTACGCTAAGGTTACTCTGAGCATTTAAAGGTATTATAAGAACCACACTTTCAGTTCTTATAAAACCATATAATAATTGACATGCCGTTAAAACCAATCAATAACACAACTGACATCAACATAAAATAACCCAACGATAACCGTTACACAGACTTGCCTCCAGCTTTTTATAGAATTTGTGTGACAATTGTAACTGAGTTATCTAACATTAATTTTAGATAAATATTTCCTGTATTTGACAACTGGGGTAAATACAAAGAAAATATATACAAGAAACAAACAAAAAAACTACATGCATTTGTATTTTGGCCATATTTTTAAATAGAATAATTCTAGGTAGATGGTGTCGAAGATGATGAATGTCATGCATTCCCAATGTTAAGTATTAATCAGAGAGAATATTCGAAAGATCGAACAATTCCTTCCAATAAACCGACAGTCTCCATTGATAATTCAACTGGGTATCCTCAATGTTCATAATCTTCGACACTTTCTTCATCATCACAAAATCGGCTGTGAAAATCAAACACATGCTCTTGACATACACATTTCCCAATTTATTTAGTGAGCATTACAAAATATTCGCTAGTAGGTTAAGTTGATTTTTGGTTGGTTGGTTGGATTTTATTGTATGTCAACGCTTGTTGGGTTATTTTATGCCGAAGACGTAATGGGTATTCAAATTTGGTTAAAACTCAATTTTTTAAAACACACTTTTTAAACTCATGTTCTTTTTTCGATTTTAACCCATAGATGGGTAATACCACTCCGTGATAGAGGAAATATCGGATTAATTGCAATGAAGGGGTATTCAGCACTCCCCAAAGCTAAAAATCGGATCTTCATCATTCAAATGAATGTTAACGTCATATCCAGTATAGCATTCAATTTTGAAACTGTGAATCACTGACAAGTTTGAGTTGAGTTGACAAGGAATTGTCATCATAATTTTGATTTTATTGAAATATTAATTTTAACGACATATCAACCTCTCTAGGATTATTTTATGCCTTGATGTTAGGGAATCGCAATTATTGTACATTCATAATTACACCTTTTGTGTTGTTGTTACTTAAGTTTCCTTTTTCTTTTTGTTTTTGTCAACCACCGCATCGAATACGAATAATCTTTAAACAGATTTTTGACCCACAGATAAGAGCATAACAGGTACTACCACTCCGGGTCAGAGTGGACCCGGGAGTAATGGCAATAAGGAAGTACTCCAAACTCCACAGATCTACAGTAGCGAAGCTTCACCATTTAATGCAGTTTCGTGTACTACCTAGGACAATTATTTTTTTTAGAGGTGGTGATAAATTCTTACCGTTCTGCAAGGGATGAAGTCGGCGTATTCTAATCCCAACCGATAGAGTGGAGAGAAGTATTGTACGGGCATTTACACGTCTGTGGTGGTGTAATGCAATTTTTAATTGGTTGAATATTACCTTGCAACAGGAAACTTTTGATAGCAGCTTTATTAATTTGTGTTTCTCTCTCTCTCTCTCTCTCTCTCTCTCTCTCTCTCTCTCTTATATATATATATATATATAATATATATATATATATATATATATAATATATATATGAAAAGTGAATGGAAGTGAATCCGACTGTATGAAATAAATATTTTTTAGAAAAAAAAACATATAACATCATTTATTTGTTTTTTAAAACATTATAACATCATTTATTTATAACATTTATTTGTTTTTTCTAAAAATATTTATTTCATACATATATATATATATATATATATAAATATATATATATATATATATGTGTGTGTGTGTGTGTGTGTGTGTGTGTATGTATATATGTTAAGGTAGTGTGTACATAGAGTCAAGGGCGCCTATGCAATCTTCAGACCAATGCTCTACCAATGACATTCAGCTCTGTTTACCTACAAATATAGAACGCAAATTAGCTATGATATGTATATATATATATATATATATATATATATTATATATATATATATATATATGTGTGTGTGTGTGTGTGTGTGTGTGGAGAAAGGTAAACAAATATATATATATTCATATATATATATATTCATATATATATATTCATATATATATATATATTTATACATTGTGTGTGTAGGGGGGAAGACAATCCCCCGCACACGCACATATTCTCATGCTCCAACACATACACATATTTATCTCTATCTCTGTACACATATATTTGTCTCTGTTTGTACATACGTATGTGCGTATGTATGTATGTGTGTGTACGTTTACGCGCGTATGTGTGTGTACACGTGTATCACATTCATATCCTTTTGCTTGATTTCCCGTGGAACGCCATCTTCATCTTCGAACTTCAGATAAATAGATCAACGGACAACACCCGACCCCCCCACCCCCTCATCACCATTCTGTCACCCCCCCCCTCCCACAAAACCACCAATGAACAACCACCACCATCACCAACACCACCACTATCAGCAACACCACCATCTCCCTTGACTTTACATAGACGCAGAGCGCCTGAAACAACCAATCACTCATACCGTTCTCCCCCCCCCGCCCCCCGCACCTATACACCCCCCTCATCTCCTCGACAGTCCCCCCCCCAACCACCACTCTTCCCCCACCCACCCCGCCTCACCCGCATATTCCTACGTTTCCCGTCATTCCTTGTCTGCTATTGGCAACGCCCTTCTACTGTATGGCCGAATTTCCGGAGACTATCGGCCAAGAATGTGATTGTCGTGGAACAAAACCTAGAGATTGGTTGTGGTCAATTCGTCAATGCGGACAGAAAAGGGGGGTGAGGGTAGGGGTAGGGTAGGGGTGGTCAGTGTGGCCGCAGTGAGGAATTTTCTCAAATGAATACAACACACTGGTTGAAATATTTTCAAAGACAAAGACACAACTATTTGTTCGCCAACGAATAAATATCAAACATTTCAATAAATTTCCAAACGACTATTTAAACATAAAACGTAATATATAAAGATGTTCAGAAAACAATAGACGATTTTAATACACACCATCCTAGTCATAGTCCAATATAACAATAGAACAATATATATATATATATATATATTAATATATATATATAAAAAGATAAATCTAATGAGGCAGACGAACCTACTAAAAGTTTCGCTTAATGCTTTTCAGGGCTGAGATCTGACTCAGATCTCAGCCCTGAAGAGCATTAAGCGAAACTTTTAGTAGGTTCGTCTGCCTCATTAGATTTATCTTTATTATTTTCTCTACTTAGGTATTGAGCACTTTTTACTTATTAGCTTTAGTCTCCTGGCGGTTTAATATGAATATATATATCTTATATATATATATGCATATAGATTGTTTTTTTGTTTTTTTTGGCCAAAATATTTGTTGTTGGTACGATTATCTTAGTCTTTTCGTTGTTCCAAAAATGTTTTTCTCCCCGGTTGATGTTTGGTAGTATATTTTTACAATCAAAACTATTTGCTGTTTTTTTTTTTTCTCACCGCGAGGATTTACCAATAAGTTTGGTAGATTATATATATATTATATATATATATATATATATATATATAATATATATTAATACTCTTGTTCCTTAATATTCCGACCGTTATCCACTTGCATCACCCTCTAGCTAAAAATGAGACTGTCCAAATCTGTCTATCCGGATTCTTATTCCTCATGTCGGAATAATACGGAAACAAAAGTGTTGTGTGTTAACCTGTATTTAATTCTTGAATTTTCGAGATAATATCTCTTTTTTAAAAAGATCACTGGAACTGAAGCAGTCTAGTTACGGAATTTCTTTTTAAACGAGTTTTTTTTATTGTTGAAAATGATGGTATTTTTATATAACTGCATTCTCGTGTTGTATGTTTACGTGAATGCGTTTGTTTTGTACTTGTGCGTATGTTGTCATGCGCGTGTCCATGAAAAAGAGATATTATCTCGAAAATTCAAGAATTAAATACAGGTTAACACACAACACCATTGTTACCGTATTACTATTTTTTTCTTTACACCTGCATTGTGATAGCCTTCTAAATCAACCTCCTAACCAATATATACACAATGCTTCAAGCAAATGTGTATAAAACTCTCTTATATATATATATATATATATATATATTATATATAAACCTAATGAGTCAGATAAACCTACTAATTGTTTCGCTAAGTGCTCTTCAGGGCTAAGATCCGGATCTTATCCCTGAAGAGCACTTAGCGAAACTTTTAGTAGGTTTATCTGACTCATTAGTTTTATCTTTATTATTTGCTCTACTTAGGTATTGAGCACTTTTTACTTATTAGCTTTAGTGTCCTGGTGGTTTTGTATGAATATATATATATATATATATATATATATATATATATACATATAAATTGTTTTTTCTTTTGGCCAAATATTTTACCAATAGATTATTTTTGGTTGGTACGATTATCTTGGTCTTTTCTTTTTTCCAAATTTGTTTCTCCCCAGGTGATGTTTGGTAGTATATTTTTACAATCAAACTATTTGCTGGGTTTTTTTTCTCACCACGAGGATTTACCAACAAGTTTGGTATATTAATATATATATATAATATTATTATATATATATATATATATATGTATT
>CM042137.1:126833635-126853635 GCA_023376005.1 Doryteuthis pealeii | reverse complement strand
CTGCGTACGTCACATTACCCAAACTCATCATAACATATAATAAAAACACTCAAAATTTGAACATGCAACATTAGACAGTCCTCATTGTTTTTTTTTAAACAAGTTTTACTAAATACATGACTGGTATTATATATCTATATATAGTTTGTTTCATTTTAATACATATTTAAAGTTTACATTTCAAATTGTTTTATTTTTTTAATCCTTTACTGAATTTGATGATTTTACTTACTTAGGGTACAAACTCGCTGACATTGAATTTTTTACTCCCACCCCTCAGAAAAAAATCTATTTTTACATCGCCCGGAAGGTGTTTTTTTAATTTTGTACTAGTTTATTTAATGATGTTTTACCTGAATGATGTTTTACATTTTATGAAAGATAATTCTATCGGGAAATAGATTTTGTTCACCTTTTTATGTTGGATTTTCGAAAGTCTTCGAACGGACGACGCCTTACTTTTTGAGAGTTTTAGAATTGTCTTCATACTCAAGACAATTTAAAAACAATCTTTGTTATTTATTAATTTTTATGAATATGATCTTCCATATCCACTTTAATCTTCCTTTTCCTTTTCCTTTTTTCCATTTTTCGGACTATTGTCCTCATCTTTATTCTTATATACACAACGTTTCGGTCGATGTACCCTCCAACTTTCCTCAGGTGTCTTTTCTCAAACTCGGGAACCTTCTTGAACGATGTAGCCTCCAACTTTCCCCTTTTCATTTATAAGATTATAGTCCAAGTTATTGAGATGAGACTTGATAATTTGTATCATTTAGATTTTTCGGGCTATTGTCCTCATCTTTATTCTTATAAACACAACGTTTCGGTCGATGTAGCCTCCAACTTTCCTCGGTGTCTTTTCTCAAACTCGGGAACCTTCTTGTCAAAATCGGGTGCCTAGATGTCAAAATCAGGAGGCCGCAACTTCGAACCGAACCCTTTATTCAATCGACCGGGCTAAAAAGCTTTCATTCCATTACCCATGACTGAGTACAAGTGTTAAGTTATGCTAAGTATTAAATGTTATTACGCCCTCTGGTCAGGATTGAACCTACAACCTACACATGATTGTCACTTAGAACTATATTAACTCAAACCTTATATCCGTTGCGCCATGTATCCAGTTGGATGTCATATCAATCGAAACGTTGTATATATAACAATAAAGATGAGGGCAACAATCCGAAAAATTGAAATACTGGACGAGTCTATTTGCATCTCATGTAGCGCTAATACCCTTGGGAACAGTATGCATCCAACTATTCTCCCTCCAGCTATGGGTAAATAGTAAGCAACTCTGAATTCAAACCTGGTGAATTGTAAGACAGACTTGGGCCTTTAACTTTGGTTAGGCCACCGGTCTAGGAGATGGTAAACTCTAAATTCAAATCTGTTAAACTGCGCTTAAGAAATTGACCTTGTGTCATATACTACTTGTGCAGAGTGTTTGTTACACACACACACACACACACACACACACACACATATATATATATATATATATATATATGTAAGGAGGATATCTAGTGTTTCCTTTATAGGGTTCAACCAAAATTGAGAACGCAATGTACGGATGTATACCTTGTTTTGGATAGAAATCTATTTCGACATAGTCTCGACAGTCCAATCCTTTTGTTTTGTTTTGAAGGCCTTACATAAACTACAACAAAAGCAGATGGACCAAAGGCAATAATAACAGTTTCGTCGTAGCAATGGGTGTATATGATTCTGCACAAATAACAGATTTAATCAATTTATATATAATAATCACACACACACAGACACACACAGACACAGATACACACACACACACACACACACACACACACACACACACATATATATATATATATATATATATATATATATATATATATATACATCCATGAAACTATCTACAGAAATACACTTGTAAATGAAACTTGAGTACCAACTTTTATCTCACCCTTTGAAAGCTGTAGCATTAGATAACCCATAGGGTTTGTATGCCATTAAACAAACCAAGCCAAACTAAACCAAGCGTAATAAGAAAGTATCATGGAATGTTTTCGTCGTTTTTGTCATCTTTTTATATTCTGAATTCACCCTCCCCGGTGAGATTTCACCTTCGTTTGTCCAACACTATTGAAGGAACTTGTGCACATTGTAAGCGTTGCTTTCCCAGCGAATATGCATCGAATTTGGCCGGCAAATTGCACATTCGTCCACGGAAATAAGAGCTGAGAAAATTTACAGAGAATATTCAATTGCTGAAAATCTGTTCAATGCAATTCACGCTCTCCGGAAAGGGTTAAACAACCGCAGAACACCCATGAATATTCAAGGCCGTTAGAGGTGGAAAAAATCAAAGAAAATCGGTGATTAAACGTACAAGAAACCGTATAACATTATGAGGTATGATGCCGAACTCTCTGATGATGGAGAGACAAGGACACCATAGCAATCACACATGGCCGGAACATTTTAGCAACCCATTGATCGTGAAGGTTTAATTCGTATAGAATCAAATAAAACTAACATCCACAGGAGTGCTGCTTCTACCACACCCCGGAAAGAACTTAATAAGGGTATTATCATATGTAAATGAGGTACTACTATAAAAGCAGTACATCCTCAGTAAGGTTGGCTACTACTCTCGACCACACGTCTATTCCAGAGACTACTTTACTTCATGACAATTTATTTAACCAATTTTTTATTTCTATTCTTTAGACAAAATTTCGCAAATGTTTGATGAAAGTTTTACTCATGCGAATTTAAAAACGGACAAAGAGAAATAAATACTTTTAATTTTATTTGTTTACTTTCTAGTGATGCAGTCAATAAAACAATAAACCTTATTCAAGTTAATTATTTTAGGGACTTGTTCAAATTGAAAATTCTCGTTTAGGTTATTTGACTTATTACAGCAAAAAAGTAAAAACGATAAATATGGTTCTGTAGCTGATATTTTAAAATGTTCATCACAGCTAATTCTGATAAACATTTTGTAGCGAGAGAAGAAACTGACTTCGTCGACCGGGGATGTGGTAGAAGCAACACTCCTGTGGATGTCAGTTTTATTTGATTCTATACGAATTAGACCTTCACGATCAATGGGTTGCTAACAAGAACTTGTCTTATGTAGGTTCATGATTTAGATAAGATGGTGCCAAGATGGCCGAAAAAGCATACCTATTGGTTTCTTTTGCTGCAGAGAAAAAAATGGTTTGCTTCCTATGAAACCGGACGTGACAAAAAAAAAGTCCCGAGAGGAGACAAGACAATTTATATGTTTAGCTTCTCAATCAGAAACAAGCCTCGGCAATATAAACGCAGTGTCGCCTGAGATAGGGATTGCAGTCTAACCTCAAAGCAAGACGGTACTAGTGACAAGTGAAATGTGTTTGAATAATATCCAGGGAAAAAATGTCTTACCCCTCTTGTAACCGAATCATTTGTTCTATTAGTGGCTTTTCATTGAACAATATTTTTTGGCAAGAAGTCTTCAAACCTTATTATTATTATTATTATTATTATTATTATTATTATTATTATTATTATTATTTACTCCTTTTGGGTTTTCACATCAGCATTAGCTGATGGTCTTTCACTGGAGTCTGAGTGACAGCAAGTCTCCTCAGGTCTCCAGGACTCTTCTGAGTATTCTGGCAGATTGCAGCAGTGCAGTGTTCTGGATGGTTTCAATCCTTCCTCTGATATCCAAACTTTCTAAACCCTTTTCTAATCCTTTTGGGAATGTTCCAAGTGTACCAACTACAATTGGTATCACTTTCACTTTCATATTCCATAACTTTTTCAGTTCTCTGGCAAGGTCCAGATATTTGTCAATTTTTCATTTTCCTTTAACTTCACCCTGTGATCCGCTGGCACTGCAAAAATCCACCAGTTGACAAGTTCTTTCTTTTTTGTTAATCAACACTAGGTCTGGTCTTCTTGCTGGATAAGGTGATCCGTTTTAATTTCAAAGTCCCAGAGAATTTTGTGCGTTTCGTTCTCAAGAACAGATTCTGGTTTATGCATATACCATTTTGTTGTGTGATCAAAATTAATTTCTTGCATAATTCCCAGTGGATCACCTTCCCAACCCAGTCGTGTCTAGTTTTGTATTCTCGTTGTGCTAGTTTGCTACATTCGCAGAGTATATGGTTAACAGTCTCATCTCTATTACCGCAAAGTCTTACATTTACTATTTTGTTGTGTCTTATCAATTTTCGCTTTGATGTAGTTGTCCTTATGGCATTATTTTGTGCAGCAATTATAAGTGATTTCTGTTTCTCTTTTGAGGTTTCCCTTTCTTAACCATGTCCAAGTCTTTTGATGTGCAACCTCATCTATTTGTCGTTTGAAGCGTCCATATAATTGTTTTTCTTCCATTTTTGTTTTCTAGTCTTTGTCGTTCTTCTGTTTGTCCATCTGCCGTTTCTACTATTGTTGGTCGCCATAAGTAATTTGTCTTTGCTCTTCCTTGTGTAATCTTCAAGTTGTTGGATTGTGGTTTCTACGCATTCCTCTATGTTGGCAAGACCCCTTCCCCCTTCCTTTCTTGACACATACAATCTATCTCTATCATCTCTAGGGTGGAGAGCCTTGTGCATGGTCATTAATTTTCTCGTCCTTTGGTCTATCTGTCTGAGTTCTTCTTTTGTCCATTTTAAGAATGGTCCTGAGTATCTTATAATGGGGACAGCCCAGGTATTAATTCCTTTGATCAGATTTCTGCTGTTAAGTTTCGTTTCTAGAAGTTTTCTAGTTCTCCTGAGATATTCCTTTTTAACTTTTCCTTTCATTTCTGCTTGCATGATATTGTCCGCTTCCAAAATTCGATTTAAATACTACTGAAATGATCACTGTAAAAACACACTGAAAACGCCGGTTCCCACAAGATCCCCTAAGTTAAGTATCGATGAGCCATGTTCATATTTAATTTGATCAACAGTTAATCATCATCTGAAAGAAAATGTGGCAGGATCATTTCAGTATTTAAACAAAAAATATTCAATACAGAAATATGTTTTGTTTACATAAAAAAATAATCTGTTAAGGTAGCGTGTACATGAGGTCAACAGTGCCAGGTTACAGGCAGTTTTTCTCGCCTATGTGTTCTTCAGATTGGTCTGAAGATCACAAAAGTCATGAAACTGTCGAACTTGGTCTAAAGATCCCATAGACAAGAAACTGTCATTAGTCAGCTGTCGTTAACTCCATATCCACGCTAACCCATCTTTCTTGTATATATCTATCTGTCTCTGTCTCTGTCTCTGTCTATCTTTTTCTCTCTGTCTCTCTGTCTCTTTCTCTCTCTCTCTCTCTCTCTCTCTCTCTCTCTCTCTATATATATATATATATATATATATATATATATATATGCGCGTGTGTGTGTGTATGGAAAAACGTTACGTATTCTTCAAATGATAAATTTATTTCGACTTCTTGACATCATCAAATATTTCTACAAATACATATATATATATATATATATATATATATATATATTATATATATAATATATATATGTGGTGTGTGTGTGTGTGTATGTGCGGGTGTGTGTGTGTGTGTGTGTGTGTGTGTGTGTGTGTGTGTGAATAGAGAGTTCTCCCATCAAGTAAACATAACTATCCAAATATTGCACATTCTCTCTCTCTCTCTCTCTCTCTCTCTCTCTCTCTCTCTCTTCTCTCTCTCTCTATACATATATATATATAGATATAGATATAGATATAGATATAGTTATTTAAAAATATCGGCTATTATATTAATACCTGAAAAGGCGAGAAGTATTGAATTTTTGGCGTCAGTCATAACAGCTGCTTGTTAGCGATCAACACGTCGACTGTTCGAAGCGAGAATTTTGTATCGATTTCCTGAATGCTTAGTTTCCTCTAATTCCTTGGCAAAAGTGAATTCTATTGATTCAGGCCACTCTCCGCCCCGCTCCCCCGACTCGGCCAGTCCACCCCTAACACCAGCACCGGCGCCGCCGTCGCAGCAGCCACTTTGGCCCCTCGGACGCGCCCTTCACCATCGCACACGATAAGCAGAACAGTCACCGGGCATTTGACTTCTCGTCGGCTGCTGCTGATGCTGCCGATGCCCTGACTGAATAATCTAACAGGCTTTCTCTCTCTCTCTCCCATACCTACTTCTTCTTATGGCTAGCTATTGGTCAGATATTCAGAAAAGGACTGACCATTGATGTAGTTTGGGGAGACAGACGGACTGAGAGAGAGAGAGAGAGAGAGAGAGAGAGAGAGAGAGAGAGAGAGAGAGAGAGAGAGAGAGAGAGAGAGAGAGAGAGAGAAACAAAGAAAGAAATAGACATACAGGGGGAACAGAGAGAGAGAGAGAGAGAAAGAAAGAAAGAAAGAAATAGACATACAGGGGAACAGAGTGAGAGAGAGTAAGAAAGAAAGAAATAGAGAGAGAGAGAGAGAGAGAAAAGAAAGATAGAGAAAGAGAGTGAAAGAGAGAGAGAGAGAAATAAATAAATAAATAGACATACAGGGTTAGAGAGAGAGAGAGAAAAATGAAAGAGAGAGAGAGATAAAAGAAAGACAGAGAAAGAGAGTGGCAGAGAGAGAGAGAGAGAGAGAGAGAGAGAGAGAGAGAAATAGATACAGCGATACAGAAGCAAAGACAGAGAGAGAAAGAAAGTGAGAGACAGAAAGAGAAAAAAGAGACAGAGAAACAAAGTAGAAAGAAAGAGACAGGGTGAGAAAGAGACAGAGAAAGAGACAAAGAAAGAAAGAAAGAAAGAAAAGAAGAGACAGAAAAAAGATAAAGGAAAAGAGAGACATAGACAAAAGGAGAGGGAAAGCGAGAGAAAATCAGTGACATAGATAATCAGACATAAAGAAGAGAGAGAGAGAGAGAGAGAGGAGAGAGAGAGAGAGAGAGAGAGAGAGAGAGAAATTCTGGCGTAACATGACATTTTACATTCGAGAATATTCTTTGTGCCTTGTTTTATACTTTTGCCTTTAATTCTTCTCTCTCTCTCTCTCTCTCTCTCTCTCTCTCTCTCTCTCTCTCTCGCTCCTCTCTCTCTCTCTCTTTGTCCAGACCTGTTATTAATTCTGACTCACGGATAGGTATTCAGTTTCCTCCATGTTTAAAGAACTCATTCTACGTCATTCAAGTGAGATTGAACCTTATTAGCATCCATACATTTCACCAGATCCATTGTCACTCTAATGAAATATTCTCTTTTCCTTTATATGACGTTTTAACAGACGAGTTTCCAATCACATAATTACTCCCCACACACACTCTCTCTCTCTTCCTACACAATTATACACACATGCAATATATATATATATATATATATATATATATATATTATATATTATATATATATATCATATTATATTTATATATACATGTTTATCTTTCTTTCTATTCGATCTATCAATCAATATATGTATTGTATGTTGTTTTCTTTCTTCTTTCTTTCTCTCTCTCTCTCTCTCTCTCTCTCTCTTCTCTCTCTCTCTATATAATATATATATTATATATATATATATATATATATAGAAATGAAGAAAAACTCTAAACTTGCTTCATTACAATAATTTATTTCAACCGTATTAATACGGCATCTTCAGGTAATCACAAGAACATGACTCTTAGCTTGGTTAAACCATACATGGAAAGACCCTAACTACGAAAAAAAAACTATATATATATATAAAAGTATTTTGGTAGCATTTTTTTCTTTTAAAACATGTTTCGTTAAACTGTACTGACGAATCTTGTCGGACGAGTTTTTGTTCGATCCTTTCTAATTTTCTGGCCATCTTTTTAATGTCAGGGTGGAACTGGTGTAACAATCCACCAAAGGTTTCATTACGAGCGCTTTCGGCAGGTCCATCTGTCATCTTCAGGTATGAAACTAATGGGATGTTTCAGGTGTCTCGTTTATAAAAAAAACAACGAGTAGTAACGTAGGAATCGGTAGTGGGAGGTAGTGGGAATTGGTAGTAGGTTCAAACAATGATAGCAGTAGAGATTTTTGTAGGAGGGGGTCACAAGTTTGTGAGAAATAAAGGGAAAATACTCGTCCGACAAGAATCGTCAGTACAGTTTGACGAAATACACAACAAACACACACAACACACACACATATACACACACACACACATATATAACACACACACACATACATATATATATAAATATATATATATATATATATATATATATAATATATATATTAAAAACCTAATGAGTCAGATATACTTCTAACAGTTTTGCATAGTGCTCTTCAGGCTAAGATCTTAGCCCAGAAGAGCACTAAGCGAAACTGTTAGTAGGTATATCTGACTCATTAGTTTAATTTATTATTTTTTTCCACTTAGGTATTGAGCACTTTTTACTTTGAGCTTTAGCGTATCCAGGTGGTTATATATATATATATATATACATAATTGTTTTTTTTTTTTTGGTTCAAGTATTGCAGTATCACCTGATTATTTTGGTTGGTCCGACTAAACTTGGTCTTTTCTTTTTTGCAATTTTTCTCCCAGGTAATGTTTGGTAGTATACTTTTACAACCCAGACTATTTGCTGGGTTTCTTCTTACCACAAGGGTTTTACCAACAAGTTTAAATATAATATATATATATTTGTAAAGTTGTCGGGGCGGTTAAAAGTCGGTATGAGCAAGTCAACGAGGAGTGTAATCCCCTTTTCAATAGCGCTAGAACCAAGGAGATTGTTTCTGGGAAAAGACAAAAATGGTTGTCGGCGAAAATTCTACGACTGTACCAGTCCTAATGTTTGGCCTCCGAAACTCCCAGATTTTAATCCCATTGGATTATTATGTATGGGACACTGTTGAGTAATACACCAATCGTCATGACAGTACTACAAAATCACAGTTAATCGACAGAATTTAAGGTAGTTTTCAGAACCCTTTCCATGAAAACTGTAATATGAGCATGCTCTAGGTTCCGAAGAAAGAATTGAGGCTGTGATCGACGTTAATGTCATTATTTGAGTGAAAATTGTTGACAGTAGTTTAATTCCGTACCCCTTTTGAAGTTCTTTACAAATCCATTAAATTTTGTAGGTACCAAGCACTTCCTCATGAAACACACACCACATACACACACACACACACACACACACACATATATATATGTATATATATGCACAGACACATATGTTATTAATATATTTGTGTGTATGCATATAGGCACGCACGCACACACACACACACCCACACACCATATATATATATATATATATTTATATGAAAGTTTATTTCTTATATACATCAGCCTGTTAGTATGTCCTCTATTTTTACATGCATAGCACATATTCACATCCGCACCTGTTTCTCTCTATGTTTCTCTCTCTCTGTCTCTTTCTTTTCTTTCTCTCTCTCTCTCTCTCTCTCTCTCACTCTCTCTTCTAATCATCTATCTATCTCCCTGTCTTTCCCTCTCTCTCTCTCTCTCTCTCCTCTCTCTTTCTCTTTTATATGTAAAATATAGTGTGTTCCACTCCATTGACTGTCTTTTTGACTCAGGCTCGTAATGGCAAAACCAATGTTTTAGCCCGTTTGGGAACGTTTTTTGACTAAAAACATTTTTCACCCTTAACCCATTACAGATTATTCTGGTAATTTCCACGATGTTTACACTTCTCAGCACTAAACATTTTGATAACATGCCTCTGTCATCCCTGAACAGTCGTTTGATTTGCCGCCATTTTGAATATAGTCTGAAAAAATATTTTTGTGAGATCAACAATTTTTCCAAACGATCAGAGTTTTTCCATTTTGAAATTATTCTGATTTTTTTTTTCAATAAATTTCCTTATTATTAATTGACCTCGTATATCTATTTATCTAATGTGTATAATAAGTTCTACAGTTTTTTCTTCACAGTTATATGATACAATTATTCAATTCTATATAAATTTAGTTAAAGTTTTGAAGTGTTGTTTTGTTTTATAGTTGTGCTATTTGACAATGTTTCTTTCTATTAAGTCATGATCAAAACTGTAAAATATGTAAAATGTTGCATCTTCTGAATTGTATTCAATTTTAAAATTGGAAAGCAAAGTGGGAAAATCTTAGCATTTTATTATCGTTAGTAGCATTTTCTTTAAAAAGAATTCTAAAAAAAAAAGTCGGGAAAAGAGGCGTAGGTCCGAATTTGACGTAGGCCGAACAAGGTATCGCTTGATTTTGAAGTTTATTTGAAAATATCACACAAATATGGTCAGTTAGAATGGAGCTTTTTAATTTACAGTAGTTGTTTCAAGGGAGACAATTATGGTTGACTTCAACCATAGCTGAAAAAAAACGTAACGCTTTATATCTGTATAACAAACTTCTAATATCATCACATTTCAGAAGTACAAATTCAATCAACACTGTTAACTTTGTGATGAAAAGAAAATAACCATTATATTTCAATAAAACAAAGTGAAAAGGCGGGAATAATCATCCGCCAAAGAAATTATAATTTAAAAAGAAATCCTTGCAAACAATTATGTGTCCATAATTGTTTACTAAAAGATTATTATTCGTTACGTACAATCATTTAAAGCTGTATAAACAATAACTATTATCAAATAGAAATAATTTTTTGAAAGCCACATTATTCTGAAAAAAATATAGTATTTGGATTCTGTTGGAGAAGCAAGGAAGAATTCATAAAGTGATGTTTCTCCAATAGAAACCAGCAACATATGCTACGGTCAGTAAGGGCGTCCTACAAAAGACCTATATTGACCAACAGGAGGCGCTGGTCAAATGGTTAGAGCCCCATCGAAATGGACTCGACAATCCGAGTTCAATTCCTGGACGATGCTGTTAAAATTTCACATGGCGCTAATACCCTTGGAAAAGGTATGAATCCAATTCTCCCTCCAGCTATGAGTAAATAGCAGGGCAGACTAGGCTCTTTAACCAGGGTTAGGTGACCAGTCTAGGAGAAGGAAAAACTCTGAATTCAAACCTGTTAACTCCGCTTAAGAAATTGACCTTGTGTCGCATCCTGCTCGCGTGGAGGGGCTGTAAATATATATATGACCCAATGTCTGCGCGGATATTGAGTGCTGCGCAAGGACCTCTCGGGAGTAGTGAAATGATAGGGACGGTTGGCGAGAGATTTGTCCATGGTTATCCGTGATACTAGTATGGCATAATGAGAGAAATAAATTATAACTTTAAGTAAAGCTTCTTAATAGATATAAAATTTACATACATTTATATGGAATCAAGCATTCCTATTTAATACTAACAATTTTCAACATGCCTATTGACCCATAGATGGGACTACTAACAGGTACTACCATTCGCTTCAGAGTGAACCTGGAGTAATGGCAAATACAAGGGTACTCACACCCCTCTAGCCTCAATCATCAGATACAGTTGTCTCATAGCCAGAAACAATCCTTTTAGTGGGGGTACAGGTCTTACATATCTGCAGGGAATTCTACGCCCCAGTCGAACAGGGCGGTTGTAACGAATTTCATATATAATATATATATATATATATATATATTGTGTGTGTATGCGTGGTGTGTGTGTATGCGTGTGTGTGTGTGTGTTGCGTGTGTATGCGTGTGGTGTGTGTGTGTAGTGTGTGTGAGAATTAAGTATATGATTATCTGTTTCTTTTTCTGGTAATATTACTCTGGTCCCACAGTGAAAACTGATGTAATATTACTTTCTCTTGACATTTTCGTCGACAAGCCATCCTCCCATCGCCCATAAAAAGTCAATCCAGTAATCGGTTACTCTAAGCCGGACAAAAACAGCCGCTGCCACATTATCTTCCCCCACCAACCGGACCAATCATTCCCACCAATCACCGAATTACAGCAACATCGTCTCTTCTATTATACTAATTCTATCTCGACTACGAAGCTACAACCCCCTCTCAGCTCTGTCTCCTGTCCATTCTCTCTCCCTCTCCTCTCTCTTTCTCTCTCTCTCTCCTCTCTCCTTTCTCTCCACTAACACTACTCCGCTGATACAACCTCAAACATTGCTGAACGTAATGACGATACTGTCACTAATAATGGTTTTTCAATCAACGTTAAAGCCACAACTATCGTTACGCAGTGGTTAGCAATTGATTCCAAACATCAAGAACGAGTTGAGTTCGACCGCACTGGAATGCTCCTGTGTTTGCAACTGTATCCAAATCTTAGTTATGCCTTATTTTTTTTTACGTCTAAGGTCAAGACCCGCTAAACCGCATCGATTACCGCTAGATCCCCAGAGCTAACCAGCAATGTGGCAATATCAACACCTGGCATGGGTCACCACTTACGATCGTGATCAAAAACCGATGATGTAAATTCAAGATGTTTACACTGTTGAAAAAACTAAATAAAATTAATGGCTAAAATGTGTATGATGTCTAGATGTCTAAGACGGTCGTTTAGACTGATCGAGTTGATTGATTTCACGAAATATGCCAACACTAATCTAGGTCATTTCATGATTAAGAGGTTTAGGAATCGTGTTTATTTTACCTCATATTTACATTTTTTGGTAATTGTTTCTTAAGTTTTTTTTTCACCAATGGTACTATCGTATAAAAATTTTTGAAACAGAACTATTTTACCAAATACATTTTTAACAGGTAGTACAATCAGGTGAGAGCTGCTTGGGAGTAATAGTAATGAATAGATACCCCACTTCCCCTGAACTCTGGAACTAAGCTCACCATCGATACACTTTAGTATATGCCGCAGGACATGTCTTATCACAAATATAGGGGTACTCCAACACTCCCCTAGAGCTCTCATTATCAGATGCAGTTAAGTGTTCATAGCCAGACAGATCCTTCGGACTGATATTTTTCTAAAACTTCAGGGTCATTATGCTGAATAGCTTTTTGATTTATATGTGTCCATCAGTCGCACCATGTTGCTTTGTGAGTCCGTGGAAAAATTTATGGTCCCAACAAAACCGGCCTAACTCCTGCCTTATACACCTAGGCTGTGTAATTCGTTCTAAGAAAATTAACTGAATAATATTTCCAGTTAACTGAAACGGTGGAAAAAAAACACTGGTCGGATAACAATTTGACTCCCGTTCTTAGTTGGGACCCATAAATTTTTCCAGGGACTCCATCAAAGCACATGTGCGACTGAGGACACATTAAATCAAAAAAGCTATCAGCTAATGACCCTGAAAAGTTTAGAAAATATCAGTCCCGAAGGATTGTTCTGGCTATGACTTAACTGGCATCTGATAATGAGGCTCTAGGAAGTGTGGAGTCCCCTATATTTGTGATAAGACATTCTTGGGCATAATATAAGTGATCTGATGGTCGAGGCTCTAGTTCCAGAGTTCAGGGGAATGTGGGGTATCTATTCATTACTAACTCAAGCAGCTCTCACCCTGAATTGTAACTACTGTTAAATGTATTCGTAAAATGTTCTGTTCAAATTTTATAGATAGTTATCCATGTGAAAAAAAAACTTAAGAAACAATTACCAAAACAATGTAAATATGAAGGTAAAATAAACACGATTCCTCCTCTAATCATGAAATGACCCTAGATAGGTTGGCAATATCGTGAAAATCAATCAATCGACAGTCTAAACGACCGTCTAGACATCTAGACATCTACACAATTAGCATTAATTTTATTAGTTTTTCACAGGTAAACATCTTGAAATTACTCATCTGTTTTGATCACGATCGTAAGTGGTGACCCAATGCCAGTGTTGAATATGCCACATTGCTGGTTAGCTTCTGGGGATCTAGCGGTAATCGATGCGGTTAGCGGTCTTGACTTTAACGTAAAAAAAATAAGCAAACTAAGATTTGCATACATTTGGCAAACAAGGAGCCCATCCAGTGCGGATCCGAACTCCACTCGTTCTTGTGATTGGAAATCAAATTGCTAACCATGCGTAACGATAGTGTGGCTTAACGTTGATTGAAAAAACCATTATAGTGACAGTATCGTCATACGTTCACAATGTTTGAGGTTGTTATCAGCGGAAGTAGTGTTAGTGGAAGAAAAGGGAGAAGAGGAGAGAGAGAGAGAACGAGAGAGAGAGGGGAGAGAGAATATGGAACAGAGACAGAGGCTGAGAGGGGGTTGTAGCTTCGTAGTCGAGATAGAATTAGTATAATAGAAAGACGAGTTGTCTTGTAATGGTGATGGTGGGAATGATGGTCGTTGTGGGGGAGATAATGGTGGCAGCGGCTGTTTTGTCCGGCCTTAGAGTAACCGATTATCTGGATTGAACTTTATGGCGATGGAGGATGGCTTGTCGAGAAAAATGTCAGAGAAAGTAAATATTACATCAGTTTCACTGTGGACCAGGTAAATATTACCAGAAAAAGAAACAATAATCATAATTACTAATTTCTCACACACACACACACAACACACACACACGCAAACACACGCATACACACAACACACACACCATACAACACACACACACGCATACCACACACCATATAATATATATATATATATATAGTATATGATATGAAATTCGAAATTACAACCGCCCTGTCGACTGGGCGTAGAATTCCCTGCAGATATGGTAGACCTGTACCCCCACTAATAGGATTGGTTCTGGCTATGAGACAACTGTATCTGATGATGAGGGCTAGAGGGAGTGTGAAGTACCTTGTAATTGCCATTACCCCAGGTTCACTCTGAAGCGAATTGGTATACCTGTAGAGTCCCATCTATGGTCAAATAGGCATGTTGAAAATTGTTAGTATAAATAGGAATGCCTGATTCCATATAAATGTATGTAAATGTTATATCTATTAAGAAGGCTTAACTTTAAAGTATAATTAATTTCTTCATCATTATGCATACTAGTATCACGGATATCCATGACAATCTCTCGCCAACCGTCCTAATCATTCACCTACTCACCGAGAGGTCCTCTGCGCAGCAACTCATATCCGCGGCAAGACAATGGTCAATATATATTATTACCAGCCCCTCCACAGCGAGCAGGATGCGACACAAGGTCAATTTCTAAGCGGAGTTTTAACAGGTTTGAATTCAGAGTTCCCTTCTCCTAAGACTGGTCACCTAACCCTGGTTTTAAAGAGCCCTAGTTCTGCCCTGCTATTTACTCATAGCTGGAGGGAGAATTGGATTCATACCTTTTTCCCAAGGGTATAGCGCCAATGTGAAATTCTAAACAGCATCGTCCAGGAATTGAACTCGTGAATGTGAGTCCTATTTCCGATGGCTCTAACCATTTGACCAACGCGCCTCCTGTTGGTCAATATAGGTCTTTGTAGGACCGGCCTTACTGACGTAGCAATGTGCTGTTTCCTATTTGGAGAACATCACTTATGGAATTCTTCCTTGCTTCTCCAACAGAATCCAATACAATAATTTTTTTCAGAATTATGTGGTTTGCAAATAATTATTTCTATTTGTAATAAGTTATTGTTTATAAGCTTTAAATGAATTGTAAGTAACGAATAATAATCTTTAGTAACAATTTGGACACATAATTGTTGCTAAGGATTTCTTTTTAAAATTATATTTTCTTTGGCGATGTATTCCCGCCTTTCACTTTGTTTTATTGAAATAAATATGGTTATTTTCTTTTCATCACAAAGTTAACAGTGTTGATAGAATTGTACTTCTGAAATGTGATGATATTAGAAGTTTGAGTTATACAGATATAAAGCGTTAAACGTTTTTTCAAGCTATGGTGAACGTCAACCCATAAATTGTCTCCCTTGAAACAACTACCCTTGTAAATTAAAAAAGCTCCATTCTAAACTGACAGTATTTGTGTGATATTTCAATAAAAACTTCAAATTCACAGCGATTAACCTTCTCGGCCTACGTCAAAATTCGATTACGCCTCTTTCCCGACTTTTTTTGTTTAGAATTCTTTTTTAAAAGAGATGCTACTAAACGATAAAAAAATGCTAAGAATTTCCCCCACTTTGCTTTCCATATTTTAAAATTGAATAAACAATTCAAGAAGATGCAACATTACAATACAAGTTTTGATCATGATAAATGAAAAAGGACATTTGTCCAAATAAGGCACAACTTAAACAAAACAACACTCAAAACCTTTAACTATAATTTATTGAAATGAATAATTGATATCATATACTGTGAAGAAACTGTGGACTTATTATACACTTAGATAAATAGATTACAGGTCAATTAATAAATAAGGAAATTTATTGAAAAAAAATTCAGATAATTCAAAAAATGAAACTCTGGATCGTTTGGAAAAATTGTTTGCATCTCACAAAAATATTTTTCAGACTATTCAAAATGCGGCATAATCAAACCGACTGCTTCAGGGTTGACGAAGAGGCATGTTAACAAACATGTTTAGTGGCTGAGAAGTGTAAACCATGTGAAATTTACAAGAATAATCTGTAATGTGTAATGGTTGAAAAAATGTTTTAGTCAAAAACGTTCCAAACGGGCTAAAACATTGTTTGCCATAACGAGCCTGAGTCAAAATGACAGTCCAATGGAGTGGAAACACCTATATATACATATAAAAGAGAGAAGAGAGAGAGAGAGAGAGAGAGAGAGAGGGAAGACATGGGAGATAGATAGATGATTAGATAGAGAGAGGGAGAGAGAGAGAGAGAGAGAGAGAAAGAAAGAAAAGAGACAGAGAGAGAAAACATAGAGAGAAACAGTGTGCGGAGTGATATGTGCTGGCATGTAAAAATAAGAGACATACTAACAGGCTGATTATATAAGAAATAAAACTTTCAATATAATATATATATATATATATATGTGTGTGTGGTGTGGTGTGTGTGCGTGCGTGCCTAATGCATACACACAAATATATATATATAACATATGTGTCTGTGCATATATATACCTATATATATGTGTGTGTTGTGTTGTGTGTGTGTGTGGTGTGTGTGTTTCATGAGAAAGTGCTTGGTACCTACCAAAATTTAAATGGATTGTAAGAATCAAAGGGTACCGGAAATTAACTACTGTCAACAATTTTCACTCAAAATAACTGACATTAACGTCGAATCACAGCCTCAATCTTTCTTCGGAACCTAGAGCATGCTCATATAACAGTTTTCATGGGAGGGTTTCGAAAACTACCTTAATTTCTGTCGATTAACTGTGATTTTGTAGTACTGTCATGAAACGAATTGGTGTATTACTCAACAGTGTCCCATACATAAATAATCCAAATGGATTAAAATCTGGGGAGTTTCGGAGGCCCACATTAGGAACTGGTACAGTCGTGAATTTCGCCGACAACAATTTTTGTCCTTTTCCAGAAAAACAATCTCCTTGGTCTAGCGCTATTGGAAAAGGGGATACACTCCTCGTATGACTTGCTCATACCGACTTTAGACCGCCCCGACAACTTTTACAAATATAATATATATATATTAAACTTTTGGTAAACCCTTGTGGTAAGAAGAAACCCAGCAAATAGTCTGGTTGTAAAAGTATACTACCCGAAACATTACTCTGGGAGAAAAAAATTGCAAAAAAAGAAAAGACCAAGTTTAGTCGGACCAACCAAAAATAAATCAGGTGATACTGCAATACTTGAACGCAAAAGAAAAAAACAATTTATGTATATATATATAAATAATATAACAACCTGATACGCAAAGCTCAAAGAAAAAGTGCTTCAATACTAAGTGAAAAATAATAAATATAACCTATGAGTCAGATATACACTAACAGTTTCGCTAGTGCTCTTCTGGGCTAAGATCTAGCCCTGAAGAGCACTATGCAAACTTTAGTAAGTATAATCTGACTCATTAGGTTTAACTTAATTATATATATATATATATATTTATATATATATATATTATATATATATATGTATGTTGGTGTGTGTATATTATGGTGTGTGTGTGTATATGTGTGTGTGTGGTGTGTGTTTGTGTGTATTTCGTCAAACTGTACTGACGATTCTTGTCGGACGAGTATTCCAATTTATTTCTCACAAACTTGTGACCCCCTCCTACAAAAATCTCTACTAGCTATCATTGTTTGAACCTAACTACCAATTCCCCACTACCTCCCACTACCGATTCCTACTACTATCGTTGTTTTTTTTATAAACGAGACCCTGAAACATCCCATTAGTTTCATACCTGAAGATGACAGATGGACCTGCCGAAAAGCGCTCGTAATGAACCTTTGGTGGATTGGTTACACCAGTTTTCCACCTGACATTAAAAAGAATGGCCAGAAAATTAGAAAGGATCGAACAAAAAGACTCGTCCGACAAGAATCGTCGTACAGTTTAAACGAAAAACAGTTTTAAAAGAAAAAAATGCTAACCAAAATACTTTTATATATATATATAGTGTTTTTCTTTCCGTGTTAGGGTCTTCCCATGTATGGTTTAACACAAGCTAAGAGTCATGTTCTTGTGATTACCCTGAAGATGCCGTATTAAATACGGTTGAAATAAATTTATTGTAATGAAGCAAGTTTAGGTTTTTTTTCATTTCTTATATATATATTAATATAATATATAATATATATAAGAGAGAGAGAGAGAGAGAGAGAAGAGAGAGAGGAGATGGAGAAAAAAGAAAGAAAGAAAGAACAAACATACATATACATATATTGATGATAGATCGATAGAAGAAAGATAAACATTATATATAAATATAATATGATATATATATATATATATATATATATATACTATATAATATATATATTATATATAATATATGCATGTGTGTATAATTGTGTAGAAGAGAAGAAGAGTGTGGTGGGGGGAGTAATTATGTGAATTGAAACTCCGTCTGTTAACGTCATATAAAGGAAAAGAGAAGATTTTCATTAGAGTGACAATGGATCTGGTGAAAATGTATGGATGCTAATAAGGTTCAATCTCAACTTGAAAGACGTAGAATGAGTTCTTTAAACATGGAGGAAACTGAATACCTATCGTGAGTCAGAAGTTAATAACAGGTCTGGCAAAGAGAGAGAGGAGAGAGAAGCGGAGAGAGAGAGAGATAAGAGAGAGAAGAGAGAGAGATAGAGAGAGAGAAGAAATTAAAGGCAAAAGTATAACAAGGCAACAAAGAAATATTTCGAATGTAAAATGTCATGTTAACGCCATGAATTCTCTTCTCTCTCTCTCTCTCTCTCTCTCTTCTCTCTCTTCTCTCTCTCTCTCTTCCTTTATGTCTGATTATCTATGTCACTGATTTTCTTATCGCTTTCCCTCTCCCTTCTTGTCTATGTCCTCTCTTTTCCTTTATCTTTCTGTCTCTTTCTTTCTTTCTTTCCTTTTTGCTTGTGTCTCTTTTCTCTGTCTCTCTCACCTGTCTCCTTTCTTTCACTTTGTTTCTCTGGTCTCTTTTTCTCTTTCTGTCTCTCACTTTCTTTCTCCTCTCCTGTCTTTGCTTTCTGGTATCGCTGTATCTATTTCTCTCTCTCTCTTCCTCTCTCATCTCTCTTCCTCTCTGCCACTCTCTTTCTCTTCTTCTTTTTATCTCTCTTTCTCCTTTCATTTTTCTCTCCTCTCTCTCTAACCCTGTAATGTCTATTATTTATTTAATCTCTCCTCTCTCTCTCTCTTTCACTCTCTTTCTCTATCTTCTTTCTCTCTCTCTCTATCTCTCTATTTCTTTCTTTCTACTCTCTCTCACTCTGTTCCCCTGTATGTCCTATTTCTTCTTTCTTTCTTTCTCTCTCTCTCTCTCTTCTGTTCCCCGTATGTCTATTTCTTTCTTTGTTTCTCTCTCTCCTCTCTCTCTTCTTCTCTCTCTCTCTCTCTCTCTCTCTCTCTTCTTCTCTCATTCTCTCTCTCTCTCTCAGTAAACGTCTGTCTCCCCAACTACATCAATGGTCAGTCTGTTGCTGGTATCTGACCATAGCTAGGCCATAAGAAGAAGTAGGTATGGGAGAGAGAGAGAGAAAGCCTGTTAGGAGTGGTATTCATCAGGGCATCGGCAGCATCAGCAAGCAGCCGACGAAGAATAAATGCCGGTGACTGTTCTGCTATCGTGTGCGATGGTGAAGGCGCGTCCGAAAGAG
>CM042137.1:126807483-126833535 GCA_023376005.1 Doryteuthis pealeii | reverse complement strand
AACACACTTAGTTAATATTATTACATACTTGATTATTTGGATTAGATTGGATTACTTGATCAATATAAAATGTATGTAAATTATTTGTATTAAGAATTGTTACTGGAAGCCTATATTGTTATAGTTGGTTATCTGTTTCACAGCATATCAACCCTTTTTCGGTCATTTTAATGCCAATCCTTTTGATAACAAGGACAACAGTTGCTCGCAGTACCAATGTTGCTTGAGGGTCATCCAATTATGTCTTGAACAGGTTCACCACTGTCTTTAACCATCGGCGTGTTAATTAATTTCTTTAAACCGTATGACTTGTGTTGCAAGAAATGGACTATTATTAAATAGGAATAATCACTTGGAAATCCTATAAATCGTGCTATAAATTCAATATTAGAAATGAAACTGTTAAATTATCCAACTATATTTACAAGAGTCTGATGAATCTAAAGATCTCAGTGAAAACACCAGTTGCATATTGGTGTTGAAAACCTCCTTAAAAAAATAATTGAAAAAAAATCAACAATTTTAGATGATTGTCTTTATGTTAAATAGGCATAAAACCCCTTGTTGGACTATTAATGCCAAATCTCTTTTGTAATATGTGATTTGTCAGCAATTTATTGCAGTCAAATATTGTAGTTGTTTGGTTTTATAAACTTTGGTAGAATTATTTTTTATTAAACTTAGTGTATTAATAAACCAGTAGTAATTATTTCTTGTGTTGTGTTGATTTTGTCTATTATAAATGATAGAAATTAAACTCCGTGTGTCATCAGTAAATTTACAGAAAAAATTTGCCATTAACTTGATTAATTAATTAATTTCTAGCGTAATATTTTTGTTTTGTTTTGGCTTTTATAAACTGGTAGAAATATTGCTATGTATTTTTTGCCATTCACTCGGATGCTGTATTATTTAAATTGAAATGAATAAATATCATGTAGATTATGATTAACTTCATGTGTTTTTAATAAAATAGTTGCAAATTAATTTTCATTAACTTGCAAACAGATCTATTTGACCTATAGATGGGACCCTTAACAGGTACTACCACTTTTGGTTAGCAGTAAACATGCGGAACAATAACCAATACATGATACCCACACTTCCCAAATCTTTTAGAATTGGGAAACCTCATCCCTAGATAGTTTTGCGTCAACCAGGATACTAAATTAGCAAAATGTCCTGTGTATAATTTAACACTGCATCTAAGGGTGAAATTTTCCATTTCTAAACTCTGGGGCAGTGTGGAGTATTCATTCATTCACCATTATTCCCCAGTCCACCTGATCCAGAGTGATAGTAATTGTTAAGGTCCTATCATATGCGTTAAATAAAAAAAAAGTTTAAAAAATGTGCAAATTTGTGTTTTAAAAACGCTCAAATAGCCGTAAAAAATGAATAAAAACAAAATGCTTTCGGCATAAAATAATCCAAAACAAGGGTTGATATTGCCGCTAAAATACAACCAACAATTGATCAGAATAGTTTTTCATGTTATATTTCTCCTTAACTTCACTGTGTATCAACAAAGTAGAAAACAATTCATGTGTATTATTAAAATGGTGGTTAACCACTTAGCCTCTGTTTTTCTTGCACTTACAGGGAAAAAAGGGTTAAAGATCAATTTCAAGAATACAGTCGAGACTAAACATAGAGGTACCAGGGCTTGATCGCTACAACTGATTGATCCGTCGGGCCTCTGCCACGTCCGTCTAGCCAAGTGAAGTTTTGAAAATCACGTGATCAACTAGACAACTGCAGCCACGGACCGCTCAGATAACCAGGATCCTTTCCTGATATATTTACGGGTCACCACCCACGACAACATGCTATCCTTTAGGTGCAGGGAGCCCACCCTCCAGCAGGAAGTTGTAGTCGACGTATTTACACCCTAGCGGACAGGGACGGTTATATCGAGATGATGATTTTCTTTATAGTATAAAATCTATTGACACATGTTGAACGGATATAAGTGTGAGTTAATACAGTTCTAAGGTGACAATCATCTCAAGGTTGCCAGTTCAATTCTGTCAGACGGTAATAACATAAAATGCCTAACATCAGTTTAAACACTTTTACCCGGTCATGGTTAAATGGGAATGAAAAAAATTTACCCCCATGGATTAAATAAAAGGGTTCGGTTCGAAGTTTCGTGAAGGCTCCCGATTACGACATAATGACTCCGGATTCGACAAAAGGTTCCTGAGTGCAAACAAGAAACACCGAAGCATGGGCTCACCGGCCAAAATGTTGTGCATATGAAAATAAAGAAAGGACAATAGTCCGATAATAATTCAAATAATATATAGTATAAATCAGATTGAAAATAATTTAAAATCGCAACCCTAATTGCCACTTTTTGATGGGTTGTATGCGAGAAAAATATTTATAGTATGAGTGTATGCCAAGCAAATAAAATCGTTGATATAACAAAGAAGCTAGAACATGTCTTATTACTCGCTGCCACAGACTCTGCATCTAAAGATAGTTTATTAATTAGCGAGAAAAAGAAAAAGGGTTCGCGTTATCGTTGCACGCGGAAAATTGAAAAAAAAAAAAAAAAGAAAGAAAGAAAAGTAACAACAACAAAAAGACTCAAGCAAAAGAGAAGAGTAGAAATAATAAACGTGGACGAAAAGAGAATTGTTTCATTTGACAAAAATGGAAATAACGTTTGTATCTTGCATCTGTGTGTGTTATATTGTTTGTCGGATTATTTGCTTTACGAACCTTCGGGGACCTTCCGGTTGGATATGCACCGATATGCATGATATGCACTTGTGCTTGGGAATTTGAAACACTTCATTTGTATGCTTCTTCATGCACTTCCGTTGCAGCTGTTCGTCGGTGTTCACGTGACAGTGATTTTTTCCGCCATTTTTTCTCAATGTTTATTAGTTTTGGCGAAATAAGACGCATTTCCAAAGCGGGAAGGAGATGGGAAATATGAAGGGAAAAAAAAAAAGAATATGTACGCCAAATCTTGTCCGTGGGAAGGCATCTTCTCCTTGCCGGCCTGCTTTGGAAAAAGAATTCTTGTCATTTTAACATTTTCATTACAAACCTTTTGATTTATTCGTTGATTTAACGGCATTTCAACACCGCAGGTGTATTTTATCATAGAGTTGTAATGAAAATGTTAAAATGACAAGAATTCATATTTCCAAAGCAGGCAGGCAAGCAGAGATGCCTTTCCCCACGGACAAGATTGGCGTTACATATTCTTTTTTTCCCTTCATATTTCCCATCTCCTTCCCGCTTTGGAAATGCGTGCTTATTTCGCCAAACTAAATAAACATTGAGAAAATGGCGGAAAAAAATCACTGTCACGTGACACGCGACGAACAGCTGCAACGGAGTGCATGAAGAAGCATACAAATGAAGTGTTTCAAATTCCAAGCACAAGTGCATATCATGCATATCGGTGCATATCCAACCGGAAGGTCCCCGAAGGTTCCGTAAAGCAAATAATCCGACAAACAATATAAACACACACAGATGCAAGATACAAACGTTATTCCATTTTGTCAAATGAAACAATTCTCTTTTCGTCCAACGTTTATTATTTCTACTCTTCTCTTTTGCTTTTGAGTCTTTTTGTTGTGTTACTTTTCTTTCTTTCTTTTTTTTTTTTTCAAATTTTCCCGCGTGCAACGATAACCCGGAACCCTTTTTCTTTTTCTCGACTAATTAATAAACTGATCTTTAGATCAGAGTTCTGTGGCAGCGAGTAATAAGACATGTTTCTACTTCTTTGTTATATCCAACGATTTTATTTGCTTTGCATACACTCAATACTATAAATATTTTTCTCGCATAAACACCATCAAAAGTGGCAATTAGGTTCGATTTAAATTATTTTCAATCTGATTTATACTATATATTATTTGAATTATACGGACTATTGTCCTCTTCTTTATTTTCATATGCACAACATTTTGGCCGATGAGCCATGCTTCGGGTGTTTCTTGTTGCACTCAGGAACCTTTTTGTCGAACTCGGGAGTCATTATGTCGTAATCGGGAGCCTTCACGGAACTTCGAACCGAACCCTTTATTTAATCCATGGGGGTAAATTTTTTTCATTCCATTAACCATGACCGGGTAAAAGTGTTAAACTATGTTAGGCATTTTATGTTATTACCGCTCTTGGACAGAATTGAACTGGCAACCTTGAGATGATTGTCACTTAGAACTGTATTAACTCAACACTTATATCCGTTGCACCATGTGTCAATAGATTTATACTAATAAAGAAATCATCATCTTCGATATAACCGTCCTGTCCGCTAGGGCTGTAAAATACGTCGACTACACTTCTGCTGAGGGTGGGACTCCCTGCACCTAAAAGGATACATGTTGGCTGTGGGTGGTGACCCGTAATATATCAGGAAAGGATCCTGGTATCTGAGCGGTCCGTGGCTCAGTTGTCTAGTTGATCACGTGATTTTCAAAACTTCACTTGGCTAGACGGACGATGGAGAGGCCCGACGGATCAATCAGTTGTTAGCGTCAAGCCCTGGTACCTCTATGTTTAGTCTCGACTGTATTCTTGAAATTGTTCTTTAACCCTTTTTTCCCTGTAAGTGCAAGAAAACAGAGGCTAAGGGTTAACCACCATTTTAATAATACACATGAAATTGTTTCTTCTACTTTGTTGATACACATGAAGTTAAGGAGAAATATAACATGAAAACTATTTCTGATCATTTGGTTGGTTGTATTTTACGGCATATCAACCCTTGTTGGATTATTTTATGCCGAAAGCATTTTGTTTTATTCATTTTTGACGGCTATTGAACGTTTTTTAAACACAAATTTTTGCACATTTTTTAAAACTTTTTTTTTTATTTAACCCATAGATAGGACCTTAACAATTACTATCACTCTGGATCAGGGTGGACCTGGGAATAATGGTGATGAATGAATACTCCACACTCCCCAGAGCTTTAGAAATGGAATTTCACCATTAGATGCAGTGTTAAATTATACACAGGACACTTTTGCTAATTTAGTATCCTGGGGTTGACGCAAAACTATCTAGGGATGAGGTTCCAATTCTAAAGATTTGGGAAGTGTGGGTACTCATGTATTGTTATTGTTCCCATGTTTACTCTAACCAAAAGTGGTAGTACCTGTTAGGGTCCCATCTATAGGTCAAATAGATCTGTTTGCAAGTTAATGAAAATTATTTCAACTATTTTATTAAAACACATGAAGTTAATCATAAATCTAACATGATATTTATTCATTTCAATTTAAATAATACACATCGAGTGAATGAAAAAATAACATAGCAATAATTTCTACCAGTTTATAAAACCAAACAAAACAAAAATATTACCTAGAAATTATTAATTATCAAGTTAATGCAAATTATTTCTGTAAATTTACTGATACACACGGAGTTTATTTCTATCAATTTAATAATAGACAAAAATCTAACACAACACAAGAAATAATTACTACTGGTTTATTAATACACATAAGTTAATAAAAAAATAATTCTACCAGTTTATAAAACCAAACCAAACTAAAATATTTGCCTGCAACTAATTGCTGACAAATCACATATACAAAAAGATGATTTGGCATTAAATAGTCAACAAGGGGTTTTATGCTATTTAACAAAATGACCAATCATCTAAAATTGTTGATTTTTTTCAATTATTTTTAGGAGGTTTTCACACCAATATCAACTGGTGATTTTCACTGAGATCTTTAGATCATCACGACTCTTGTAATATAGTTGGATAATTTAACAGTTTCATTTCTAATATTAATTTATACACGATTATAGGATTTCAAGTGATTATTCCTATTTAATAATAGTCATTTCTTTGCACACAGTCATACGGTTTAAAGAAATTAATAACAACGCCGATGGTAAGCAGTGGTGAACCTGTTCAATACATAATTGGATGACCACTCAAGCAACATTAGGTACTGCGAGCAACTGTGTCCTTTGTTTATCAAAAGGATTTGGCATTAAATGACCCGAAAAAGGGTTGATATGCTGTGAAACCAGATAACCAACTAATAAACAATATAGCTTCCAGTAACAATTCTTAATACAAATAATTTACATACATTTATATTGTATCAAGTAATCCAATCTAATCCAAATAATCAAGTATGTAATAATATTACTAAGTGTGTACTCTTGCATAAAAGTAAAACATACTCACAGAGAGAGAAGAGAGAGAGAGAGAGAGAGAGAGAGAGAGAGACATACACACACACACATATATATATATATATATATATATATAATATATAATGAATAGTGAATAAAAAAATGAGAAAAGTATTGGCATGAAAAGGTGTTCAATGCTAATGAAGCAGAGCAGATTTATAATTAATGGTAATATTATGGTTTTACACTCATAACTTGAAGTTTCATGGTAATCCAATCATCAGATGAGTTCAATGTTTTTTTAAGATTTCAACCATTGAACTCATCTGATGATTGGATTACCATGAGACTTCAAGTTATGAGTGTAAAACCATAATATTACCATTGATTATATATACACACACACACACATATATATATATATATATATATATATATATATATATATATATATATATATATACATGTGTGTGTGTGTGTGTGTGTGTGTGTGTTAAGTTTTTGGCCTTAAAGCAGAAGCGCTTATCTGGTGGAATCCTTGATAAAGAGTCGGTTGATTATGTGAATCCTTTGGTTATAAAGTGTCCTCAGTTACTGGTAATCGTATAAGTCCTTCGTGGGTATTGGTAAAGATCCCGGCAATCCGATGGTGAGCTTGCAATACTCTCAGTTTGTATTATGGTCGGATTCCCTAGAGTATATATATATATATATAATATATATATATATATATATATATATATATATATATGCACACACACACACAAGAATTTAAATTATTTTATAGAATAAGATAAATTGAAATAACTCACTGCTGTTGCTGATATTGTGATGGGGGTACTCCATAGAGACGGGATATTCCTTGGGGATAAATCTGCTGGCCTTTTTGGTTGAAAACATTAACCCATTATGTATTTACCCAACCCCTTCGCTGCGAGCAGGATACGATATGAGGTCAATTGTTAAACCTAGTAAAACTGGTTTGAATTCATATTCCAGTTTTCTATTCCCAGGAGTTCACTATCCCTACGTATTCATGCCTATCCATTTATCCATTTATTTTCTTTGCACCAGTTTGCTGCATTCACTTATAATGTGGTTGACGGTCTCATCTCTCAATATCCACATAGCCGTCACACTCTGTTCTAAATTAGTCTTTGCATAATTAGTTGCTTTGGAGTTATTTTGGACAGCTATTAATTGACGTTCAATTTCTATCTTTAGGTTTATTCTCCTTTTCCTCCCCCTTCTCCTCCTCTTCTTCTTCTTCTTCTTCTTCTTCTTCTTATTATTATTATTATTATTATTATTATTATTATTTACTCCTTTTGAGTTTTCACATCAGTGTTAGCTGATGGTCTTTCACTGGAGTCTGAGTGACAGCAAGTCTCCTCAGGTCTCCAGGACTCTTCTGAGTATTCTGGCAGATTGCAGCAGTGCAGTGTTCTGAATGGTTTCAATCCTTCCTTTGATTTCCAAACTTTCCAAACCCTTTTCCAATCCTTTTGGGACTGTTCCAAGTGCACCAACCACAATTGGTATCACTTTCACTTTCATATTCCATAACTTTTTCAGTTCTCTGGCAAGGTCCAGATATTTGTCTATTTTTTCATTTTCCTTTAACTTCACCCTGTGATCTGCTGGCACTGCAAAATCTTCTTCTTCTTCTTCTTCTTCTTCTTCTTATTATTATTATTATTATTATTATTATTATTATTATTATTATTATTATTATTATTATTTCCCTCCTGTGAGTTTTTCACACCAGCGTTAGCTGATGGTATTTCATTGGAGTCTGAGTGACAACAAGTCTCCTCAGATCTACAGGACTCTTCTGGGTATTCTAGCCGATTGCAGCAGTGCAGTAGTCTGGATGGTCTCAATTCTTCCTCTGATTTCCAGATCCTCCAGCCTTTTTTCCAAGTTTATTGGGACCGTTCCAGGTGCATCAGCTACAATTGGTATCACTTTTACTCTCATGTTCCGAGGCTTTTTCAATTCTCTGGCAAGGTCCAGGTATTTATCCATCTTTTCATTTTCCTTCAGCTTCACTCTGTGATCTGCTGGGACCGCAAAGTCTACCAGTTGACATATTATTATTATTATTATTATTATTAGTAGTAGTAGTAGTAGTAGTAGTAGTAGTAGTATCATATATATAAATATATCAATACTCGTGTCCCTTAATTGTACGGCTGTTATAATTTTGCAACATCCTCTGTTTAAAAATGAAACCATCCAAATCGTCCAAGATGAAATGCAAAAATGTAAATCCTAATTATCTGGTGTTGCTTATCTGTCGAATTATGAGTGTTGTCACTTCAGCTAATAATGGGCCTTCGTATTTTTATTATACAGAAAGAAATGGGAGAAAAGGGATATGCTACACAGAAAAATATAATGAAAAAGAAAGAAATCCCATGTGTTCTTTATATGGCTTCAAGTATTCCTATAAAATCCAAATAATTACACTCAATTATATGGTTTTATGTGACTAATAAAATGTTCAAATCAGTTATTTGAATTAAGCATATGGTTTCAAGAAACTAATAACTCTTTGTAAAAGATAATAGCTTCAATTAGCTATTCTTAATACGAATACCTTATCTAGTTTCAAGTATTCTCATATAACACTAATAATTTACCTACATATTACTCACATATTATTTTAGTTATTTGAATTAAGCATATGGTTTCAAGAAACTAATAATAACCCTTTGTAAGAAATGATAACTTTAATTAACTATTCTTACGTTACCATATGTTATATGGTATCTAGTATTACAATTTAAAACGAAAACAAAATTCAAACATCTATTTTACCCATATATGTGTCCGAAAACCTTGTTGCTATTATCCAGAACTTATTAGGGACCCATATATATATATTTACCAACGCCTCCGCACAAGCAGCATACCATTCCCAATTGTATTAGCGCTATGTGAAATGCAAACATCCTCGTCCCGTATTTGAACGCCGTTTCAAGAGTCTATTTCATACGATTCTAACTATTACACCACGTGACTTCACAAAATGCCGGTTTCCCATTCCCAAGAGCTACCAAACTGAATCCCTGCGCCTGGATATAGTTTATAGTCATATCCAGGATTTAAAAAAAAATGTGGATTATAGCTGAAAAGATGCTCTATCAAGTGCTGTCATTGTGCGCACAATCCTGTGCAATATTGTAATTCATCTGGTGGTTAAGTTCCATTACTCCCAGGTCCACCCTGACGCAAAGGGGCCGTAAACGATTAGGTATCATCAATGGGTTGAATTGATGAAATAATTAGTATGAAAATGTGTTTAAAATATTTGATTTTAAAAAATGAGCACCCACCGAGAATAAATGAAACAAAACGTCTTCGGTATAGAATAACCAAACAAGGGTTGACATGCCGTAAAATCCATCCAACCATCCAATCTATTGTAATTACTATGGGATAAATGATAGAAAATTCCATCGTAGTGACCATTGTGTTTTACACATCCATTTTTTTCGTTAAACATTTATTCTTTATTCATCGAATTTCAAATATTTCACCCATATTCTTCATCTCAATAATTATTTTAAAATGTACTTCCTTTGTATTGTCTATTATCGGCCCGATTTCAAGCCCCAACCTCTTTTGTTCATCGTACTAGCCGCTCACATAATATATAATATATATATTATATATATATATGTTTGTGCGTGTGTGTGTGTATGTGTCTGTATAAGAGAGAGAGAGAGAGAGAGAGAGAGAGAGAGAGAGAGAAGAGAGAGAGAGAGAGAGAGAGAGAGTGTATGTGTGTTTGTGTGCGTGTGCATATGTATATATATATATATATATATATATTATATATATATATATATATAATACATACATATATGTACATATAAAAATTATAAACACACACAGTTGTACACACACACACACATATGTGTATGTATGTATGTATGAGTATTCATATATATATATATGTGTGTGTGTGTGTATGTGTGTGTGTGTGAGAGAGAGAGAGAGAGAGAGAGAGAGTGTGTGTGTTTGTGTGCGTGTGCATATGTATATATATATATATATATATATATATATATATTTATATATATATACATACATATATGTACATATACAAATTATAATCACACACACAGTTGTACACACACACACACATATGTGTATGTATGTATGACTATATATATATATATATATATATATATATATATATGTGTGTGGGCGTGTGAATGTATATATATATATAATATATATATATATATATATATATATTCTCACCAGCGCCAAGCCACTACATATACGAAAATGGTTTACCTTACTCGCATTCTATCAGTAGAGTACTCCCAAACTTACCCTGCCGCCGGTCACATGACCACTGCAATTATCACCATCAATAGACAAATCTAATCTTCCTATCTGGCATAGATTTGCTTACCCACTCCACACCCCACACCCCCAACCTACCCCCACCACACGCACACACACACTTCCATTCTTCTTCTTATTCGCCTAATTACTGTTTGCAACGTCGTCGTCTCTGTCGTCGTCGTCGTCGTCATCGAGTAAAATCCAATTGACTGTGTGGTGACCGTGCGATGCGGTAGAAGAAGCGGCTCATTGTCGAATTTAGACAAACCTTTCGTCAGTTCAAAGACTTGGAGAAGTTTTCATTTTCAGTGAGCAATAGGATCTTGGCCGCCGCCCTGCCATAATCAGCCGATCCGGAAGAAGGCTGCAGGCCACCAAGATGGCTTCCGGGAGGTTTCGGCCCTCGGTTTCACTGAAATAATTAATATTCCGGCATCCTGTTCATTTGTGTGGCTTATACAGTGGCGGCGAATATTCTTCATTAGGTGTCCGAATATTTCTCTCTTTCTCTTTGTAGCAATTGAATTTGAATCGGGGGGAAATTATTGGAAACTAATTACCTTTGGTGTACAACACGAAGTAAAAGAGCCCGGATGTGTTAGTTGATTGATTCTCTACTTGGTATACTTGTTTCTAAGTAAGCATGAAAACGAATATATATATATATATATATATATATATATATATATATATAGATAGATAGATATAGATATAGATATAGATATATAGATAGATATATACTGTCAATAAGAAAGAAAAACTTAACAAACCGTCATTTGGCTATTATAAATATATTTGGACCGGTAACACAGTTTTTCTTTCTTATTGAAAGTGTAAATATTTATCTGTATATAAGTAATTTATTAATTATCTTACAATGAGCTCTATTAAGGATTTGAAATTATCCTTGTATAAATATATTAGTGTGCATCTAAATGAGTTTGCATTGTAGATATATGGGGATATAGAATCACCCTCAATTCAACAGTCAATTGGATACTTTTACCTATATATATATATATATATATATATATATATATATATTATATATATATATATATATATATATATATATATATATATATTATTATTATTATTATTTATATTTTTGCTTGAAGGCAATTATAAATGCATGTATCGCATAAAATTCGATAATTATAGAAAATAAACTTGACAAGTAAATCTCGCAAAGGATGGCTCGCTATGCAGAACACCGTACAGACTGTTTCGACTTTATTAAGTCTCTTCAGCGATGTATACTAACGACTCCCCTCTCTGACTATGCCTGTGAAGTCCCGGTTTCGATTCCTGTCGGAGGGGAGTCGTTAGTATACATCGCTGAAGAGACTTAATAAAGTCGAAACAGTCTGTACGGTGTTCTGCATAGCGAGCCATCCTTTGCGAGATTTACTTGTCAAGTTTATTTTCTATAATTATCGAATTTTATGCGATACATGCATTTATAATTGCCTTCAAGCAAAAATATAAATAATAATTTATTCAACATTGCTTCTATAAAAACAAACATCCAAAAATCTTATATATATATATATATATATATATATAAAGATAAAAGTTGGCTTACCGGTGAATATGGGCACGATCGTTGGAGGTGCAAAAAATCCAGGGATTAAGTCAGCGATATAACAAATACAAAGTGCTCAATACAAAGTAGAGCAAATTTATTAAAGAAATGGATACAATAGAAACCTACTCGAATTTCAACATAAGGATCTTCAGGGTTAAATCCACTGAAATAATCGGTACCTCGATTAATTCAGTGGATTTAACCCTGAAGATCCTTATTTTGAAATTCAAGTAGGGTTCTATTGTATCCATTTCTTTATATATATATATATATATATATATTATATATATATATATATATATATGTGTGTGTGTGTGTGTGTGTGTGTGTGCGTGCGTGCGATATGTTTTCATAAAGAGGAAAGACAGTGTAATTCTATGATACGTTTTATCCGCTTCTGTTTGTGAATGATACATTGCGGTGATCGAAATTAGGTAGAAATATAAATTTATATAAATTATATTATTTAGCTAAGATGCGTACAAGGCCAATAATTTGGTGCTCTCGCTGAGGTTTGAAGACATTTTGCAATCCTAGCTATCTCACCGTTGTACCATACAGGGAACCAGGATCGAACGATGCAAGGATTATCCCAAATTTCCATGTATAGTTTCCGCCATACCCAGCCAGTGTCCAAAAAGATATTGTCAAAATAAGAGCTTATACTCATTTTTTTTAATCTGTAATATGGGCACTTGACGTACTTTTATGTTCTCATGGTTAAAATTGTTTTATTGTGTCAAATTACAAGTTATTTTCTTAAACTCTTGTTATATTGATTTCGTGCACACATATAACTTTTAAATAAATGTAGCATTTTTAAATGTAATTTTCATGAAGAACTTTAATATTTAGTACCAAATGAGTCACCTAACCACCATGAACCGTTAAGGAGAAACCTAGGTAGATAGGTAGTTTCTGATTCCTTAGGTCCTTATACATTTGCTTTACTTAGTATATCGCGCACGTTTTATGCATTTAACTTTTACAGATCTTTCCGAGTATTTTTCTTTTGGCCATTCATCACAATAACGGTGATTATTTTCAGACAGTTCGTGTACTTTTGTATTTTCTGGTTTAATATTTTCCCAGATATCAACGTTTACCTTTCTTTCTTTACAACATGCACCCTTTTTTCATGCCGTTAGAGTTTAGAAACAGAAATAAAAATTATACACACACACACACACACACACATATATATATATATAAATCCAAAACTAAACAAAATAAACTTTGATAATAGCACCAACATTCTAAAATGCCTATAATTACTATAAAATTTTAATAATAGCAAAAGTAATAATGACAATAGTAAGAATAACACTAATAATAATAACAACAATAATAAACACAACCTATATAAATAGAAAATGGAATAGCCCATTGTTATACGGTTTCAAAATACCCTGAAGATGGCCCACGATAGGGTACTTGGTCTATGACATATGGCAAATACATCAGCCAATTTTCGCCAGATATTACAAAAATAATCCGGCAATACGAAAAAAAACAAAGGACAAAACTTGCAGACAGAAAATGACTGCATTATTTAACAATATATGCCGACAAGAAAGATGCTGCCTAAATACACACACACACACGCACACACACACACACACACACACACACACACACACACATATATATATATATATATATATATATACTTTTCCATCTTTATAAGGAAATAGTTCTCAATATCATAAATAGACGATATATATTCCAGTTAGGGTGGCGAATATATAAAATCATCGACACTTAAATTTTGCATAGGCGAGAAACTGATAGCTACCAAGAGTCGTTGATTTTATGTATGTGATACCCTAAGTTTAATTTATTTGATAAAACAGTGTTTTTTAGGCAGGTATTGTTAAAGACCAGGGAATATTTCTTCATGATCTTTGGTTGTAGACATTCAAGTGGATCGTAGATAAGGATTCAGATGGTGAAGAATATGTCCCATATATTTTACCCAAGCGTTTTCAACTATTTCGATGGTCCTCCTCAGGGGATTGTTTGTTGTAATGTTTGTTTGTTTGTTTCTTCATTTGGATTTATTTAGTTATAGTTTGAATAAACAATAAATAAACTGGGAGAGTCTATTTTTAAAGGGTTGCTAAGGTTAGTGAGTTAGTTATTAAAGATGTTTAGTATATCTACTAAAAATTACTAGAGGACTTGAACGTCTAAAACGGAAGATCATGAAAAAGAAGTATTCCGTGGTATTTAACAATACCTGTCTGATTAATAACTTGCTGCCAAAATACACAATATTAAAACATTGATATACACATTACGAATCTAAAATTTCCCCTGCGATGGGTGGGTAAGTCAGCTACAGCTTTATAAATAAACTTAAGTGTAGATTTAACTGTTTAAACTAATTATGATAAATTCTAATTATCGATTTCAGATATAAATGTGCAACAAAATCAACTTTTATTTTCCAGGCAAACTAATAATCAAAGTTGTTTTTTAATTATCAATTTTTAACCGCAATTTTTCATTTTAATCTCAGTTGCTGTTTATAGGAGTTAAAGAAAAATCCTTCAGTGATACCCATATCCCTTATTTTTTATGTTCTCTTAAAGAGACAAGTATTTAATGATAAATTTGCACAAGATTCCAGGCTGCAATCATTAAAATTCAAAATAATGTGGAATTATTTTCTGTGTTATGATAACAACCATACAACAATTAAATGATTATTAGATGAACTAGAAAATATATGCACCCTCCGGGTGCAAGTATTTAAGTTTTAAAATAATAATATATCATGTTAAATTAGAAAGGCTAATGAAACTGAATAAGAATTCAGATAAAAATATTTGGAACAGAGGGGGTATAATCGGAAAATAGAACAACTTTGAAACTAACTGTTCCACTATTTTCCCTTACTCCCGTCTTTCAGTTGTAAATTTCCCTAATTTAACTATTTAGTTAAAATAGGAAGAAAAGAATAAGATTACAGTTATTTCTTTATGTTAATAGATTTCTGTTAAGATTTATCCCCGAGATTTTTGCTCATATCTATTAAGATAAAACCAAACAATTAGAAATCAATAATACTAAGCATATGTTTATTAAAATCAAATTTTTTAATATCAATATGCAAATTAGCCTTCCCATTCACACTGTAAACCGCTATTTCGTTAAATATATAAATATAATTGCATGTTATTAGTATGTAGATATTGTTAACAGTTTTAATAATGTGAAACAATTTTACTAATAATTGAGGTTTAAATAAAAAATAAAATCATGGAGAATGTGTGTAAATAACAAAGGGAATTGTGACTTGAGTAGTTTCGGTTACAGACAGACAAACCTACAATCTCCATTATAATAAGATTATTTGAACTCTTAATTGCAGTTGCTTTTTAGCGCAGATTTCCTCTTCTACCGTCGTTTTTCGGTTCTGTATAATCAATGCAGAATGGGAATAAAGAAAAAAGCAACGATAAGCACCGAACTTGCATTCTTTTATTCTAGTAAATCTCTTTAAAAGTGAGACAACTGCCTGATATGAAAAGCTTCTTCTTGTCGTCATTAAAATCTCACCAAGAGGGTAATGTAGTGGGAGGTAACGTGAATTACCTCGCGAGGCTAGAGATTGAACTCACAACCTGGAGATTGGTAACATATGGTGAGCTTCCTGTCACCCCTGTGGATTGGAGGGTTTCGGTTGGCGAGAAAGTATAAAAGCCGAGGAAGTTTCTCTCGTACAGGCGAATAACTGTTCTTGGCGGGGAGAACTGGTTGTCCGTGGAGGTTTCACCGACGACGTTTGTGCGAACAGAAGTCCAAACGATTTTTTAAAATTACTCGCAATAAACCAGACACTAAGTAAGTTTTTTTTTAATATAGATATTTAAATAGATAATTTTTTTCGAATTTTCTTTCCATAAAGGTAAACTCCATATTGTTTGGGATTAGTTGTTTTTAGCAAAAATTACCTTAATCTTTCAAAAATATTCATTTGAAGGCTATTCTATATGGCGGCAAATCAGTGTTCAGGTTTAAACAGTGGGTCTATTATCAAGTCGTTGTTGACTGACAAGTTTAATCTATGTGGAATTTATACAAGAATGTGTGATGTGTATGGAGAAGAAGGTTTTAGTCAAAACAGGTTTACAAATGAGCTAAACACAAGTTTACCAGTACAAGCCTCAGTCAAAATTGTTAAAATGCCATATACACTCGTTGGTTATATACACAAGAGTTCGTATATATAGATAGAGTGTAGACTATCAGATATATATATATATATATATATATATATAATATATATATAATATCTGATAGTCTACACTCTATCTATATATACGAACTCTTGTGTATATAACCAACGAGTGTATATGGCATTTTAACAATTTTGACTGAGGCTTGTACTGGTAAACTTGTGTTTAGCTCATTTGTAAACCTGTTTATATATATATACAGATACAGATACATATACATATATAACTTACTTTGGTGTTACTTTCCACTTTGGTCATTTGTGATCCCTAGTCTTCTTTCTTCTCTTTCTATTTCACCGAGATGCAATGTTGGACTCTACCTTGTCTAGTCTTCTCTTGGTATCTTACTTTTCTTGCCTGACCGGTTTTCTAACTAAGGGTATGCGTTTAAGTCATGCAACAACTGATCAACAAGACTTGTGGCTTTTTTAAAAAGTTTATTTGTTGTTTCCTAACTCATCACGCGGAGCTGGCAGCCGGGATGAAACACGTCTGCTTCATCTGGGATCCGGTTAACAACTGACTAACTAACTAAATCTCACGTGACTTGCTATATTCTCGCCTCTGGAGTCAGTTGGGGTTAAGTGTCCGTCACTGGTATATTTCCATTCCACCTGAACCCTCGCTACAGGGCTTGTCAAAAGCCCTACGTCACCATATAATCATGCAAAAAAATGACAGTTCATGGAGTGGAAACACTGACTATCCAGTAAAGCAATAGTTCCAACTGTAAACAGTTCGCTAGATCACCGAAGTTAAACATTGATTGCCAGTTCAATAATTAGGTGGGTAACCATTTAGACAACAGCAGGTACTGCAAGACACCTAATATCAAAATGACTTGATTTACCGCAATAAAAAGAATCGAAAATAATGAAACTGATTTCTTTCATACAGTTAAGCATGTTTTACAATGACAGCTTCATTGCCGATTAGAAAACAGAGAACCTTCTATTGCAGTCATTTAAATCTAACAATATAAATATTATTTTCATGTTTATTTCTTTGTTTTTTTAACTTTAATGATTTTAAAAGCCAAATATCGCACAAGAGATAATATCATTAGAATCGCATTTTACGTATAAATGGCATTAGAATACGGAAAATACCGAAGTAACCTAACACTAAAACTAACCCCAACCCTAGCGTCTCAAAGTTTTCGGGTATTTCCGTGAAATGTAATTTTTTTTATACATAATCTAATGATATTATCTCTTGTGTGCTATTCTGCATTAATAACCCAAAATTAAATGTAAAAGTCTGAGTTTTTTTTTAAGGAAATAATCTAAAATGAACTGTTTTTCAAGAAGTATATCGGACATAAGTATTTGTCGATTCTGGGCTTGCAAAACGGTAGAACTCTGGCAATAAAACATAGCAAGACTCGTAAAATCGTTTCTAACATATCGGAATGGACAAAACCCCCGATTTGGTTGACTGAGTGTCAGTTAAATCTGATACTTTAAATAACAGTATGATCGACAGAAGTCGAATTCGACATTCGAGGTGAATAAAGAAAAGAAAAGAAAAAAGAGGATGGAATGATCATGTGAAACGGAATTCATCCCGAAAGAAAAACGAAACAGCCAGTAAATAAGGAAAGAACTAACCAAGGAAGCCCCGCCAAAATTGGCCCGGCGGAGACCCGGGGGGGGGGGAAGAGGGCCAAAGAAGCCAACACGCGTGGCGAGGCTATAAAAATCGCTCGGCAAGTCATTCTCCGAAGAATAATTCCAGTGTTTTCGGTAAATTAATCGGTAAGATCTATGAGAAAACGGTGCTCGACCTGTACCCGTGCGCCACGGTCGAAGGAAGCTTTGATGCTCCCGTTCGTCAGAGATAGGTGCCCGGATGTCTCGTGCCTTTCAGCATATCTCGCGAGACAATCAGTCATTTTTTTTTTGTTGGCCAGATACGACGATTCTTGTTAGCCGCTGGCTTTGTTTATTACTGCAACAAGGGGAGGTCACTCCAAGTGTCAGTTGTGTCTATCGAGGCGCTGTCTACACCCCGCTCCAATAGATTAGAGACGCGTTAGAGGCTGACGGCCAATCACGTAATGCTCACGTGAACACGGGCCAATGAAGATCTTTGTAAGGCATGTTAGACCGTACGTACATATATATATATATATATATATATATATATATATATATATAATGTTGCACGTGATTACACACAGCTTGTTTCCAACCAGATATCTGTAGATTTGTATCCTTGGCGCGGGTGGTGTAACAGTTACCATCGTAGGAAATGGACACGACGAGATGATTTCAAATCCTAGACAAGGCTGTTTGCATTTCAAATACCTTGCGAAAGGTATGAATCTAACTATTCTCCCTCCAGCTATGGGTAAATAGTAAGGCAGACTTGGCTCTTTAACCTTGGATAGGTGACCAGTCTAGAATGAAAACTCTAAAGTCAAACCTGCTAAACCCCGCTTAATAAATTTACATTATCTTACATCCGATTTGTGGGAAGGGGTTAGTAGATAATATATATGTATCCGTGAGATTCTATATATACATACTAAAGACTTATATTTTTATGAAAGTATTATTTATCTATATAGGGGCGGGGTTAGCTCAGTCGGTAGAGCGTTCGGCTAGAAACCACAAGGTTCCTAGTTCTATACCGGTCCTCGCCAACTCAGCGTATGAGTAGCACAGGGATCTGTGCGGTAAAGTAAGGAGCTTATGGTAGGTGTAGCGCTCCACCCCAGACGCCAAAACAATCTCCTTGGTCTAGCGTTATTGAAATGGGGATAGACTCCCTCGCTGACTGGCTGATACCGACTTTAGGCCGCCCCAACGACTTTACTTTTTTTATTATTTATCTTTATATATACGAGCTAATTATCTTTTATATATATATAAAAAAAACCTTTGTTGCTGGGGCTTAAAATAAGATTCCCGCCAAAAGGATTGTTTCCTGGGTATGACACTTAAATGCATCTGATGGTGAGGCTTCAGTTCTGAATCTTTAAGGTGTGTCCAGTGCCTCTTTATTGTCATTAGTCACAGGTATATTCTGGTCCGGAGTGGTAGCACATGTTAGGGTACTTTCTATGGATCAAATACATTTGTTTAAAATTTATTCATATTCAATATGTCCGTGTGCAAAAAATAAATAAATAAAATTCAGAAACAACAGAAAAAAATGTGTATTATTTGGATTTTTCGGATTTTTTTGCTCCCGGCCTTCTTCAGTCGTTTTTTGTCGAACTCGGGAACCTTCTTGTCGTAATCGAGAGCCTTAATATCGTAACCTCGAGCCTTCACGGAACTTCGAACCGAACCCTTTATTCAATCCACTGGAGTAGACTGTTCTCATCCTGTTAACTATGACCGGGTACAATTGTAAAGCTATTTTAAGTATTCTGTTTTTGTTTTTTTTGTTTTTTTTTGCCCTTGGTTAAAACTGATCCCGCAACCGATAAATGATTGTCAGTTAAAACAAGTAATAACTTAACCCCTATATACGTTTCGCCATGTGTCCAACTGAACAGAAAAATTCAGACAAACAAACAAACAAAAAATGAATAAACAATGAATGCGATTCTCTAAACACACTGACTCAAGAAAATGTTCCGAGTGTAGCGGTTAGTAAAAAAGGTCGTGCTGATATATTAAGGGACCCATCACAACTGATTTCCTGGAAAAAAAAGGTGCTAATGTACACAGTGCTTCCTATTACCAACACCCGAGGTAAAATCTATATAATACTCTTGTTCCTAAAAAATACGACCGTTATCATCCTGCAACACTCTTTGGTTAAAAAAGAGTTCGTCCAAATAAGTGTCGTCACCTTGGCTAAATAATGGACATTTCTGTTTTTATTATAAAGACAGAAAGGGAAAGAAAGTACATGCTATACAGAAAATTATCATCAGACAGATAGAGAGGGGTGAGTGCACGGAAACGATAACGCTAATCAGTTTCAGTCGAACATAATGAAAATGTGAAAAGAAGGAAGAAGAATGAAAGAGTTAAATCAAGATGATACTTTATAGATATTGAAGTATTTTGCAATAACTCTTAAGTAAACATATCAAATGTGATAATTAGATTATCATACTCTGGTATATCCACAGGTACCGCTAGTTCATATTATTTGTTAAATGACCTATATATATATATATATATATATATACATATATATATATATATAGAGAGAGAGAGACACACACACACAGATACAGACATACAGAGAGAGTGAGTGAGAGAGAGAGAGAGAGAGAGGGGGGTAGGGAGATACTTTTTTCTATAGATCTCTCAGATCCGGTGAGAAAGAAAAAAACTTGTCCATAATATTTAAGTCCACATCCAAGTAACAAAAGTTCTGTATATTCCGATAGAAAAATTGGTTGAAACGCCTTTTGGATCGATGATAGCCCAACACCTGTGAAGTGTAAAACACGTGCTTATTTCATATTGGGTTACAGGTTGGAATTCCATCCGTATAAAAGGTGGGATGAGATCTGAAAGATTTCCTAATTAGAATAAAAAGGGCACCGATCAACTGAAAAGGTCGCCAGATTTTTTGATTAAGTTAATCGTGTTTCGCGGTTTTTGGATTAAATGTCATAATTCCATTTTTATTTTGAAGTTAGTTTGGCATTTCAGTTTCTATTTGATCAGCGCTGATTTATCGAATACTTTCTTTTGTGGCATCTTCATCGGGTACGACAAAAGTATGTCATTATGCTACACTTCTTAAATAAAACACAAAATATAATCGGATGCCCACAATTTGGTCTGGTTTGTTGGATTTTACGGCATGTCAACCTTTCATGTCGAAGACGTTTGCAGCCCTGTCGGCTGGGACTTTAGAATACACCGACTATATCTCTCCAAAGCGATAAGAACCCACCCACACACACACAGATTGGGGCCACCTGTTGGCAGAACAGTTCACGACATGCATTCGGTCGGAGAGGCCTCCTCCAATCAATCGGCTGGCCAAATCAAACCCTAGCACCTATATAATTGTCCCAAGCCTATTGCTCTTATGGCAAACCCCTAAACATTTTTATCATATATGTGCAAGATGGCGGTGGCTGAGAATGTTAATGTCCCGGGTAGCGACGTTTAAACTCTATCTGTTAGTGAAGTTCCAATTCTGAAGCTCTGGGGAATGTGGAGTACCCCTTCATCACCATTACTCCAGGTTCACTCTGGACCCAGTTAAATACCTGTTAGGGTCCTATCTCAGGGTAAATAGAAGAAAATGAGTTTTAAAAAATGTGTTTAAAAATTCTGAAATACCTTTCAAGCGTAAATAGAACAAAACGTTTTTGGCATAAAATAATCCTTGAGGGTTTGACATGTCGTAAAACCTAACCAACCAACCAGCCAACCGAAGACGTTTTGTTCTATTCATGCTTAATGATTGTCCAATTTAATTTCTTAAACTCAATTTTTAACACATTTTAAAAATTTATTTTTTCGTATTTAATCCAAAAGGTACTACTGTAGGAGTTATTTTCGTATTTGCCTGGGGAGTTGTCTTCCCGTTTAGTGTCGCTGGTTCCCGCTAGGGGCCTCGTGTATTTAAGCGGCTGATTTGACCTTCTCTTCCTCTTTGCCTGCTACTCGACCTATGAGACACAATGAGGTAGTCTTATGACTACCCCTTTCTTGTTGGGGCTTCGGCCCTTAACACTGGCCACTCACTGCTAGCAAGTCTCTTATACGATATATGACTATCCTTTAGTCATGTATCCGTAACTACGTTTTTATGTACATTTAGGTATGTCTTTGATACCTAAATATCTTGTATTTTACCATTCATGAATGTGTCATTATCTCTACTCTTGTATATGTATCTATGTAATTTATGTATCTCGTCATATCCATGTGCTGTATACCTATTAAATGTTTTGTCCCTCAATCTTTGTCGGAGTTGTATGTTCAATTATGACTTTGAACCTTACACTACCATTCCGAGTCAGAGTGTTCCTTGGAGTAATGTTGATGTAGATGTACTCCACACTCTTTAGAATTCCGAAACTGGAACTTCACCATTAGATGCTGTTTAGTGTTATACCCATAAAGGGATCAAAAGCTAGGAACTTGAAAAAATATGAATGATTTTAATGTCAATGCGGCTGGGATCATTTTATGCCTACAGACAAGAGAAATGCGTTTATTGTATGTTTACATTTTTGTGTAGCTATTTAATTGTGCTTTTGAACACATTTGTATGGTTTCAAGTATTCCTACATAATACCAATAATTATAGGGTTTCATATAATTATTTCCTTTCAATAATAGCCATGTGTTTGCACAGCTATATGGTTTCAAGTAATTAATTATAATCGTTAGTAAAATCAGAGCTTCAAGTAACTATTCTTAATACAAGTAATTTACAGACAGTAATATGGTATCAAGAAATCATTTCTATTTAATAATAGTCATTTATTGCACATAGTTATTTTGGTTTCAAGTAAGTAATAATAATAAACCTTAATATATATAATCCATATATATATATACATATATATATTATATGTGTGTGTGTGTGTGTGTGTGTGTGTGTGTGGTGTATTTGTGATCACATATCTTTCTTTTTGTATATTTACCTATACAATCTCTGTCTCTCTCTGTCACAGTCAGTCTGTTTCTAACTCAGCATATATGTATATATATACACACACACACACACACACATATATATATATATATATATGTGTGTATGTATGTGTGTGTGTTGTATGTGTGTGTGTGTGTGTGTATCCAACCCCTCTGCACGAGCAGAATGCGATACAAGGTCAATTTCTTTGAGCAGTTTCAGTTCATATTTCCTTCTCCTAGACTGGTTACCTGACCATGGATAAAGATCCAGTTTACCATACTGTTCACCCATAACTGAGGGTATTAGCGCTATGTGAAATGCAAATAGTCCATTTCCTACGGCTCTAAGCATTAAATTACGCGCCTCCATATATATATATATATATATATATATATAATTATATATATATTATATTTGTTATGTATAGTATTAACTTACCGGTGGGTATAAGAACGATCGTTGGAAGCGCACAATATCCAGAGGTTAAGGTTGAGAAAAACAAATACAAAGTGCTCAATACAATGTAGAGCATAATTTATTTTAAGAATGGAAATGGGATACCTACTCGAGTTTCATCGATAGATTCTCAGGTTACTTTCAAATTAATCGAGTTTACGATTAATCTTTGGTGTTATAACATGCCCCGCTGGCATGTTTATAACACCAAAGATTAATCGTAAACTCGATTAATTTGAAAGTAACCCTGAAAGATCTATCGATGAAACTCGAGTAGGTTACAATTTCCATTTAATTATATATATATATATTATATATTATATAACCTCATTAAAGAATATATTATATATATATATATATATTATATATATAATATATATATATATATTACACGGGGTGTGTGTGTGTGTGTGTGTGTGTGTTAGCTTGAACATCACTCAATTGTCTCTGCAGCGCATGTGTGATTGTGTTAAGTTGTTTAAATTGCCTATAACTGTTCATTTCCGCCCGTTCTCAGTATTTATCTCATATTTGTTTTCGTATTCCTCACACGTCTCGTGTGTGTGGTGTGTGTGTGTGTATGCAAATGAGGCAACTGCAAATAAGAAAAAATAAGTAAATATCCATGAATAACGAACTGTCATGAAATAATTGTATTTATCACTGAGACTTTTTGAGAGAGAGAAAAAATAAAGCTGCATTTCAACAGATAAAATACATACTAATAAATACTAATACTAATACTCCTCACTGAAAGAACATTATGTCTTTCAGTGAGGAGTAAACCAACTAGTAATGTCAAACTATGAATTCGTTCACGAACTAGAGCTCTTGGTTTGAGGACACAGGGCGAGAACTGACAGATACCAAGTGCCATTTACTTTACACTATCCTAATTTAATATATATTATATATTTATATATATATTATATATATTATATATATTATATACTCTATCAGTGATATTGAGCACTCTTTATTTATAGATGTAGCATAATTATACCTATATATCTGTATACCAAACACACACACACAAATATATTTATATATACTAGCAATGTATGCACCCTGGGTGCAAAGTATTTTAAGTTTAATGTAATAAATATTAGATTAATTTAGAAAGGCTAATGAAACTAAATAAGAATGCAGATAAAAAGATTTGGAAACTGAGGGTGTATAATCAAAAAATAGAACATTTGAAACTTACTCTTCCCCACTCCCGTCTTTTCATTGCTAAATAATCCAAATTTAACTATTTAGTTAAAATAGGAAGTAAAGAATAAATTACAGTTATTTCTTCTTGTTAACGGTTTTCTTTTAAGATTTATCCACGAGATTTTTGCTAATATTCATTAAGATAAAATCAAACTATTAGAATCAGTAATACTAAGCATATTATTTATTAAAATCAGATTTTTAATATCAATATGCAAAATTAGCTTCCCATTTACACTGTAAACCGCTATTTTTGTTGTATATATGAATACATTGCATGTTATTCTTATGTAGATATTGTCAACAGTATTATAATGTAAAACAATTTTTATTAATAATTGAGGTTTAAATAGAAATAAATCCTGTAGAATGTGACGTAAATAACTAAGGGAATTGTGACTTGAATAGTAATATAGTTCGGTTACAGACAGAAACACACGATCTCCATTATATATATATATATATATATATATACATATATATTATAATATATATATATATATAATGTGTGTGTGTGTGTGGTGTGTGTGTATGCGTACAGTGTATGTATGTGTGAATGAATTCATATTCATTATATTTACATATATAATATATATTTAGTAATATGGTTATATATATCAAAATCTACATATACTCAACGTATCATATATATATATATATATATATATTATATTATATATGTGTGTGTGTGTGTGTGTGTGTGTCATGTAAATGTGTAGTGTATTGTTGGTTTTCGGCTAATATATGTGAACATAGAACCTCACTTAGATGTTTAAACAAAAAATATTTGAGTGCATGTCCTTCAAAACACTAACAATTATGATGTGTTGAAAACACACAAATCTGAGTAGCATTTTTTTAATACTTACCAACATATGTCAGTCGTCGCAGTCAATGTATAAAAAAAACCCAACGCAATTTTTCAAACTGAGGCTTTCAAGCATTTTGTACAAAGGTAGAACCAGAATCCTTTCTGGTAAAGGCAGAATCTTCAGGCAATTATTTGCCGCCATAATATAATATAATATGGGAAGCTAACAGTTGTATTGTGACTGTAAATTATCCCTTCCCTGGGAACAGTTTTCTTGATTTTTTTTTAATATGTCGTGTGCAAAACAAAAAAAGATTAAAAAAACATGTATGAAAAATGAAAGTTGCAGTGACGCTGCACTTTTACATTCAGAACACGTTTTATCAACACGTCTGGATGTGAGAAGAGGTGTTTTATATATATATATATATATATATATTATATATATATATATATATATATATGAAGCGAGAGAGAGAGAGGAGAGAGGGAGGGAAGAAAGATGTTGTTGGGAAGAGAGAGGCCTCAACGTGTAGGTGATATTATTTTGATTAAATAAGATGCCACAGAAGAGGAAAGATAAATTTGCTGTCTTTTCTGGGTAGGGAGGTTATTTTTGGGAATAATCATTAGTAGGTATTTTCACTAAATCGAAATTTAAA
>CM042137.1:126792483-126804983 GCA_023376005.1 Doryteuthis pealeii | reverse complement strand
TCGAAAAAAGATGCCATTTAGCATTGAAATCATGTATACAATTTATTTGTTTATAATTAAGAAGCAATGGGAAATGTAGATTTTTGTTTCTTACTGAATTCATAATTAAACAAAAATCAATGAATTTGTGGAACGTTCCCAATCCCTTCACATTTAGTAATAAAGACACAATATGGTTTAATCTACGTCTAAGTGAATATCTTTTGCCAATGCGTTGTTTTCACTCTTTCAGTCGAAGATACTTAAATATACTTAGCAGGTGTTTTGTCCCTGTGTCTTTGGTCGTAAATGCTGGTAAATATTTAATACTGGTTGTTAAACCCCAGAAACACTGCCTTCACGTCTAAAATGGAATTCTATTTTTCATTTACTTTTACTCCTGGACTATTTTCGACTTTTGCTAAAATCACTTTTCCCACAGAATTGGAGAATCCTGTATTTAAAAATGGTTTTGCCTTAATCAACTACGGCATCTCTACCCCAGGTGGATTGAGCCTTCTCTGGAGGGAAATTCTGATTTGTTTTTTATTTGAAGATCGCATAGGCGAGAAATTGGTCCTGTAACCAGGTATCATAACCTAACAACTTAATTATAAATAATCTTCATGTATTGGGCCATTTTTCCTTAGAAATAATAGCATCCTATAATCCTCCAATATATATATTATATATATATATCTATTATATATATATATTATAATATATAATATATATATACTTTCGTTGAGTGCCTGGTTTGGAATATATGCACACTACCGTGTGTAAGCATAGGTGTATTTACCATGAAGTAATAATATAATATAGATAAGTAAAGAATATATCAAAGATCACTTATAGGGTATTTTAGGGAATAAAGAGTCTGTTGAAAGATCGTACATTTCGGTTCAGCAGGAAGCGTATCAATTCAGATCGTCTGAATATTTTCGAAACAATAATATCTTTTTATTTTTTTTTTTTTATCAAAAAGATGAGCCACTTTTTTTGTGGAACCGAAAGGCCTACTGCGAAATTATCTAACCGTTTTTTTTTCATGAATTTATGAAAGGTTTCTTTATAGTAATAGACTAAAAATGTTAATACTTTCAAGTGAAATCTCAGCAATCTCGCCCCTCCTGTCTCTCAATACAACAGAGTTTCAGATGCATTTATATCGGTGGTGGGAAGAGAGGGAGTTCTTGAGGTGGTTGAGATGATATTGTCGTTTCAGTGCTTAGATACGGAACCAATTTCGACGATTTTTTGGTGTTTTTAAAGATTGCAATTTCTTTTCACTTTTTTTCCTGATTTTTTTTCCTGAATTTTTTTTCTGAATTTTTTTCCTGATTTTTTTCCTTGCTTATAATACAATTTTTTGATAAATTATACCTTAAATTTAAAAAGTAGTTTTTTGGATTCAACACACATACAACCAGAGATAATAATTGTTCTTCCTTCTTCTTTCTTCTTCGTTCTTCTTCTTCTTCTTATTATTATTATTATTATTATTATTCATTATTATTATTATTTACTCCTTTTGAAGTTTTTTTCACATAATGGTTAGCTGATGGTATTTCATTGGAGCTGAGTGACAAAAGTTCTCAGGTCTCGCAGGACTCTTTGAGGTATTCTGGCCAGTGCAGCAGTGCAGTATTCTGGATGGCCCAATTCTCTCTGAATTTCCATTTTCCAAGTCTGTTCCGATTTTTGAGCCGTTCAAGTGCACCAACTACCCATTGGTATCACTTAGACTTTCATATCTCCACTACTTTTTTCAGTTCTCTGGAGGTCTAGGTATTTGCCATTTTTTTCGTTTTCCTTCAGTTTCACCAGTAATCGCTGGAACTGAAAATCCACCAGTTGATCAGTTTTTCTTTTTTGTTAATACACTAGGCCTGGTCTTCTTGCTGGGATGGTGATCCGTTTTTTTTATCTAAGTCCCAGAGAAAAATTTTTTGCTTTAGTTCTCAGAACAGGATTCTGGTTATGCATTACATTTTGTGTATGGTCAAATTTTTAAATGTGGCAAATCCAGTGGATCACCTTTCCAACCCAGTCGTTCCTAGTTTTGTACTCGTTGTGCTAGTTTGTTACATTCGCTTATACATGCGGTTTAGAGTCTCCTCTCTGTCATGCATAGTTAGATTTACTATTTTATCAACTTTTTGCTTTGATATAGTTTTGTCCTTATGGCATTATTTTGTGGCAGCAATTATTAGCAATAATATTGCTTTTTTTTAATTCTCTGGCAAGGTCATTCTTTTTTCGTTTTCCTTCACTTCACCCCTGTAATCTGAAGGAAAACGAAAAGATGGACTCTTGCGAGTAAATTAAAAAAGCTAAAATAATTATTGCTAATATTGCTGCAGCAAAATAATGCCATAAGGACAAACTATATAAGGCAAAATTGATAAAATAGTAAATGTAGACTATGCCGATGCGAGAGAGGAGACTGTAAACCATGTACTAAGCGATGTAACACTAGCACAACCGGGAGTACAAAACTCCCCGGACGACTGGGTTTAAAAGGTGAATCCACTGGGGAATTTTGCAACATTTAATTTTGACCATACAACAAAATGGTATATGCCATAACCAGATCTGTTTCTTGAGAACGGAACGCATAAATTCTCCTGGGACTTTGAGATAAAAACGGAATACCTTATACCAGCAAGAAGACCAGGCCTAGTGTGATTAAAAAAAAGAAAGAACTTTGTCAACTGGTGGATTTTGCAGTTCCAGCAGAATTACTGGGTGAAACTGAAGGAAAACGAAAAATGGGCAAATACCTAGACCTTAGCCAGAGAACCTGAAAAAGTTTATGGAATATAAAGTCTAAGTGACCATGGTAAGTTGGTGCACTTGAAACGGGTCCCAAAAAATTTTGGAAAAAGAGTTTGAAATCTGGAAATCAGAGGAGAATTGGGACCATCCAGATACTGCACTGCTGCAATCTGCCAGAATACTCAAAAGAGTCCTGGAGACCTGAGGAGACTTGTTGTCACTCAGACTCAATGAAATACCATCAGCTAACATTGATGTGAAAAACTCTAAAGGAGTAATAATAATAATAATAATAATAATAATAATAATAATCAATAGAAGAAGAAGAAGAAGAAGAAGAAGAAGAAGAAGAAACAATTATTATTCTTCCTGTGTTGTATTGTGTTTGAAATAAACACTATTTTAAATTTTAAGGTATATTTATCAAAAATTGGTATATAAGCAAGGAAAACCTTCGGAAAAAATTCAGAAAAAAATTTCAAGGGAAAAAAAATCAGGAAAAAAGTGAAAAGAAATTGCAATTTTAAAACTACCAAAATCGTCGAAATTGTTCCGTTCTACGCACTTGAAACGACATATTCATCTCAACTCACCTCAAATGAACTCCCTCTTTTCCACGCACGTATAATGGCATCTGAACTCGTGTTTGTATTGCAGAGACAGGAGGGGCCGAGATGTGGTGAAGATTTCTACTTGGAAGTATTTAACATTTTTTATGTCTATTACTGTAAAGAAACCTTCATATTTCAATTGAAAAAAAGGCGGATGAACCTAATTTTCGCTAGTAGGGCCTTTCGGTCCAAAAAAGTGGCTTCATCTTTTTGATAAAAAAAATAAAGACAGATATTGTTCGAAAATAATTCAGAACGTATCTGAATTGGATACGCTTCCTGCGGAACCGAAATGTACGATCGTTTTTCAACAGACTCTTCCTTAAATACTCCCTAAGTGATCTTTGATATATCTTTACTTATCTATATTAATTACCTCATGTAAAACACCTATGCTTACACACGGTAGTGTGCATATATTCCAAACAGGCATTCAACGATATATATATATATAATATATATATATATACTATATAATTATATATATATATATATATATATATATAGGAGGATTTATGGGATGCTATATTTCTAAGTAAAAAGTGCCCAATATCATTGATAGATTATTTATAATTTAAGTTTGGTTAGTATGGATACCTGGTTACAGACATTTCTCGCCTAGCGATATTCAAATATAAACAAATTCAAAGTAAATTTCCCTTCCAGAGAGCTCAATCCACCTTGGCGGTGAGAGATGCCCGTATGATTAGAAACATTTTTTCAATACAGGATTCTCCAATTCTGGAAAAAGTGATTTTTAGCAAAGTCGAATAGTCCAGGAGTAAACAGTTAAATGAAAAATAAGAATTCCATTTTAGCGTGAAGGCAGGTGTTGTTGGGGTTTAACACCAGTATTAAATTTTTACCATCATTACACCAGACACAGGGACAAAACCCTGCTAAGTATAAATGTTGTAAGTATCTTCGACTGAAGTGAAACAACGCATGGCAAAAGATATTCTTAGACGTAGATTAAACCTATGGTGTCTTTTATGTAACTAAATTGTGAAGAATTGGGACGTTCCACATTCATTGATTTTTGTTTAGTATTATGGATTCAGCAGAACAAAATCTACATTTCCCATGCTTCTTAATTTATAAACATTAATGTGTATACCATGATTTCAATGCTCAATGGCATCTTTTTTGTCGAAAGTTATTAGACAACACGAACGTACCAAGTAAATTTCCATTTAATACTAGTACAAAATAAAAAAAACACCCCGAGGATGTAAATAGATTTTTGAAACATATTGCCTGACGGGTGGGAGTAAAAAAATTGCATGTCAGCGAGTTTGTAACCCTAAGTAAGTTAAATCATCAAATTAATTAAAGTTGATTAAAATAGAACAATTTTGAAATGTAACTTTAAAATATGTATTAAAAAAAATGAAACAAACTATATATAGATATTATACCAGTCATGTAATTTATTAAAATTGTTTAAAAAAATGAAGATGGTCCTATGTGCATGTTCAAATTTTTCAGTGTAATTTATTGAATAAATACACTCAAAATTTGAACAATGCCAAAATCGTAGAATCATCTTTTATTCTTATTTATGACGATTTTGGTAATGTGATGTAAGCAGTGAATGTAGTTTTTTTTTTACAGACTAACCGGAAGCGAATCTCATTATTAATAGAATCGATAGATCATATATTCCATTTTTTAAGAAAAAACATTATTTTAAAGATTCTGTAAATGCTCCTCCTTTGACTTGCTTCTCTTTTAAAGGGACCCGACATGGCCGTTAGTCAGAATTGATGATCTTACAGTTATTTGAGTGTATACCATATTTTTAGGTTTATCCTCGTTTCCTTTCTTGTGGATAGAAATTCTCTACACGCACCCAGAAAAGAAAAAACTCTCTTTCCGATGACTAGGTGGAACTATTGTGAAATAATTAAATAGTTGTAAAATAATTAAAAAAGGATTAATTATGAAACTATCTCTATTTGTTCTCATCATTTAGTTAACTTCTATAAACCCACACACACACACACACACTACATATATATATATATATATATATATATATATTATATATATATATAATATGAGTTATGTATCAGCTGAAATGCTGTTCAGTTACAAAGCTCGGTTGACTTTATGTTTACCTTTTCACTTTAAAGATTTATATATATATACTTATATATATATATATATATTAATATAATATATTCTAATATATTTTATGTGAGTAAAGTGAGGAAGCACAGTGAAATAAAAACACAATAATTTACGAAGATGGCTCATAAATTCACAGAGGTGAAATATTAATTGAATATATATTGATTGTGTTTTTATTCACTATATTCCTCGGCTTTTTACTCTAATTTTTCCAAATCAGTTTTATTTCCTCATATATATATTATTATAATATATATATATATATAATATATATATATATTATGTGTGTGTGTGGTGTGTGTGTGTGTGTGTTGTGTGACTCTTTTGGCTCTCATCATCAAGCTATTTATTTCATAGTAAGTATCCATTCCTGACAGTTTATATAATTAATGTCAAATTTTCTATCTATATACCTATTCCCTAAATAGATACTGAATATATACGAGCCCTATCAGCATCATGATGATGATGATGATGATGTGATGCGTGTGTGTGCCATCTATACCTATCCTTTGTGTTAGCATATCTTTCTACTATCTTACTCTCTCTGCTCTGATCTATCTATCTATTATAGTTAATACCTATCTATCTATTTATATTTCTATTTATCTCAGTCCGCTCTATCATTCTCTCTAATACAGTCCAAGACCATCTACTATCTATTTCTTTATCTATCTATCTCAATCTGCTCTGATCTATCTCTATATTCATATCGTCATATCTATTATCTATCTATCTATGTATCTGTCTATCTCAGTCTCCTCTGCTATATCATCCATCTATCACAGTTCATCTCTAGCTATCTATTTATCTCTCTCTTGCTCTATTATCTATCTTCTATATCTATCTTCTATCTATCTATCTATCTCAGTCTGCATCCATCAAAGGTTATATTTATCTATCTAATTATTTATCTATTATCTATCTATCTATCTAAGTTCTACTCAAATCTATCTATCTATCTATCTATCTATCTATTCTCAGTCTGCATCATCAAGGTTATATTTATCTATCTAATTATTTATCTATTTATCTATCTAATCTATCCTGTCTACTCAACATCTATCTTCTATCTATCTATCTATCCTATCTATCTATCTATTTAATCTATCTATCCTCAGTCCTGCATCCATCAAAAGTTTATATTTATTATCTATTATTTATCTATTTATTTCTATCTATTAAGTCTGCTTGCCCTTATCTTATCTATCTATATCTATCATCTATCTATCTATATCTAGTCTGCATCCATCAAAGATTTATTTTATCTATCTATTATTTATCTATTTATCTTTTATCTATCTATCTAAGTCTGCTCTATCTATCTATTATCCTATCTATCTATCTATTACGTGTGAAACTCATGGAAGTTTAATAGAATAAAATTAAGGGCAAACTGTACAGATAATTTTGGTTCCTTTTCACAATCTTCAACTCCTTTTGTCGTTCCTTCGCGCCAAAATTTACTGTTGAATTACTAAATTATTATAGCGCCGCTACTCTGTAATTACATTTCTTAATTCTTTTTTTTTTTTCGTTTTCTTTAATTTCGATTTAGTGAAAAGTACTACTAATGATTATTCCAAAAATAACCTCCCTACCCCAGAAAGACAGAATTATCTTTCTCTTCTGTGGATCTTATTTAATCAAATAATATCACTACACGTTGAGGCATCTTCTTCCCAACACATCTTTCTCCTCCTCCCTCTTCTCCTCTCTCCTCTCTCTCTTTCATATATATATATATATTATATTATATATTATATATATATTATATATAAACACCTCTTTCTCACATCCAGACGTGTTGAATAAAGTGTTCGTGAATGTAAAAGTGCAGCGTCTGACTGCAACTTTCATTTTTTCATACATTTTTTTTAATCTTTTTTTTTGTTTTGCACACGACATATTAAAAAAAAAATCAAGAAACTGTTTCCAGGGAAGGGATAATTTACAGCACAATACAACTGTTTGCTTCCATATTATATTATATTATGCGGCAAATAATTGCCTGAAGATTCTGCCTTTACCAGAAAGGATTCTGGTTCTACCTTTGTACAAAATGCTTGAAAGCCTCAGTTTGAAATTGCGTTGGGTTTTTTTTAATACATTGACTGCGAGACTGACATATGTTGGTAAGTATTAAAAAAATGGCTACTCAGATATGTGTGTTTCAACACATCATAATTGGTTAGTAGTTTTGAAGGACATGCACTCAAATATTTTTTGTTAAACATCTAAGTGAGGGTTCTATGTTCACATATATTAGCGAGAAACCATACCCATACAATACACATTTACAATGCACACACACACACACACACACACATCTATATATATATATATATATATATATATATATGATAGTTGAGTATATGTAGATTTTGATATATATAACCATAATTACTAATAAATATTTATATATGTAATATATGGAATATGAATTCAATTCACCTATAATTTTGTTTTACGCATACACCACACACACACACACAACACATATAGTATATATATATATATATATATATAATATATATATATATATATATATATTATAATGGAGATCGTGTGTTTTTCTGTCTGTAACCGAAACTATATTACTATTCAAGTCACAATTCCTTAGTTATTTACGTCACATTCTACAGGATTTTATTTCTATTTAAACCTCAATTCTTAATAAAATTGTTTTACATTATTAATACTGTTGACAATATCTACATAAGAATAACATGCATTGTATTCATATATACAACAAAATAGCGGTTTACAGTGTAAATGGGAAGGCTAATTTGCATATTGAATATTAAAAATCTGATTTTAATAAATATATTGCTTAGTTTACTGATTTCTAATAGTTTGATTTTTATCTTAATGATATTAGCAAAAATCTCGTGGATAAATCTTTAAAGAAAACGTTAACAAGAAGAAATAACTGTAATTTTATTCTTTACTTCCTATTTTAACTAAATAGTTAATTTGGATTATTTAGCAATGAAAGACGGGAGTGGGGGAAGAGTAAGTTTTCAATGTTCTATTTTTTTTTTTGATTTACACCCTCAGTTTCAAATCTTTTTATCTGCATTCTTATTTAGTTTCATTAGCCTTTCTAAATTAATCTAATATTTTTTTACATTAACAACTTAAATACTTGCACCCGGAGGCTGGTGCATAATTTGCTAGTATATATAAATTATATTTGTGTGTTGTGTGTGTGTGTATACAGATATATAGGATAATAATTATTTGCTACTCTATAAATAACAGAGTGCTCAATATCACTGATAAGCGACGTATATATTTATATATATATATATATATATATATATATAAAATAATATATATATATATATAAATTAAGGATATGTAAAGTAAATGGCACTTGGTAATTGTGCAGTTTCTCGCCCGTGTGTTTCCTCAACAAGAGCTCTAGTTCTTGTGAAACGAAATTCATAGTTATGAACGATTTACTAGTTGGTTTACCCTCACTGAAAGACATAATGGTTTTCAGTGAGGAGTATTAGTATTAGTATTTAAATTAGATGTATTTTATCTGTGAATGCAGCTTTATTTTTCTCTCTCTCAAAAGTCTCAGTGGATAAATACAATTATTTCATGACAGTTGTTATTCATGGATATTTTACTTATTTTTTCTTATTTGCAGTTGCCCATTTGCATCACACACAACACACACACACGAGACGTGTGAAGGAATCGAAAACATAATATGAGATAATTACTGAAACGGCCGGAGATGAACAGTTATAGGCAATTTAAACCTAACACAATCAATCATTGCGCTGCAGAGACACATTGAGTGCATGTTCAAAGCTAACAACACATCAACACACACACACAGCCCTGTAAATTATATATATATATATATTATATAATATATTATTATATATATATATAATAATTTTACATGAGGTTTTATATTATATATATATATATAATATATATATTAAGAATGGAAATTGGTAACCTACTCGAGTTTGCATCGATAGATTCTTCGGGTTACTTTCAAATATCGAGTTTACGATTAAATCTGTTTGGTGTTATAACATGCCCAGCGGCATGTTTATAACACAAGATTAATCGTAAACTCGATTAATTTTGGAAAGTAACCTGAAGAATCTATCGATGAAACTCGAGTAGGTTACCATGTTCCCATTACTAAAATAATTTTATGCTCTATACCATTGTTTGAGCACTTTGTATTTTGTTTTTTTTCTCAACTTAACCGTCTGGATTTGTGCGCTTCCAACGATCGTTCTTATACACCGGTAAGTTAATACTTATTACATATACAAATATTATATATTATATATATATATATATAATATATATATATATATATGGATGGCGCGTAATTTAATGCTTGAGCCGTAGGAAATGGACTATTTGCTTTCACATGCGTAATTACCCTTCAGTTTATCGGGTGAACAGTATGGTAAACTGGATCTTTCATCCATGGTCAGGAACCAGTCTAGGAGAAGGAAATATGAACTGAAACTGCTCAATGAAAATTGGACCTTGTATCGGCATTCTGCCTCGTGCAAGGGGTTGGACTAGCACACACACCACACATACATACAACAACCACCACATACACACATATATATATTATATAATATTGTGTGTGTGTGTGTGTGTATTAGTTACATATATGCTGCGTTAGACAACAGACTGACTGTGCAGAGAGAGACAAGAGATGTGGTATAAGTAAATAACAAAAGAAGATATGTTGATCACAAATACCAACCCCAACACACACAACACCCACACATAATATATATATTCGTGTTATATTATTATGGTTTTATATATATTAAGGTTTATTATTATTATTACTTGAAACCAATAACTATGTGCAAATAAATGATAATATTAATAGAATGATTTCTTGATACCATATATGGTTGTAATTACTTGTATTATAGACTAGTATTGAAAGCTCTGATATTTACTAAACGATATAATTATTTACTTGAAACATATAGCTGGTGCAAACACATTGCCTTATTATTGAAAGGATAATTATATGAAACTATAATTATTGGTATTATGTAGGATACTTGAAACCTACAATGTGGTTCAAAAGCACAATTTAATAGCTACACAAAAATGTAACATACAATAAACGCATTTTCTCTTGTCATGTAGGCATAAAATGATCCAGCCGCATTGACATTAAAATCATTCATATTTTTTCAAAGTTTCCTAGCTTTTGATCCTTTTATGGGTATAACTAAACAGCATCCTAATTGGTGAGTTCCAAGTTTGCGCATTCTAAAGAGTGTGGAGTACATCCACAACATTACTCCAAGGAAACTCTGACTCGGAATGGTAGTGTAAGGTTCAACAGTCCTATTGAACATACAACTCCGACAAAGATTGAGGGACAAAAACATTTAATAGGTATACAGCAATGGAATATGAGAGATACATCAATTACATAGATACATATACCAAGAGTAGGATAATGCTAACATTCATTGAATGGTAAAATACAAGATATTTGGTATCAAAAGACATACCTAAATGTACATAAAAACGTAGTTACGGATACATGACTAAAAGGGATAAAGGTTCATAAATTCCGTTTTATAAGAAGACTTTGTTAGCAGGTGGGGGAGTGGCAGTGTTTAAGGGCGAAGCCCAAGAAAGGGGTAGTCATAAGACTCCTCATTGTGTCTCATAGGTCGAGTAGCAGGCAAAGAGGAAGAGAAGGTCAAATCAGCGCTTACACGAGGCCCTAGCGGGAACCAGCGACACTAAAACGGGAAGACAATCCCCAGGCACTACGAAAATAATCCTACAGTAGTACTTTGGATTAAAATACTGAAAAATAAATTTTTACAACTGTGTTAAAAATTGAGTTTAAGAATTAAATTGGACAATCATTTAAGCCTGAAATAGAACAAAACGTTTCGGTTGGCTGGTTGGTTGGTTAGGTTTTACGACATGTCACCCTCAAGGATTATTTTATGCCAAAAACGGTTTGTTCTATTTCGCTTGAAAGGTATTTCAGAATTTTTAAACACATTTTTAAAACTCATCAATATTTTTCTATTACCCTGAAGATTAGGACCCTAACGGTATTTTAACTGGGTGTCAGAGTGAACCTGGGAGTAATGGTGACTGAAGGGGGTACTCCCATCTCCCCGAGCTTCAGAATTGGAACTATTCACTACAGATAGAGTTACGTCGCTACCCGGGACATTAACATTCTCAGCCACCGGCCATCTTGCACATATATGATAAATGTTCATAGGGGTTTGCATAAGGCTGGCTTGGGACAATTATTGGTGCTAGGGTTTGATTTGGCCAGCCGATTGATTGGAGGAAGGCCTCTCCGACCGAATGCATGTCGTGAACGTGTTTGCCACAGGTGGCCCCAATCTTGTGTGTCGTGTGGGGTGGTTTTCTTATCGCTTTTGGAGAGATATGTCGGTTGTATTCCTAAATAGTCCAGCGACAGGGCTGCAAACCGTCCTTCGACATGAAAGGGTTGACCATGCCGTAAAATCACAAACCAGACAAATTGGTGGGCATCCGATTATATGTTTGTGTTTTATTTTTAGAAGTGTAGCATAATGAATACTTTTTGTCGTACCCGATGAAGATGCCCAAAAGAAAGTATTCGCATAAATCTAGCGCTGATCAAATAGAAATGAAATCCAAACTAACTTCAAAATAAAATGGAATTATGAACATTTAATCCAAAAGCCGCGAAAAACCGCTTTAACTTAATCAAAAAATCTGGCGACCTTTTCAGTTGGATCGGTGCCCTTTTATTCTAATTAAGGATCTTAGATTCATCCCACCTTTTATACGGATGGAATTCCACCTGTAACCCAATTGAAATTAAGCACGTGTTTTACACTTGCACAGTGTTGGGCTATCATCGATCGCAAAGGCGTTTCAAACCAATTTTTTTTCTATGGAATATATCAGACTTTTGTTACTTGGCATGTGGATCTTAAATTTATGGAC
>CM042137.1:126785353-126792383 GCA_023376005.1 Doryteuthis pealeii | reverse complement strand
AAGAGAGAGATCAATCGGTCTATCCGGATTCTAATCCATCATTGAGTGCGTCATCAAAACTAAATATGGACCATTTCTTTTTTATTAAAATAGAAAGCAAGAAAAAGACATGCTACACAACAGAAAAAATATAGTAAGAAAGAAAAGGAGGAGGGGAAAGATAGAGAGAGAGGGTGAGCGCGTGAGAGTGATAACGCTAATTAATCAAACATAATGAAAAGATAAAAAGAGGGAAAGAAAGAAAAAGCTGAGAAAAGGAGAGAGAGTTTATCCTTTTTACTTATGGAACTATTTTTATAGCTCTTAGTAAACATATCAACGCGAATAATTAAATTATCATACTGTGGTATATCCACTGGTCCCGCTAGTATATTATATATATTATATATATATATATATATATATATATTATATATATATATTTAGCAAAAAAATAAAATAAAAATAAAATAAATAAATAAATAAAAAAAAACAAAACCTTGCTTAGAGGCGAATCAAATCTGGAATAATAATTAAAATAAATAAAAAAAATGATCAGACACACACATAAGCACCACGCTCACACACATACGCTTACATTTAACACACAAGCACGCACACTTACACACAACAACACACACATAAGCAAGCTCCCCAACATACACAATACACACACAGAATTTGGAAGACCCAAGACAGAACGAATCTAGCAGCCGCTAAGACAACTTCAGTTTCCAGTATTCTTCTGATGATGGGAATTTTCGTCCCGAATTTTGAGAATAAAAATGACAGGTTAACAAAAACATCATAGTTACCTTCTTTTTCTTTATACTCGCATTGTGACAGCCTTCAAAACCAACCAACAAAACCAAATATATATATTATATATATATATATATATAATATATATATATATATATATATATATATATATATATATATTGGTTAGGAGGTTGATTTAGAAGGCTATCACAATGCAGGTGTAAAGAAAAAAATAATAATACGGAAACAATAGTGTTGTGTGTTAACCTGTATTTAATTCTTGAATTTTCGAGATAATATCTCTTTTTCAAAAGATCACTGGAACTGAAGCAGTCTAGTTATGGCATTTCTTTTTAAACGAGTTTTTTTTGTTGTTGAAAATGATGGTATTTTTATATAACTGTATTCTCGTGTTGTATGTTTACGTGAATGCGTTTTTTTGTACTTGTGTGTATGTTGTCATGCGCGTGTCCATGAAAAGAGATATTATCTCGAAAATTCAAGAATTAAATACAGGTTAACACACAACACCATTGTTACCGTATTATTATTTTTTCTTTACACCTGCATTGTGATAGCCTTCTAAATCAACCTCCTAACCAATATATACACAATGCTTCAAGCAAATTATAAACTCTCTTATATATAATATTATATATATTATATATATATATATATAACCTAATGGGTCAGATAAACCTACTAAATGTTTCGCTAAGTGCTCTTCGTGGCTAAGATCCGGATCTTATCCCTGAAGAGCACTTAGCGAAACTTTTAGTAGGTTTATCTGACTCATTAGGTTCATCTTTATTATTTGCTCTACTTAGGTATTGAGCACTTTTTACTTATTAGCTTTAGTGTCCTGGTGGTTTTGTATGATAATATATATATATATATATATATATATATATATAATATATAATATATATATAAAATTGTTTTCTTTTGACCAAATATTGTACCATAGATTTATTTCTGGTTGGTACGAATATCTTGGTCTTTTCTTTTTTCCAAATTTTGTTTCTCCCCAGGTGATGTTTGGTAGTATATTTTTTACAATCAAACTATTTGCTGTTTTTTTTTTTCTCACCACGAGGATTTACCAACAAGTTTGGTATATTATATAAGTATATATATATGTATTTATTCATTCTAAAATAATGATGTGCTAAATTGTATACGTTTAAATGATTTTACTATTGATTTGTTTGAAGGCTTATCACATTGCGAAGGAACAAAAGATAACGAATATGTTGTTCATTTACCTGTATTTTGTAAGGTTTCCTTAATATTTCGGAATTAATATCCCATCTTCAAAAGACTTTGGAGCCCTTAATGGGATGTTCGTGACAATCAATATCCCCCCAAAATAATATCCTTGCTAGGCACTAACAGAAATTCACAAGGAAGTTAGATTAACTGTTACAAATTACTTTGAAAATTTTGTCGAGATTTCATTTATTTATAAATTGACCAAAAAAAAAACTCACATGTGATGATTTCTGTTGAGTAGAAGACGTTTATTTGTTTAACAAATTTATTTGTTTAAAGAATTCCTTATTGATTATTTGAGGAGGAAATTTGATTCATTTCTAAATGTTTGACTAAAATCATAATGACATTTACAATGTTTCATTTCATTTCTTTTAATTTGCACTTTTTATTTGGCTATAATCATTTGTTTTCATACAGTTAGATTATATCAAATATTAACACACACACACACACACACACACACACACATATACACACACCCACCCACCCCACACACACACACACATATATATATATATATATATATATATATGTTTGTGTATATTATGTGAACATGATTATAGCCAAATAAAAAGTGCAATTAAAAGAAATGAATTGAATATATATGGGAAATGGACTTGTCGACTCGAGTTCAAATCCTAGACAAGGCCGTTTGCATTTCACATGGCGCTAATACCTTTGGGAAAGGTATGAATCCAATTCTCCAAATCATAATGACATTTATAATGTTTCATTTCATTTCTTTTAATTTGCACTTTTTATTTGGCTTTAATCATTTGTTTTCATACAGTTTATTATTTATTAGGAATTGGTAGTGGGAGGTAGTAAAAATTGGTAGGGGGAGGTTGTAGGAATTGGTAGTAGTTCGAACGAACGACGCAGTAGAGATTTTTGGGTAGGGGCACGAGTTGTGAGAATAGTAAAAATCTCCTCTGCATCGTTCGTTCGAACTACTACCAATTCCTACAACCTTCCCCTACCAATTGTTACTACCTCCCACTAACAATTCCTATGCTACTGCTAATTTTCTTTAAAAACGAGACACCACGAAACATAACATCAGTTTCCAACCTGAAGATGGCAAATCGACATGCCGAAAGCGCTCGTAGTGACACCTTTGGTGGACTGCTACACCAGATCCACCCTGACAACAAAAAATATGGCCAGAAGCCTTGAACAGATTGAACAGAAACTTGTACGACAGGAATTGTCACTCGAGTTCAACCAAACATGTTTAAAAGAAAAAATGCTGCAGAAATACACTTATATATATATAATATATATATATATATATATATATATATATATATATAGTCATCCACAGACACGGGTTGTGAATTCTCTTCAGTGTAGCTAGACATTTGTGAGCTACTTATACCTGGGATAGAACTCCGATCGATTCAGCATCAATCGGTTAGCTTAACCGCTCGGCTATCGTTATTGACAGAATGCGAAGGAGATTTTACCTATTTTAAATATACACATTTGTATGTGAGTAAAGGCTGCCATAGAGTGCTCCATCCTTTTTTTCATAAGAGAGCGTTGCGTTTACGCTTTAAGAAAGCTTTCCTTTAGACTGACTTTCAATTATTATTATATATGTTTTCAAGGGTCAATATATATATATATATATATATATATATATATATATATATATCATCATCATCATCATCATGTCGTGCAGACAGCACGGATATCCATGACAATCTCTCGCCAGCCTTCCCTATCATTCATTGCACCTGGGAGTTCTTCCTCGCTGCAGCCAGCATCTTTACATAGCTGGTCAATGTAGGTCCTTGTTGGGCGTCCCACACTAGCATGTCCATGTGTTGGCTTCCACAGGAGAACATCGCTTATGAGTTCGTCCTTGCTTCTCCAGCAAAAACAAAAATCCTATATATATATATATATTGACCCTTGAGAAAACATATATAATAATAATTGAAAGTCAGTCTAAAGGAAAGCTTTCTTAAAGTTAAAGATATTCAAAAATAAAGAAGATTAAGAACACAATATATATAATTTTGATTTTGATATACACTTATTTAATAAGATATTCTTTTTTACGTCAAACATAATTCGGTACAAAGTCAGAAGTATGAGGGCAATCAGTGAGAATCGAACTCGGGGAACAATGGTCTGTTAGCATACCTAGTAAACCATTACGCTTCACAAGGTGTCGAGTATCCAAGATAGAGAACACACACACACACACACACACACACACACATACGGAGAGAGAGAGAGGGGGGGGGAGAAAGAGAGAGAGAGGGACAGACAGACAGACAGGAGATTTTTATTTTCTAAGCTGGTTTTCTAGCCCACCTTGTAAACTGTTACATCGTGCAAGATTCCCATGCCACAGAGAGAGAGAGAGAGAGAGAGAGAGAGAGAGAGAGATAGCGCGAGAAATAGAGAGATAGCGAGAGAGAGAGAGAGAGAGAGAGAGAGAGAGAGGACAGACAGACGATAGACAGACAGACAGATTTTTTATTTTCTAAGCTGGTTTTCTAGCCCACCTAGTAAACTATTACATCAGGAAGATTCCCCATGCCACAGAGGAGAGAGAGAGAGAGAGAGAGAGAGAGAGAGAGAGAGAGAGAGGAGAGAGAGAGAGAGAGAGAGAGAGAAACTCGGCCGAATTAATTGATCTTACAGTCTGGTGGTATTGCTCGATTTATATAGTCCAATATTTCCTGAGGCCTTCTTGCTTGAAAAAACATTGTCTGTGTCTATTTCAATATATAATGTTTCACCTTTCTTTGTCAAAATCTGTAATTTAATGTGATATAGCATTATGTTTATGATGGTCGTATTAGTTTTGCCAGTCCTAGTATTAGTATTATTATTATTAGTAGTAGTAGTGTTAGTAAAGTAAAATGCCGTATTAATTGTGGCCCCTCGAGTTATCACCACGTTGTTTCCCCCGTGGAGATAGCGACTTGAGAGCTCGTGGTAATACACAGGGCTTTAATGAGGAACGCGGTAAAATCTAGTGGACTTGTGGCTTTATAGGAAGAGACGACGTTAGGAGCTGTGAAGCTGATAGTGATAGCGTGGATAGAAGCTATATATTTGCCGTTGGGCTCTTGTGAGAGTCGTCAGGGAGCAGGTAGTATCAATCAAACATGAGGAAAGGACAGGAGAAATCGGAAGTTGCCAGAGAAAAGAGAAGAGGTAAGTAAGAAAATTAAAACAAGATGCTTATAATGGCATGTCTTAAGAGTTAATGACAATATTTGCATTTAGTTAAAAAAATGCAAAAATGTCAACAATAAAAGATACACAGAGCCGAAGAACAAAAAAAAAAAAAAAAAAAAGAGAATAGTAATGAAAGAATGGTCCGATTTATTATCCAAAGAAAAGACTGGTTGGTCTGTCGCTTAACTACTGAAAATAAATACCCATAAAAAAAACGCGCTTATTTATGTAGATAATAAAAAGTACAGGGTGAGTCAAAATGCATGCACATTTATATTGTTCAAAATTATTCCACCAATTATATATTAGTTAACATTACTTTTATATACAGGGTGAGTCAAAATGCACGCAAATTTAAATTGTCAAAATTATTCCACCAATCATATTAGTTAACATTACTTTTAAATACAGGGTGAGTCAAAATGCACGCAAATTTATATTGTTCAAATTATTCCACCCAATATATATTAGTTAACATTACTTTTATATACAGGGTGAGTCAAAATGCACGCAAATTTATATTGTTCAAAATTATTCCACCAATCATATATTAGTTAACATTACTTTTATATATGTTATAGACATATGCATGGCGTTTGTATAATTAATGTTTTATACTTTACATCATGCCACTTGATTTGGAAACTAAACTGGAGCTAGTAAAATTGTATTATAAAATGTGCAGAGCGATTGATTGAAGAAGAAGGCAATATAATTAAACATTTGTTGTAATGTTACAAACCCCATTAACTCTGCTTTCTTTTGATTTCATTAATTTTATTTAATATAATTTAATAAACATTTAATAAAGACTTTATAATTTGCGTACATTTTGACTCACCCTGTATATAACATTTCCATGCCCTATCGAAGATCAGTGTTATTTCTACCTATCTATTTCTATCTGGGATTGCAGATCTCAAAGGCTATTAAAGCTAACGACATTGTTACGACGAGTTATTTCCCCCTAACGATTCGAACCAGACTCTCTAAAGAGGAAGGGGACAAAAATACTGACTATCACCAGACAAGAACCGGACGACGGTACGACGCACACGCGTATTCTATCATCAGCCGAACTCTAATCCAAAACCATCCCACTGTATTCCCTGTCAGTGAGAATAAATAAAACAAATATTGTTATTGTTAACATATTACCTGTTTTTATTATCATTTCTGTATATCCTACATCTCGGGATATAACAGTCATCAAATTTCATCTGGTGTCTCTCCGTCCTGTAGATGGGGCTTATAATGTGCTAACTGCACCCCTTGCAGAGATATTCAAAAACTCTAATTTAAACCTTAAGTTTTGTGACTTTCAAAAACCTAATTTGTTTAATGTATATGAATAGTTTGGAGACGTATCGGCGAGTACAGAAAAAGTGGTGGTCAAAGCTGGAGTTATCTTTCAAGAATATGATGACCGATATTTAGTGAATTCTCAGAATGATCGCTGGTACATGCTGTCATTAACACTGGATTAGAGTCCAGTGGTTATCAAAAACAAATATTACTGGCTGCATAAAAGGATGACCGGAGAATTAACCGACTAAATAATCATGTCCAAAAGACTGATACGTCGAATTTCATAATGTATTGGGATGTAGGGAAAGGCACAATTACTAAAAAGTGTCATTTCAAAACATCGGCTAATTATTAGATTTTAATAAAATGTTCGCTACTTAAGTAATAAAAGACGAAATTTATTTAAAAAATCATTTTTAATCGAAATTCTAGAAACAACGTGTTTTGTTTATTTTATTTGTTGTTTTGTTTGTGTCAATCCCCGTTTCACACATTTAGTCTTCTT
>CM042137.1:126772853-126780353 GCA_023376005.1 Doryteuthis pealeii | reverse complement strand
CAAAAAGTAATCTATTGGTACAGTATTTGGCCAAAAGAAAAAAAAACATTTATATATATGTATATAAGATATAAAAATATATATTCATATAACCGCTAGGAGAATAAGCTAATAAGTAAAAAGTGCTCAATACCTAAGTAGAGCAAATAATAAAGATAAATCTAATGAGTCAGACGAACCTACTATTAGTTTCGCCTGACTCATTAGATTTATCTTTATATATATATATTATATATATATATATTATATATATATATATATTTATATATATATATGAGTGTATTTTGGCAGCACTTTTTCTTTTAAACATGTTTCGTTATACTGTACTGACGATTCTTGTCGGACGAGTTTTTGTTCGATCCTTTCTAATTTTCTGGCCATCTTTTTAATGTCAGGGTGGAACTGGTGTAGCAATTCACTAAAGGTTTCATTACGAGCACTTTCGGCGGGTCCATCTGCCATCTTCAGGCATAAAACTGATGGGATGTTTCAGGTGTCTCGTTTATAAAAAACAACGAGTAGTAACGTAGGAATTGGTAGTAGGTTCAAACAATGATAGCTGTAGAGATTTTTTGCAGGAAAGGGTCACAAGTTTGTGAGAATGAAAGGGGAATACTCGTCCGACAAGAATCATCAGTACAGTTTAACGGAACACACACACACACACACACACACACACACATATATATATATATATATAAAGTTAAACCTAATGAGTCAGATATACCTACTAAAAGTTTCTCATAGTGTTCTTCAGAGCTAAGATCTTAGCCCTGACGAGCACTAAGCGAAACATCTAGTAGGTTTATCTGACTCATTAGTTTTAACTTTATTATTTTCTCTACTTAGGTATTGAGCACTTTTAACTTTTAGCTTTAGTGTATCCAGGTGGTTTATATATATATAATATATATATATATATATATATATATATTATATATATTAATATATAAATTGTTTTTTTTTTTTGGCCAATTTTTTCTCCCAGGTAATGTTTGGTAGTAATATTTTTACAACCAGACTGTTTGCCGGGGTTTTTTCTTGCCACAAGGGCTTACCAACAAGTTTTAATATATATATATATATATATATATATATATATATATATATATATATATATATATGGTGTTCGGGATAAATTTGACATACTTAATTTGGTTATTTTTCTCCGTAGGTTGGAGGTATTGACGCACACTGTTATCATTTAAACGCTTTGATCCTTCTTCATTCTTATACGTGATGGCACATAGAATGGATGACTGGAACCCACCTGAATCATGGAAGAGAATAACTTGTATCATGATGATCATTAAAATAAGGAGATTGTGGTTGCTGCCCAATGCACCCTGAACACTTTAAAAACAATCGAGAATGAACTGGAGAATTGCAATGGAGATTATGAGGCTGTGGCTAGAAGAAAGCAACATATAGATGATCTGATTGCATTCGTACAGCAGAATTCCTCGAAAATCTACAGAAAAAAAATGTTGGAGGACCCTAGCATTGGAATTCAGGATTTGTCACGTGAATTGAATGTTTCAGCCTCCACCATGAATCTTGGAATCAATGAATACCTTCGCTTCTACTCATAGGGGTATGTGATGTCTCCGCATTTTTTCAGAGAGGGTATCAGATTGAATTCAGATACGTACGTGGAGTTGCTAAACACTGTAATCAAGCCCTGGATAACAAGGGTAGCCAATGGTGGGTCATATGTATGGCAGCAGGATTCGGCACACTGGCACACCTCTGGGAAAAGTCAAAAATGCTTCTCGGCGAATTTTTACGGCTATACCAGTCCTAATGTTTGGCCTCCGAACACCCTAGATTTTAACCCCATTGGATTATTATGTATGGGGCACTGCTGATTAAAACACCAATCGCCGTGCCAGTACTACAAGATCACAGTTAATCGACAGAATTAAGGTAGTTTTCGAAACCCTTCCTATGAAAACTGTAACATGAGCATGCTCTAGGTTCCGAAGAAAGATTGAGGCTGTGATCGACGTTAATGTCAGTTATTTTGAGTGAAAATTGTTGACAGTAGTTTAATTTTCCGTCCCTTTGAAGTTTTTTACAATCCATTAAATTTTGTAGGTACCAAGCACTTCTCATGAAACACACACACACACACACACACACACACCAGACACACACACACACACATATGTATATATATGCACAGACACATATGTATATATATATATTTGTGTGTATGCATATAGGCACACACACACACACACACACACACATATAATATACATCAGCTGTTAGTATGTCTCTATTTTTACATACATGCACATATTCACATCCGCACACTGTTTCTCTCTATGTTTCTCTCTCTGTCTCTCTCTCTCTTTCTTTCTCTCTCTCTCTCTCACTCTCTCTATCTAATCATCTATCTATCTCCCTGTCTTTGCCTGTCTCTCTCTCTCTCTCTTTCTCTCTCTATATGTATATATAGTGTGTTTCCACTCCATTGACTGTCTTTTTGACTCAGGCTCGTAATGGCAAACCAATGTTTAGCCCGTTTGGGAACGTTTTTGACTAAAACATTTTTCACCTTACACATTACAGATTATTCTGTAAATTTCACATGGTTTACACTTCTCAGCCACTAAACATTTGATAACATGCCTCTGTCAATCCCTGAAGCAGTCGGTTTGATTTGCCGCCATTTTGAATAGTCTGAAAAAACATTTTTTTGAGATGCAACCTAATTTTTCCAAACGATTCAGAGTTTTCATTTTTGAAATTATTCTGAAATTTTTTTCACAAATAAATTTCCTTATTTATCAATTGACCTCGTATATCTATTTATCTAATTGTATAATAAGTTCACAGTTTTTCTTCACAGTTATATGATATCAATTATTCGTTTCTAATAAATTATAGTTAAAAGTTTTGAGTGTTGTTTTGTTTTATAGTTGTGCTATTTGACAATGTTTCTTTTTATAATAAGTCATGATCAAAACACTGTAAATATGTAATGTTGTATCTTCTGAATTATATTCAATTTTAAATATGGAAAGCAAAGTGGGAAAATTCTTAGCATTTTATTATCGTTAGTAGCGTTCTCTATAAAAAGAATTCTAAAAAAAAAAGTCGGGAAAAGAGGTGTAAGGTCGAATTTGACGTAGGCCGAACAAGGTAATCGCTTGATTTGAAGTTTTATTGAAATATCACACAAATATGGTCAGTTAGAATGAAGCTTTTTTTAATTTACAGGTAGTTGTTTCAAGGGAGACAATTATGGTTGACTTCACCACAGCTGAAAAAACGTAACGCTTTATGTCTGTATAACAAACTTCTAATATCATCACATTTCAGAAGTACAATTCTATCAACACTGTTAACTTTGTGATGAAAAGAAAAATAACCATAATTATTTCAATAAAACGAAGTGAAAAGGCGGGAATAATCATCCGCAAAAGAAAATATAATTTTAAAAAGAAATCCTTAACAAACAATTATGTGTCCATAATTGTTTACTAAGGATTATTATTTGTTACTTACAACTATTTAAAGCTGTATAAACAAATAACTATTATCAAATAGAAATAATTATTTTAAACCACATAATTCTGAAAAAAATGATTAGTATTGGATTCTGTTGGAGAAGCAAGGAAGAATTCATAAGTGATGTTCTCCAATAGAAACCAGCACGTAGCTACGTCAGTATGGGCCGTCCTACAAAGACCTATATTGACCAACAGGAGGCGCGTGGTCAAATGGTTAGAGCCATCGGAAATGGACTCGACAATCCGAGTTCAATTCCTGGACGATGCTGTTAGAATTTCACATGGCGCTAATATCCTTGGGAAAGGTATGAATCCAATTCTCCCTCCAGCTATGAGTAAATAGCAGGGCAGACTGGGCTCTTTAACCAGGGTTAGGTGACCAGTCTAGGAGAAGGAAAACTCTGAATTCAAAACCTGTTAAACTCCGCTTAAGAAATTGACCTTGTGTCGCATCCTGCTCGTGCGGAGGGGTTGGTAAATATATATATATTGACCAAGTCTGTGCGGATATTGAGTGCTGCGCAGAGGACCTCACGGGAGTAATGGATGATTGCAACGGTTGGCGAGAGATTGTCATGGATATCCGTGCTACTAGCATGACATAATGATGAAGAAATAACTATAACTTCAAGTAAGCTTCTTAATTGATATAATTTACACACATTTATATGGAATCAAGCATTCCTATTTAATACTAACAATTTTCAAACATGCCTATTTGACCCATAGATAGGACTCTAACAGGTACTACCAATTTGGTTCAGAGTGAACCTGGGAGTAATGGCAATACAAGGGTACTTCACACTCCCTCTAGCCTCATCATCAGATATAGTCTGATAGCCAGAACAATCCTTTTAGTGGGGGTACAGGTCTTACATATCTGCAGGGAATACAATCAGCGTATTCTACGCCCAGCCGACAGGGCGGGCATAATTCGAATTTCATATATATATATATATATGTGTGTGTGTGTGTGTGTGTGCTTGTATGCGTGTGTGTGTGTGTGTTGTGTGTGTGTGGTGTGTGTGTGTGTGTGTGAGAATTAGTATATGATTATCTGTTTCTTTTCTGGTAATATTACTCTGGTCCACAGTGAAACTGATGTAATATTTTACTTTCTCTTGACATTTTCGTCGACAAGCCATCCTCCCATCGCCATAAAAGTCAATCCAGATAATCGGTTACTCTAAGCCGGACAAAAACAGCCGCTGCCACCATTATCTCCCACCCCACCCACCGTACCATCATTCCCACCATCACCATTACAGACAACATCGTCTTTCTATTATACTAATTCTATCTCGACTACGAAAGCTACAGCCCCTCTCAGCCTCTGTCTCTGTCCATCTCTCTCTCTCTCTCCATCTCTCTCTCTCTCTCTCTCTCTCCTCTCTCTCTCTCTCTCTCTCTCTCTCTCTCTTTCTCTCCACTAACACTACTCCGCTGATACAACCTCAAACATTGCTGAACGTAATGACGATACTGTCACTAATAATGGTTTTTCAATCAACGTTAAAGCCACACTGTCGTTACACAGTGGATTGCAATTTGATTCCAAACATCAAGAACGAGTGAGTTCGATCCGCACTGGATGCTCCTTATTTGCAGCTGTATGCCAAATCTTAGTTATGCTTATTTTTTTTACGTCTAAGGGTCAAGACCCGCTAACCGCATCGATTACCGCTAGATTCCCAAAGCTAACCAGCAATGTGGCATATCAACACTGGCATGGGTCACCACTTACGATCGTGATCAAAACCGATGATGTAATTTCAAGATGTTTGCACTGTTGAAAAACTAATAAAATTAATGCTAATGTGTAGATGTCTAGATGTCGTTTAGACTGATCGATTGATTGATTTTCACGATATATGCCAACCTATCTAGGGTCATTTCATGATTAGAGGTTAGGGAATCGTGTTTATTTTACCTTCATATTTACATTTTTTGGTAATTGTTTCTTAAGTTTTTTTTCACATGGTACTATCGTATAAAATTTTTGAAACAGAACTATTTTACCAATACATTTTAACAGGTAGTACAATTCAGGGTGAGAGCTGCTTGGGAGTAATAGTAATGAATAGATACCCCACATTCCCCTGAACTCTGGAACTAGAGCCTCACCATCAGATACACTTTAGTATTATGCCAAGGACATGTCTTATCACAAATATAGGGGTACTCCACACTCCCTAGAGCCTCATTATCAGATGCCAGAACAATCCTTTTCAATGGGGTCGGGTTTTTATCCGACTGTAGGAGATACAGTCAGCAAATTCTAAGCCCTTTTGCAAGGCGAACATCGTGTAGACTCAGTTTCCGATAATTTCTTATAGTATCGTTACTTTGTGAACAAATGTTTTTGATGAAACAAAGGATTATGCAAGTTAAGGTTACACCAAATTCACTAAAGGAAGCTCTCTCTCTCTCTCTTCTCTCTCCTCTCTCTCTCTCTCTCTCTCTCTCCTCTCTCTCTCTCTCTCTCTCTCTGATGTTTATTTGTTTTGATGAATCCACCCCAAAGAGATTTGAGGAGATGGACGGCATTAAAAGAAATACAACGGCATAGTTTCAGGCAATGTCAAAAAAGGAATTTTGGTGATGCTTGTACCAATAGAAGACTCACTGGAATAAGTGTGTTAAATGATAGGAGAACTCTTTTGAAGCCAATTAACGTTTCATTCATTGTTCACAGTTGACTTGGTGAATAAATATTCAGTCTCGAACCTTTTTGAACACATCTTCTAGCAACACTAATTTTAGTAAGCAACTTAAGTTTAATACCAACTTTAGAACCTCATGTTAAATTCTAGATGCTACAAATACTGGTCGAGATCCCATCAGTCACGAAGTGTCTTGGGATTTATGATGGCATCAACGTCTTCATATGATCTCTTTAACTTCACATTTTGGGAAGAAATAATCTGGTATTCATCTAATCTCACACCGTGAAAGAATTTGACAATTTCGAACAAAAGATGTCTTTTAATTTATTTTCAACTTTTTAAAGTACCTAACGATCGACGTTCCTAATAACATTGCCATGATAACTTCGTAAACAGCTGTGAAACTGGTGCATTGCGAAATGTCATAACACTCTACGGAATACTTCGCATTTCTCTTCTGCCTATTTTCTTATCCGTAATCCGTATGTATATATATATATATATATAACTTTCTTGAGAACATGAGATAAATTCTCCAACACAAGAACTCATCTCATGTCCTGAAGAAGTAAACGAAAGCGAAACGATATAACGTGACATTATCACCAATAATAAATATTCATTCATTGTAACATCCCGTGTTTGTCTCCATTTCTCCATATATATATATATATATATTTCTCTCTCTCATCTTCTGATGAGCCTATTTCAGTTGTAAACATCGTTTGTTTTTTCATTATATCTTATTCATATATATATATATATATATATATATATATATATATATATATATATATTTACATTTCTCTCTTTCTCTCTCTCTTTCTCTCTCTTTCTCCTCCCTCCTCTCTCTCTCTCTCTCTATATATATATATATATATATATATATATATATATATATATGTATGTGTGTGCGTGTGTGTGTGTGTGTGTGTGTGACATCAAAATATTTTAATATTATTTTTGTTAATATATCTGATAAAATGAGATATCCATGTTATTTTTATTTTCTATTATTTTTTATGTCAGTTTACCCATTGCACTGTGGATGTAAACAGAGAGAGAGAGAGAGAGAGAGAGAGAGAGAGAGAGAGAGAGAGAGAGAGAGGGGGGAATAAAATGAGCGAAAGAGAGTAAGATTAAAAGTATGTTTGTGTGTGCGTGTGTATGTGTGTGTGTGTGTGTGTGTAAGAGAGAGAGAGAGAGAGAGAGAGAGAGAGAGAGAGAGAGAGAGAGAGAGAGAGAGAGAGTTTATTTATCTATATGTTTTAAATAAAATCAAACATTTTTTTATTGATATATTTTCGTAATCT
>CM042137.1:126762853-126767853 GCA_023376005.1 Doryteuthis pealeii | reverse complement strand
AATTTTCATTTCAAAATCAAGTGAAGCATACACGAAAGCATTAAAACTTGCTTGAGCTGAGTTAAATCCTAGTGTAGGATGTTTTCATTTCACATAGCGTTAATACCATTGGAAAAGGTATGAATCCACCTACTTTCTCTACAGCTATTTGTTAATAAGTAGGATAGACTGGTATCTTTAACCTTGGATAAGTAACCAGTATATATGAAGGAAAACTCTAAATTCAAACTTGTTAAACTTCGCTTAAGAAATCCTACTCTTCTGGAGAGAATGGTGAATGAATGAATGAATATATATTATATATATATTATATATAATATATAACAGATTCGGTAAATTCAACAAGATGTAATTAAAAGTTGAGGAATAAAAGCGGATAAAACAGAAAATTTATATTCCTCTGCGTCAAACCTTCCGACGCATCCACCCTCTCCCCTCATTTCCACCGCCCCCCAACTTTTCAATATATATACACATAGCAGTTTCTTGTCTCAAAATAAAATTCATTCAATGAACAACCAACACAGTGTTTTGGTTATAGTGGTGAAGGCTTGTGTCGGACCATTCCGCACTTTTGGCACAGTCGATAGGAAAGAATTGGTGCACAAGGAATGCCAGAAACCCAATCAACGACTGACCTCAGGATTTTTGAATTCAGAGTTTTCCTTCTCCTAGACTGGTTACCTACCCAAGGTTAAAGAGTTCAGTCTGTCCTACTATTTTACCCATAGCTGGAGGGAGAATATATGGATTCATACCTTTTCCAAGGGTATTAGCGCTATGTGAAATGCAAACAGCCTTGTCTAGGATTTGAACTCGGGTTGACAAGTCCATTTCCCGCGACTCTAACCATTATGCCACGCGCCTCCATATATATATGTATAATTTCTTTTGGCAAAGTGTTATAACATTAACCGATTATTTTCGTTTGGTACGATCCTCTTGGTTTTTTCTGTTTTTCATTTTTTCCCCAGATGGAGTTTGGTAGTATATCTTTACTAACACCCTTTTTCGGGTTTTATCAAAACGGATGAAAATCTTGTTGCATTTATGATTTTCCATAGATCAGACTAACCTTTAAAGTATGTCACTTCTTTTTTAAGTTCAAATCTGAAGTCGCCATTTTTTCCTAACAAAGAAAATTGTAAAAAAAATCACAAAAAGGTTAAAGTTACTTATTTTCAATATAGACAAAATATAAGCCTTGATGGACTTTGATTAAACTCCATTTTCTATATTGTATACTGACAACGAGGCCAATCCTCCATTGCTCTACAGCTGTACAATGGTTACCGGCTTACCATTACTTACTCACCCTGACATCAAATTCCCGCTACCAACACCAAACACAAACACTCGCCTTTGCCGTGTCGTCGTCGTGTATTTATGAGTCACTGGTCTCGCGAGAACGTATTTGCCACAAACGTCAGCCGGCCTAGTCAGTTCAGTAGCACGTTTGTCGCTCGTCTGTCCGTCCTCTTTCCGTCAACTTTAGCATTTCTCCAATTTCGAAGAGACTGCAGATCGAAAAATGCCGTTTCAAATTTGCTAGCTTCTAGGAAATTGTCTACCATGACGTCACATCTACTGGATGAGAAAATTGACGGAAAAACTCGGAAAATTAGGTAAACATAAAAGAACTATTTTAGATGACCAAAGAAAAGAGAAAGACTCTATTTGTCAGATTGTGTGGATCAAGGTCATTTCAGTGTTAACATTTTGGCAGGGTGCATAAAAAATATAGGGGTGCACAGAGGTTATATTTACTAGTTTACATTTATAATCGCTTTATTCCCAGAGAAGATTGTTGGTTGGTTGGTTGGGTTTTACGGCATGTTAACCATTTTATGCCGAATACATTTTTGTTTTATTCATTCTTGATGGGTACTCAATTTGTTTCTAAACTCACTGTTTTAAACACATCTTTATAAAAAATCATTTAGGAGAGGAAAATCGTTAGATCATTCCAGATATCGTACATATATCACTGCCTCGACTATTGAAATGCATTGGACCACCGTCGGAACTATGCTCACACCCACCGTTTGGTGTCCGTAACCATTTCATAAGCATCAACAGATGTACTATTTTCTGTGCGGAGGAATTTAATCAAATGCTTCCGCTTTTCTGTCAGACTACATTTTATCAGGTTGTCGTAAGGAATATTACTCCCCTTAAAATTCTTAAGCAGACTATAAGGCAAGATATTGCTTTATTCATTCCATCTCCCGAATTTTTCGTATATATAATATATATATATATATATATATATATATATACGGTGGACACAGTTGAAGAAGCATGGATGGACACATAAGTTAGGTTCTCCTGTAGAAACCAGCAGATGGGCACGTCAGCGTGGGCCGTTCTGCAAAAACCTACATGGACTAGTTCTGAGCGTATACTGGATGCTGCGAAGAGGACCTTCCGAGGGCAATGAATGATAGGGACGGCTGGCGAGAGATTGTCATGGATATCCATATTGCTAGCAGGACATGATTATGATGTGTGTGTGTGTGTGTGGTGTGTTGTGGTGTGTGTGTGTGTGGTGGTTAATAATATAATCAATGATTTAGAGGAGTCATCGATATTTACTAGTAAGTTTCCGCGTGTTTTTGATACACTTTACGTAGATTGTGCCAAAACTATATTCATACGTAGACGGAAAAATGTTCAATATTAATAAACGTTTATTGTATATAGAAAATTATTTTTGTTTCAGCTTCTAGATCATTGTTATCAACACACAAGAAAAAAAGATCGACATATACTGCTGGTAAAATGAAATAAAATTAACACACTTAGATAATGTTAATTCTATTTATTTATTTAGCTGTAAATAAACTAATAACAGATAAGACGCAAAACATTTTTCATTTAATAATAGCTTGGACATTATTTCTTCATAAAATACTTTTAAAGTTTACATAAGTTTTCAATTGGATTTATATCCGGAGTGTTTGCTGGCCATGTCATTGAATTCTATATGCTTTTACTGAAGAAAGGTTTAACCCACTTTGCTCTGTGATGAGATTTGACATCTGGAAAATTCTCCATCATCACCAAAACAATTTTCTATCGAAGGAATGAAAAAATATCAAAAGATTTTCAATGTAACAAAGACGTGTGGCATGAATTGTTGAGGTAAGGATTGTTCACCTCCTCAGTTTCTTTTAAATGAACTTGTAACCACATATCAAATGAATAAATGGGAAAAATCCATGGTGTTTTTTGTCCCCTGTTTTTCATTCAGACGAAAATTTCCAGCATTATCCCCCTTGGCCATGGAAAAATATTTCCCATTAATTTTAAATATTTCTAATGTGGGCTTTGTTTAGGGTGTAATTTTATGGAGACCGAATTCCTCAGCTATTTAGGAAAATATTTTTTGCCCTAATCTGTTTTAGTTTATTTTACTGCTAAATAAAAAAAAAACAGAGTGAATATCCTCTTTATGTACATTAATTCCATAACTTTTTTTTGTTTAGCGTAGTTTGTAATTAATGCTATGGCACAGAATTATCTTGATGGTAGATATTACCATTTTTATAATTATTCTTTGAGTTTATTGATGATTAACTGATTAATTTTCTTAAGAAAAACCGCCCGCCCGCACAACAGAAAATTAAAGGGTGTTTTAAATAGGAAAAAAGCACGGCCTAGTGAAAGTGGTTTTTAAACTTTTGGACGATTTAACGTTAAATATAAATTTTTGGACAATACACAAATTTATTGGTTAATAGTTTTTTTCCGTAATTTCTCAAATAATTCCTTAACTTTTAAATACTTTATTGTGGACTTTTTCCCGCACTAGAAATACTGGTAGCGTTTTACTAAGTAACATTGACAGCAAATCTCCTTTCAAACCCTTCAAGACCCTCCCCTCAGTATTCAAGGAGTCTCAACCAGTGCCCTGAGGTCAGGAGGTCCCCCCCTAAATCTTCCCCTACAACCTCTTTAAATTCGAAGTTTCCATTTTCTTCATTATTGGGTACAGTTTATTTTTCCCCCCATTGGGTTTATTAAGATACATTCAAAAAATGGTTTTTCCAATTTCTTTTCTCTTTCAGTTCTCCTGGCAAAGATCGCTTGATATTTACCACAGTTTTTAAGCAATCCCTTTAAAACTTTTGGTCTTTTTAAAAGTCCCCCCAAATATTTGACAAATAATTAATATAATATAATAATATAATATAAATAATAACAAATCATTAATAATTGGGCTGCCAAATAATGCCCATTAAGGAAAAACTTTATATTAAGCGAAATTTGGATAAGAAAACCCAACAAAAATAGTAAAAAATGTTAAAGACTTTTGCGGTAAAAAATAGCGAATGAAAAACTGTTTTTAAAACAATATACTCTGGCGAATGTAGCAAACTAGCCAAACCCGAGAAAAAAACTAGACACGAACTTGGGTTTTTGGGGAAAGGTGAAAATCCCCATGGGATTATGCAAAAAATAATTTTTGAACCATACAACAAAATGGTTATGCTAAACCAGATCCTGTTTCTTGAACGAAACAATAAAAAATTTCTGGGAACTTTGAAGTTTAAAAAACGGTCCAAAACCCTTATCTAAGCAGAAAGACCAGACCCTAGTGTTTGAATAACAAAAAGGAGAAAGAAACCTTTGTTCCCCCCAACTGGTTAGATTTTGCAGTGGGCAAGCAGATCAACAGGTGAAAAGCCTTAAAGGGAAAAATTGAAAAAAATGGACCACAATAAATTCTGGACCTTGGGCCCAGAGAACTGACAAAGTTAATGGAAAATAAAATTGAAGTGAAAAGTGCTGGAAAGACTTGAGGAAGACCCTTTGCCTCGTCACAAGCTAGTTTGAAAAGACCATCAGCCTAACAACTGGAGTGAAAAAACTTAAAAAAGGAGTAAATAATTACTTATAAATAATATAATAATAATATACTAATACATTTGGGGGTTCCATTTTTTTTAAATTACATTTATTTTTGTAATAGCATTTATTTAACATTAAAGGAAGTT
>CM042137.1:126759574-126762753 GCA_023376005.1 Doryteuthis pealeii | reverse complement strand
TGTGATTCAAACATGCCGCTTAATTTATATTGTTTCACATAATTATCACCCAAATCATATATTAGGTTAACCATACTCTTTATATATGGTTATAGTACATCATGCGATGGCGTTTGTATAATTTTATGTTTGTATACTTTACTCAATGCAACTTTGATCTTGGAACTAAAACTGGACTAAGTAAATTGTATTTTATATTATGTGCAGAGCGATCGGAATTGTAGAAGAAAACGGCAAATATACAATTAAACATGGTTGAGTCAATTTTACAGAACCATTAACTCTGCTTTCTTTTTGATTTCATTAATTTATTTAATATAATTAATAAACATTTACATAAAGACTTAATAATTTGCTACATTTTGACATCACCCTGTATATAACATTTCCATGCCTATCGAAGATCAGTGTTATTTCACCTATCTATTCAAATCTGGGTTGCAAGATCTTCAAAGGCTATTAAAGCTAAACGACTTAGTTTACGACGAGTTTAATTTCCCCCTAACGATTCGAACCAAGAACTCTCTAAAGAGGAAGGGACAAAATACTACTATCACCCAAGATCAAGAACCGGACGACGGTACGACGCACACGGCCGTAAATTCTATCATCCAGCCGACGTCTAATCCAAACCGCATACCCACTGTATTCCCTGTCAGTGAGGAATAAATAAAAGGCAAATATTGTTAATTGTTAACGCCATATTACCCGTTGTTTTTTATTTCATTTCTGTATATCTATCATCTCGGGCATATAACAGTCAATCAAATTTCATCTGTGTCTGTCCGTCCTGTAAGATGGGGCTTATAATGTGCATAACTGCCCCTCTTGCAGAGTATTATTCAAACTCTAATTTAAACGCTTAAGTTTTGTGACTTTCAAAAACCTAATTGTTTAATGTATATGAATAGTTTGGACGTATCGGCGCGAGTACAGAAAAAGTGTGGTAAAAGCTGGAGTTATTCTTTCAAGAATAGATTGACCCGATATTTAGTGAATTTCAGATGATCGCTGTACACTGCTGTCATACATGGATTAGAGTCCGAGTGGTTAATCAAAACAAATATTAAAACTGGGCTGCATAAAAGGATTGACCGAGAAATTAACGCGACTAAATAATCATGTCCTACAAAGACTGATACGCGAATTTCCAATTAATGTATTGGGATGTAGGGAAAGGCACAATTACTGAAAGAAAGTGTCATTTTCAAAAACATCGGCCTAATTTTAGATTTTAAAAAATGTTCGCACTTAAGTAATAAAAAGACGAAAATTTAATTAAAAAAATTCTTTAAAATCGAAACTTCTACGAAAACAACTGTGTTTTGGTTATTTTATTTGTCTGTCTTTTGTTTGTGTCAATCCCCGTTTCACACATTAGTCTCTTATTAATAATGGGATCGCTTCCGGTTTTTGTCTGTAACAAAATTATGTCCACTGTCCTACGTCACATTGACCCACAAAATCGTCATAACATAGAATAAGTACAATCCTCAAAATTTTGTGAACGATCGCAGCATTAACAGATCACATCATTGTTTTATTTAAAACAAGTTTTTATAAAAGTACAGACTGGTATCCATATCTCTATATAATAAGTCTTGTTATTATTTCTAATACATATTTAAAGTTTAACCTGTTCCACATTGTCCCTTTATTTTTTTTTTAATACTTTACCAGAATTATGATCGATTACTTTTACTTTACTTAGGTACATTCAACTCCGCTCGCACATTGGGAATTTTTTACTCCCACACCTCCAGGCATATGTTCAAAAATATAAGTTTTTATCATTCTCGCCCGGAGGAGGTGTTTTTATTTGTTACCCGAGTTTATTTAATGATGTTTTAATCCTGATCGTGTTTACATTTATGAAAAAGATGAGTATTCTTTCCGGTCTGCGTAAATTAGAATTTTGTTCACCTTTTTGTTTCGTATGTGGTTTTTCGAGAGAAGTCTTCGATACGGGGACGACGAGCGCCTTACTTTTGGGAGTTGGTGGTTAGAATTGCTTCATACTTCAGACTTAAAACATCTTTGTATTTTTAATTTTTATGAAATTATGATCTTCCATATCCCTTTCATCTTTTTCCTTTTCCTTTTTCCTATTTTCGGACTATTGTCCTCTCATCTTAATTCTTACCTATCACAACGTTTTCGAGTCGATGTAAGCCTCCAGCTTTCCTCAGGTGTTCCTTTCTCCAAACTCAGGGAATCTTCTTTGAGAACGATGTAGCCCTCCAACTTTCCCCTTTCATTTATAAGATTATAGTGCCAAAGTTATTAGAGATGAGACGATGATAAATTTGGTTATTCAATTTAGATTTTTCGGCGCTATTGTCCTCATTTTATTCTTATTAGTGTTACAACGTTTCGGTCGATTTAGTCTACTCCAACTTTCCTTCAAGTGTCTTTTCTGCTCTCACACCGGGAACCTTTCTTTCGTCAAAATCGGGTGGCCTAGAATGTCAAAACATGGAAGCCGCAAACTTCGAACCGAACCCTTTATATCAATCAGACTACCGAGCTAAAAAGCTTATTCCACTTCCATTACCCATGACCGGGGGTTCAGAAGGTTATGGGGGTTGTTTATTTAAGCTGTTAAAATGCTAGTATTAAATGTTATTACGGCCCCTGGTCAGCGATTGCAACCTACAACTGCTACACAATGATTGTCCACTTAGAACTATATTAACTCAACCTTATATCTGTAGTCGCCATGTATCCAGTTGGGATGTCAGTCATCAATCGAAACGTTTATATATAATACAATAAAGACGAGATAAACCAATCCGAAAAAATTGAAATACTGGGACGAGTCTATTTGCATCTCATGTTAGCGGTATACCACCCTTGGAACAGAATGCCATCCAACTATTCTCCTCCAGCCTGAATGGGTAAATAGTTTGGCACTCTGAATTCAAATACTGGTGAATTAGTAATACTCAGAACTTGGGGGCTTTCGACGCTTTGGTTAGGCCACCGGTCTAGGGATAAAGATGGTAAACTCTAACATCAACACATGTTAAACTGTGCGCTTAAGAAATTGACCTTTGTCATATACTCAACTTGTGGCAGATTGCGGTTGGTGAACACAACAACCAAACTACACACACCCACAGCACACACATATATATTATCATATTATATGGAGGATTATCTAGTGTTTCCTTATAGGG
>CM042137.1:126727074-126752074 GCA_023376005.1 Doryteuthis pealeii | reverse complement strand
ACAGTGAAACTGATGTAATATTTACTTTCTCTTGACATTTTCGTCGACAAGCCATCCTCCCATCGCCATAAAAGTCAATCCAGATAATCGGTTACTCTAAGCCGGACAAAAACAGCCGCTGCCACCATTATCTCCCCCCACCAACCGGACCATCATTCCCACCATCACCATTACAGACAACATCGTCTTTCTATTATACTAATTCTATCTCGACTACGAAGCTACAACCCCCTCTCAGCCTCTGTCTCTGTCCATTTCTCTCTCCCCTCTCTCTCTCTTTCTCTCTCTCTCTCTCTCTCCCTTTCTCTCCACTAACACTACTCCGCTGATACAACCTCAAACATTGCTGAACGTAATGACGATACTGTCACTAATAATGGTTTTTCAATCAACGTTAAAGCCACACTATCGTTACGCAGTGGTTAGCAATTTGATTCCAAACATCAAGAACGAGTGAGTTCGATCCGCACTGGATGCTCCTTGTTTGCAACTGTATGCCAAATCTTAGTTATGCTTATTTTTTTTACGTCTAAAGGTCAAGACCCGCTAACCGCATCGATTACCGCTAGATCCCCAGAGCTAACCAGCAATGTGGCATATCAACACTGGCATGGGTCACCACTTACGATCGTGATCAAAACCGATGATGTAATTTCAAGATGTTTACACTGTTGAAAAACTAATAAAATTAATGCTAATGTGTAGATGTCTAGATGTCTAGACGTCGTTTAGACTGATCGATTGATTGATTTTCACGATATATGCCAACCTATCTAGGGTCATTTCATGATTAGAGGTTAGGGAATCGTGTTTATTTTACCTTCATATTTACATTTTTTGGTAATTGTTTCTTAAGTTTTTTTTCACATGGTACTATCGTATAAAATTTTTGAAACAGAACTATTTTACCAATACATTTTAACAGGTAGTACAATTCAGGGTGAGAGCTGCTTGGGAGTAATAGTAATGAATAGATACCCCACATTCCCCTGAACTCTGGAACTAGAGCCTCACCATCAGATACACTTTAGTATTATGCCCAGGACATGTCTTATCACAAATATAGGGGTACTCCACACTCCCTAGAGCCTCATTATCAGATGCAGTTAAGTTTCATAGCCAGAACAATCCTTCGGACTGATATTTTCTAAACTTTCAGGGTCATTATGCTGATAGCTTTTTGATTTAATGTGTCCTCAGTCGCACATGTTTGCTTTGAATGAGTCCCTGGAAAAATTTATGGGTCCCAACTAAAACCGGCTAACTCCTGCCTTATAACCTATGCTGTGTAATTCGTTTCTAAGAAATTACTGAAATATATTTCCAGTTAACTTGAAACGTTGGAAGAAAAACACTGGTCGGATACAATTTGACTCCGTTCTTTTAAATTGTTGTGTGTCAGGGATGCAGGATGCATCCCTATCAGCATTTCTGTATCCCTGGTGATAGTGAACTTTAGTAATTCTAGAAATGGAAGAATAGTATTCTCAGTCAAATATATTCTTTTTAAATTATTTAGGAAGATTTTACCTAGTTTAATTTACTTTTAAAAATTTGTTTTACCTTCATTTAATTCTTATTTTGTGTTAAACAATATATTGTTAGTCTGCAAGAAAACTAGTGTCAAATTGATTCTCATTTTCAATAAAAATTGAGGAAATTTCTATTAAAAACACTTGTCACGTGTGGATCATTTACTAGAAGTATTAATCAGATCAAATGCAGATCTGAAGATTAATACTAATCCTTATGAGTTGCCTTAATTTTGTCTACTAGCAAGAGATACAGTCAGCAAATTCTAAGCCCTTTTGCAAGGCGAACATCGTGTAGACTCAGTTTCCGATAATTTCTTATAGTATCGTTACTTTGTGAACAAATGTTTTTGATGAAACAAAGGATTATGCAAGTTAAGGTTACACCAAATTCACTAAAGGAAGCTCTCTCTCTCTCTGTGATGTTTATTTGTTTTGATGAAATCCACCCCAAAGAGATTTGAGGAGATGGACGGCATTAAAAGAAATACAACGGCACAGTTTCAGGCAATGTCAAAAAAGGAATTTTGGTGATGCTTGTACCAATAGAAGACTCACTGGAATAAGTGTTAAATGATAGGAGAACTCTTTTGAAGCCAATTAACGTTTCATTCATTGTTCACAGTTGACTTGGTGAATAAATATTCAGTCTCGAACCTTTTTGAACACATCTTCTAGCAACACTAATTTTAGTAAGCAACTTAAGTTTAATACCAACTTTAGAACCTCATGTTAAATTCTAGATGCTACAAATACTGGTCGAGATCCCATCAGTCTCGAAGTGTCTTGGGATTTATGATGGCATCAACGTCTTCATATGATCTCTTTAACTTCACATTTTGGGAAGAAATAATCTGGTATTCATCTAATTTCACACCGTGAAAGAATTTGACAATTTCGAACAAAAGATGTCTTTTAATTTATTTTCAACTTTTTAAAGTACCTAACGATCGACGTTCCTGATAACATTGCCATGACAACTTCGTAAACAGCTGTGAAACTGATGCATTGCGAAATGTCATAACACTCTACGGAATACTTCGCATTTCTCTTCTGCCTATTTTCTTATCCGTAATCCGTATATATATATATATATATATATATATATATATATATATATATATATATATATATATATATATATATAACTTTCTTGAGAACATGAGATAAATTCTCCAACACAAGAACTCATCTCAGGTCCTGAAGAAGTAAACGAAAGCGAAACGATATAACGTGACATTATCACCAATAATAAATATTCATTCATTGTAACATCCCGTGTTTGTCTCCATTTCTCCATATATATATATATATATATAATATAATATATATATAATATATATATATATTACATTTCTCTCTTTCTCTCTCTCTTTCTCTCTCTTTCTCCCTCCCTCTCTCTCTCTCTCTCTCTATATATATATATATATATATATATATATATATGTGTGTGTGTGACATCAAAATATTTTAATATTATTTTTGTTAATATATCTGATAAAATGAGATATCCATGTTATTTTTATTTTTTATTATTTTTATGTCAGTTTACCCATTGCACTGTGGATGTAAACACACAGAGAGAGGGAGAGAGAGAGAGAGAGAGAGAGAGAGAGAGAGAGAGGCGATAAAATGAGCGAAAGAGCGTAAGATTAAGAGTATGTTTGTGTGTGCGTGTGTATGTGTGTGTGTGTGTGTGTGTGTGTAAGAGAGAGAGCGAGAGCGAGAGAGAGAGAGAGAGAGAGAGAGAGAGAGAGAGTTTATTTATCTATATGTTTTAAAATAAAATCAAACATTTTTTTATTGATATATTTTCGTAATCTTGTCATTCTTTTTTCTTTCTATCCATTGAATCTATAAGACAAAGATCTGGAAACCATTGAAAGACATAGGAGGTAATTGGCCTTATTTCGAATTGGCAGCTGTTTTACATGTCGAATTATTATTATCCTAAACTGGTTGTCTTCCTGAAAATAGACAGTTTGTTCCTTCTTACCATAATTCTTAGACACCTTAATTCGTTTTCTTTGCAATTCATATTTTTCACTTTAAACATGTCTTTAAGGGTTCTCTTTGGATTATTGGAATTACCAGTATCAATTCTTTGGCCGTTTGGAACTATTTTTATGAGAAGATTATGAATTACTTAAATCTGTGAATTGAAGAAGATGACAGGTATTCACTATCTTATTATAATAGAGATTCCGTGTCTGTCTATCCTTACCCGAAGCTAGGTCACTGTTTACGTCACAATATCCTCCGGGATTGCTTATTTATCAAATTTATCAATGAGTATTTAATTTATAGTCAAAATCATTAACAGATAGAATACATCTTATTTATTAACGTGAAAATCTGAGCCTCAAAGCAACCCATCTTATTAGTGCATTCAGAATCATGCTATATTTCACTAAGAAGTAAAGGTATTCATAATAATTCATAATATTTCACTACGAAATAAAGGTATTCAAAATATATGGTGTGGTTAATTTAACAAAACCGGGTTTAATAAATAATTACTTGGTGTTATTGATCTCTTATATTATTGTTTTATTCTCCAACGTATTAAAATAAATACTATGAATGATTTAATATAAAATTAATTAAAAAATAATTAGAATAAGCGTAATATTTTATATGCGTTCTTATTTTATTTCGTTAGTTTTTCTATTTCATTACATTAAAACATAAAGACGCATATTCTTGCTGGTATCATATAATTTATCATTTTATCAGAAAATGTTACCCAAACACTTTACAATTCGTCAAGGCATGTTTCAAATAACTCTATCTATTAAGGAGCCTGTTTATCTCAGTCGGTAGAACATTCCTCTGGTTGTAGCAAGGTTTCTGGTCCGATAGTGATCCCCGGCCAACTCAGCGCTTGTGTAGCACAGTGTGTGTAATCTGATTTGTGCGGTAAGGCATCTGTGATCTAATGGTTGGCGTGGCGCTCCATCTCAGCAAAACCAATCTCCCTGCTTTATCGCTAGCGAAAAAGGGATAGACTCATTTGGAGTTCGGCTGATACCGACAATAGGCCACTCACTATTATATGTATACATGAGAACCACACTTGGTGTAATAGTTAGCAAGCTAGTTGAGTAGAAGATTGTTTGTGAGTTCGATTCTTACTTGGTGCCCTATATTTCTGGCCTTGTGCCAGGGCTAAAATTAATAAACAGATACACATTAACATTTAATGTGATTTGTTAGTTTTGTCTGTGAAAAGATAATCAAAATTTAATATGGGATGTATATCTGCTGTACTCTGTATATACACTATTAAATGAAAGAGAAATCAAATGTAAAAAATAATTTAGTAGATTGCTATCACATTTATTATTCGCTTCATCACATAACTAGAAGCGGCTACTCAGCGTCGACTGGGTTGAGTGGGGGTAACCTAGTGTATTGATTTGTTTACTTTTGAGATTTACAAATTCTGGACATTTTAACTGGAATTTCAATGATATTTCTATGTATATTTTGATTTTTAAATATAATCGAATATGAATCAAATCATCATGATTTTTGCAGAAGAAGGAAGAACCGGTGATATTAAATGTGTATATATATATATATATATTTACTTTGTCGGTAATTGTTTTATTTTCGTAGTTTCATCCGGACATACAAAAATACATACATACACACCAGCTACCCTTTATATATGTACAGAGGGCTATAAATTGGTGGTATTTATCGCTCTCCCTGTCTGTCTGTCTGTCTCTTTCTCTTTCTCTCTCTCTCTCTCTATCTATCTCTCTCTCTCTCTCTATATATATATATATATATATATATGGACGAGAAAGTTTGTATCCCACTTCAGCCTAAAGTGCCTGAGAAAGGCAGGAATCCATCTTACCTATTCAGCTTTTGGTAAATAGTAGCGTAGACTAAGTTCTTTAACCATGGTAAGGTAACTAGTCTAGGAGATGTAAACTCTTTTACATCTTGAGTTGCATCCTGTCTATAGGGTAAATGCCATTCTCTCTCTGTTTCAGTCACTCTCCCCCCCTCTCTCCCTCTTATATATATATATATATATATATATAATATATATATATATATATATATATATATATATATATACAACATCGAGGAAATGGGATAAGATAAACAGGAATATTTTCATGTTATTTGTTTTTTTGAATACTTCTCTACTAGTTTCGTACTTAGGTCATCGTTAGGAGAAAATATAAGAAAAAAAGAGAGACAAATGACAAGTCACATGAAATTCTTTTAAGAAAACTCTGAATTCAATCGTGGCTAGTCCATTTGTCCATTGGAAACCATTTTCTGGTTAAATTCATTTGTATTGTTTTGTTAATGTATGTATAAATGTATTCATAAATGTACTGCTCACACAAACACACACACACACACACACACACACACACACATATAAATATATATACACACACACACACACACACAAACACACACATATATATATATATATATATATGTATAATATATATATATATATATATGGAGGATATCTAGTGTTTCCTTTATAGGGTTCAACCAAAATTGAGAACGCAAACGTAATTATAAAGATTTGAGTATATATTATTACATATACGGAGTATTATGAATAAATGTTTGGATGTATACCTTGTTTTGGATAGAAATCTATTTCGACATAGTCTCGACAGTCCAATCCTTGTTTTCCTTTGTTTTGTTTTGAAGGCCTTACATAAACTACAACAAAAACAGATGGACCAAACGCAATAATAACAGTTTCGTCGTAGCAATGGGTTCATATGATTCTGCAGAAATAACAGATTTAATCAATTTATATATATTAAACACAATAAGTAGATTCGTTTATACAATCACAGACAATCATTTACAAACGAAAATTTAAAAAACAAACCGAACATTCTAAACTTTTCTGAAAACTGAAAGAAAAAAAAAAAGAAAACACAAATAGAATGGCAAATTAGGAAAAAGTCAAAAACACCAATAGGAGTTAAAGAACAAATGTCACCTTTACCTGGAGGAGAAATAGCAATAATGAAAATAAAAAACGGAAGAAACTATTGAATGGAAGAAATGAAATCATATTCAAATGTAAACATGCCAATACTTTAAACTTTTATAAAAGAAACCTTTTTAAGAACATAAAAACATTTACGTGCCATATATATATATATATATATATATATATATATATATGCAAACGCCGACAATCGAAACATAAAATACAGAAAAATACAGAAAAATAAAATATACATATTCACAAGTAAAAGTTTCAAAACTACAACATCAAAGGCATAACCAGCACACACAGAGGTTTATAGAAATCACGAGTGTGCGCGAATCCGTGAACTAGCGTGTTTAACAAACGTCGAATTTGAAAAAAAATGAAAAAGACAAAATTAAAGAAAACGGTAAAACAGTGAACCGGATGAGAGGTCTTCAAAAAAAAAAAACAAAAAAAAAAACACAAAAACAAAAACAAAGACTGGACTGACAAGACAATATTTATATTCCAAACAAGCTACAAATCCATATATATATATATATATATATATATATATATATATATATATATATATATATATAATATTTGAGATATATTTTTGTATCCGTATCCATTTTCTGGAAGTACATATACCAGGTTTAGGCATTGGTGTGAAGCCTTAAAGTTTTATATTATGATAATGTTGTTACCATAATATGTTAATCTATGAATAAATATAAAAAAAACTCGGTAGTTTTTTTAGTTTCTTTTATTTAGACGCAGTGGTAAATTTTCAGGATAGTGACATCCCTTCTTCAAGGCCGTGAATTGTAGTAATCTGGCTGCTTGCTGCTCCGTGTAAATGATGTGGAGGAGCTTGATGCTGATTGGTTAGTTGGTGATTAATGTGTTTGTACTGTGTGTGTAGTGATCTGGTAGGAGTTATGGGGTTGGTGGTATGGGGGTGTCTTGGAAATATGTGTATACCTTTAATGTGCCGGTGTCTGTGTTAAGGCCATCCCTGTGCGTGTCTAGTCTAATGATCCATTTTAATTCAGCTAGTTTCTTAGCTTGTGTGGAGGGAAGCCTTGTTGGATTAAGATACATTTCAGGTTATCTAAATTGTGGTGAGGGGTGTTAAAGGGGTGAGCGATTTTACTCTGTGGAGATTTAAGTTTTATGGTAGATTTGTGGTTGTTGAGGCGTAGTCTGAAAGTAGTGTGTATATATATATGGGAGTAAATATGGAAAATAAATCAGACAATATGAAGAAAATTTGAAAAAACAAGTGTTCGAAAATAGGATGAATTTATTTATCGATGTTTAAAGATTTCGGTTTATTTAAACCTTCATCAGCATGTATCTTGGGTGAAGAAATTGATGGATTTTTTTATAGCTGACAGGAGATGAAAATCTTTTTTTTTTTTTGTTACACAATAAAATAATTCCATCCTATTTTCGGAACACTTGTTCTTTCAAATTTCTTAATATATATATATATATATATATATATATATATATATATATATATATATATACTTTTTTTCAATATGAATATGTGAGTGGATGGGTTCAAATTAGATTAATGCTTTTAAAAGTACAAATGAATAACAAGTCGTGTTAGAATTGATATTGTAAGTGATGTTGAACTCGGGAGTGTCATAGTAATTGTTATATTGTCACTTAAAGCGGGTGTATATTTCTTTTGTAGTTAATGGATTTTTATTGGAAGATCGCTTGTGTGTTAAAAAAAAAGAAAATTATTTACTAAAGAGGATTTGTAAGGGAATTATTTTTTTTAAACATTAATCATGTTTGAACACCGACACCCACATTCCGGCTTGAAAAAAAACAGTATTTTTATTTCTTTAATTTTCATTTGTATAACAATCAAGTGAAGCATACACGAAAACCTTAAAACTTGCTTGAGTTGAGTTAAATCCTAGTGTAGGATGTTTTCATTTCACATAGTGTTAATACCATTGGAAAGGGTATGAATCCACCTATTTTCTCTACAGCTATTTGTTAATAAGTAGGATAGACTGGAATCTTTAACCTTGGATTAGTAACCAGTATATATGAAGGAAAATTTTAAATTCAAACTTGTTAAACTTCGCTTAAGAAATTTACCTTGTGTCACATCCTGCTCTTCTGGAGAGAATGGGGAATGAATGAGGGATTTAATTGCGGATTCACCGAAAACTGGCGTGTAGCTAAACCTCGCTTTGTTTACAAATGTTTGAGGCCTCTAGTGAATTCATTTCCGCTTAGAAATATAGCGATTAAATATTCTCCTATATTTGACAGCTGCCTCCGGCCGTACGGGTAAGAGGATTGGCGAACGAAAGTTCATTCGGGTCTCAAACCCGGCCAGGGGTAGCTGTTAAAATGTATAACCACACTGATGAGAAGTGATACTTCAAAACACGTGTCTGTGGATTACTTATTTATTTTATATATATATATATATATATATATATATATATATAATATATGAGGATATAACAGATTGGGTAAAATTCTGCAAAATGTAATTAAAAGTTGAGGAATAAAAGCGGATTAAACAGAAAATTGATATTCCTCTGCGTCAAACCTTCCGACGCATCCACCCTCTCCCCTCATTTCCTCCGCCTTCCCCCAACTTTTCAATATATATACACAAAGCAGTTTCTTGTCTCAAAATAAAATTCATTCAATGAACAACCAACACAGTGTTTTAGTTATAGTGGTGAAGGCTTGTGTCGGACCATTCCGCACTTTTTGGCACAGTCAATAGGAAAGAATTGGTGCACAAGGAATGCCAGAAACCCAATCAACGACTGACCTCAGGATTTTTGAATTCAGAGTTTTCCTTCTCTTAGACTGGTTACCTACCCAAGGTTAAAGAGTTCAGTCTGTCCTACTATTTTACCCATAGCTGGAGGGAGAATATATGGATCCATACCTTTTCCAAAGGTATTAGCGCTATGTGAAAAGTAAACAACCTTGTCTAGGATTTGAACTCGGGTTGACAAGTCCATTTCCCACGACTCTAACCATTATGCAACGCGCCCCCATATATAAATATATATAATTTTTTTTCTTCTGGCCAAGTTTTATCGCATTAATCGATTATTTTCGGTTGTTTTTTTCTTTTTTTCATTTTTTCCCCAGATGAAGTTTGGTAGTATATTTTTACTAACACCCTTTTTTCGGGTTTTATCAAAATGGATGAAAATCTTGTTGTATTTCTGATTCTCCATAGATCAGACTAACCTTTAAAGTATGTCACTTCTTTTTTAAGTTCATATCTGAAGTCGCCATTTTTTCCTAACAAAGAGAATTGTAAAAAAAAAAATCCCAAAAAGGTTAAAGTTACTTATTTTCAATATAGACAAAATATAAGTCTTGATGGACTTTGATTAAACTCCATTTTCTATATTGTATACTGACAACGAGGCCAATCCTCCATTGCTCTACAGCTGTACAATGGTTACCGGTTACCATTACTTACTCACCCTGACATCAAATTCCCGCTACCAACACCAAACCACAAACACTCGCCTTTGCCGTCGTCGTCGTCGTGTATTTATGAGTCACTGGTCTCGCGAGAACGTAATTTGCCACAAACGTCAGCCGGCCTAGTCAGTTCAGTAGCACGTTTGTCGCTCGTCTGTCCGTCCTCTTTCCGTCAACTTTAGCATTTCTCCAATTTCGAAGAGACTGCAGATCGAAAAATGCCGTTTCAAATTTGCTAGCTTCTAGGAAATTGTCTACCATGACGTCACATCGACTGGATGAGAAAATTGACGGAAAAACTCGGAAAATTAGGTAAACATAAAAGGAACTATTTTAGATGACCAAAGAAACAGAGAAGAGATTCTATTTGTCCAGATTGTGTGGATCAAGGCATTTCAGTGTTAACATTTTGGCAGGGTGCATAAAAATATAGGGGTGCACAAGGTTATATTTACTAGTTTACATTTATAATCGCTTTATTTCTAGAGAAGATTCTTGGTTGGTTGGTTGGTTGGTTGGGTTTTACGGCATGTTAACCATTTTATGCCGAATACGTTTTTGTTTTATTCATTCTTGATGGGTTCTCAATTTGTTTCTAAACTCACTCTTTTAAACACATCTTTATAAAAAAATCATTTAGGAGAGGAAAATCGTTAGATCATTGCCTCGACTATTGAAATGAATTGGACCACCGTCGGAACTATGCTCACACCCACCGTTTGGTCTCCGTAACCATTCCATAAGCATCAACAGATGTACTATTTTCTGTGCGGAGGAATTTAATCAAATGCCTCCGCTTTTCTGTCAGACTACATTTTATCAGGTTGTCCTAATAAGGCAAGAAATATTACTCCCCTTAAAATTCTTAAGCAGACTATAAGGCAAGATATTGGTTTATTCCTTCCATCTTCCGAATTTTTCGTGTATATATATATATATATATATATATATATATGTATTATATACACATATATAATATATATATATATATATATATATATATATACGCTGGACACAGTTGAAGAAGCATGGATGGACTCATAAGTTAGGTTCTCCTGTAGAAACCAGCAGATGTGCACGTCAGCGTGGGCCGTTCTGCAAAAACCTTCATTGACCAGCTCTGTGCGTATACTGGATGCTGTGAAGAGGACCTCCCGAGGGCAATGAATGATAGGGACGGCTGGCGAGAGATTGTCATGGATATCCATACTGCTAGCAGGACATGATTATGATGTGTGTGTGTGTGTGTGTGTGTGCGTGTGTGTGTGTGTGTGTGTGTTTAATAATAATATCAATGATTTAGAGGAGTCATCGATATTTACTAGTAAGTTTCCGCGTGTTTTTGATACACTTTACGTAGGTTGTGCCAAAACTATATTCATACGTTGACAGAAAATGTTCAATATTAACAAACGTTTATTGCATATAGAAAATTATTTTTGTTTCAGCTTCTAGATCATTTTTATCAACACACAAGAAAAAAAAGATCGACATATACTGCTGGTAAAATGTATAAAATTAACAGACTTAAATAATGTTAATTCTATTTATTTATTTAGCTGTAAATAAACTAATAACAGATAAGACGCAAAACATTTTTCATTTAATAATAGCTTGGACATTATTTCTTCATAAAATACTTTTAAAGTTTACATAAATTTTCAATTGGATCTAGATCCGGAGTGTTTGCTGGCCATGTCAGTGAATTCTATATGCTTTTACTGAAGAAAGGTTTAACCCTCTTTGCTCTGTGACGAGATTTAACATCCTGGAACATTACTCCATCATCACCAAAACAATTTTCTATCGAAGGAATGAAAAAAATATCAAAGATTTCAATGTAACATAGACGTTTGCATTGATTGTTGAGGTAAGGATTGTCATCTCCTCAGTTTCTTTAAATGACTTGTAACCACATATCATGAATAAATTGGGAAAATCATGTGTTTTTGTCATGTTTCATCAGACGAAAATTTCCAGCATTATCCCCTTGGCCATGGGAAATATTTCCCATTAATTTAAATATTCTAATGTGCTTTGTTTAAGGTGTATTTTATGGAGACAGAATTCTCAGCTATTAAGGAAAAATATTTTTGCCCTATCTGTTATTAGTTTATTTCCTGCTAAATAAAAAAAAACAGAGTGAATATCTTCTATGTACATTAATTCCATACTTTTTGTTTGGGTAGTTGTATTTAATGCTATGGCACAGAATTATTTGATGGTAGATATTACCATATTTATAATTACTTCATTGAGTTTATTGATGATTAACTGATCTAAATTTTCTTCCATAGAACCCCCGCCCCCCACAACAGAGATTAAAGGGTGTTAAATAGGAAAAGCCACAGGCTAGTGGAAAGTGTTAACAAACTTTTGACGATTAAACGTTAATATAATTTTGACATACACATTATTGTTATATTTTTTCCGTATTCTCATATTCCTTACTTTTAATACTTTATGTGACTTTTGCACTAGGAATAACTGGTAGCGTTTACTGAAGTACCATTGACAGCAAGTCTCTTCAACCTTCAAGGACTCTCCTCAGTATTCAAGATGATCTCAACAGTGCTGAGGTCAGGATGGTCCTAATCCTCCCCTACATCTCTAATTCCCCGAGTTTCATTTTCATTATTGGTACAGTTATTTTCCCCATTGGTATTACAGATACATTCATGTTCCAAATTTCTTTTCTCTTTCAGTTCTCTGGCAAGATCTTGATATTTACCCAGATTTTAGCATTCCTTTTACTTTGTCTTCTAAGTCCAATATTTGACAAATAATAATAATAATAATAATAATAATAATAATAATAATAACAGAATCATTAATAATTGCTGCACAAAATAATGCCATAAGGACAAACTATATGAAAGCGAAAATTGATAAGACCCAACAAAATAGTAAATGTAGACTTTGTGATAATAGAGATGGGACTGTAAGCCATATACTCTGCGAATGTAACAAACTAGCACAACGAGAATACAAAACTAGACACGACTGGGTTGGGAAGGTGATCCACTGGGAATTATGCAAAAAAATTACTTTTGACCATACAACAAAATGGTATATGCATAAACCAGAATCTGTTCTTGAGAACGAAACACATAAAATTCTCTGGGACTTTGAAGTAAAAACGGCTCACCTTATCCTAGCAAGAAGACCAGACCTAGTGTTGATAAACAAAAGAGAAAGAACTTGTCAACTGGTAGATTTTGCAGTGGCAAGCAGATCACAGGGTGAAGCTAAAGGAAAAATGAAAAAATGGACAAATATCTGGACCTTGCCAGAGAACTAAAAAAGTTATGGAATATGAAAGTAAAGGTGATAGCAATTGTAGTTGGTGCACTTGGAACAGTCCCAAAAGGATTGGAAAAGGGTCTGGAATGTTTGGAAATCAGAAGAAGGGTTGAAACCATTCAGAACACTGCACTGCTGCAATCTGCCAGAATACTCAGAAGAGTCCTGGAGACCTGAGGAGACTTGCTGTCAATCAGACTCCAGTGAAATACCATCAGCTAATGCTGATGTGAAAACTCAAAAGGAGTAAATAATAATAATAATAATAATAATAATAATAATAATAATTTTGTCATTTTTATTACATTTATTTGTAATAGCATTATTACATTACAAGTGTTTTATTTGCATACAGTTTCAATTTTAGAATTTTATGTTCTTTTTATTTTTTTGTTCGCTTATTTCCCCCATTTTTTTTTTTTTGCTTTTAATCTTTTTGCTTCAACCAATTTTTTTCCCGCCACGTCCCGTCTTTCTTCCAACCACGTGACTTCTTGTTTCTTCTCTCCCACTGCCGCCACTTTTCAATCCGACTTTTCTAATTCCCAATCGGACTTGGTAATTCTCTAAATTGAATCTAGTCGTGAGTCATTTAGATTAAGGACGTGCGTAGATTGTGGATTAATTAATGAAGCGATTTTGTCTAATTGCTTCATATATATATATATATATATATATATATATATATATATATATATACACACAACACACACACATATATATATATATATATATATATTATTATATATATTATATATATATATATATACGGATTGCGTTAGAAGAGTAAAGTAGAGAGATTGCCTACATCGATGCGCTTGAAAGAATTTGCCGCCTATACTCGGGGGGGGGGGGTAATTATTCCAAAATACATATTCGCACACACCCATATATACTTAGTCGAGGGATTTGGTGTAATGGTTTCTGTAGGGGAAAGAGGTCACGGTGAGACGTGTTCAAGCCTGGACGAGACTGTTTGCATTTCACATAGCGCTAATTCGCTTGGGAAATGTATGCATCCAACTATTCTCCCCTCAGCTATGAGTAAATAGCAGGACAGACTGAACTCTTTAACCTTAGAATGGCTACAGCTCTAGGAGAAGGAAAACTCTGAATTCAAAATTGTTAAAAATCAGTTTAATAAACCGACAGTTAATTTTTTAAAATGGAGATTTAACAAGTTACCGACTGAGATTGCTACATTATAAATAGAGAGTGCTCAATATCGGTGATAAAGTATATATATATATATATATAAATATATATAATATATATTATATTCATAAAGGCATCCATAGACACCACGTGTCGACATATCAGGTATCTTCAGTGCAGGTAGACAATAACAGACTACCCCCAGACGCGATGGTAACCCGATTGATTTATCATTAGTCAGGCTTATTAACCACTCGGCTATGATCAGCACCTTCAGATTGGGATGAGGATTTTAACTGATAAATATATACATATGTACATATTTATATATGTATATTATATATACATATGTATATATTTATAGATGTATATCTTATTATAATGGAGATTGTGTTTTTCTGTCTGTAACCGAAACTATATTCCTACTCAAGTCACAATTCTCTTAGTTATTGACATCACAATCTCCATGATTTTATTTTTTATCTAAACCTCAATTATTAATAATTGTCTTACCTATTAATACTGTTAACTATGTCTACATACTGACAAGATGTATTTAATTTATATATACACAAATAGCGGTTTACAGTGTAAACCGGAAGGCTAATTTGCATATTAATATTAAAAATCGAATTTAATAAATATGTACTTAGTATTATTGATTTCTAACTGTTTGGTTTTATTTTAATGAATATAAGCAAAAATCTCTTCAATGAATCTTAAATGAAATCCAGTAACAAGATAAAATAACTGTCATTTTATCTTTACTTCCTTTGTATAAATACTTAAATCAGAAAAATAACAATGAAAGACGAGAGTGATGGAAGAGTAAGTTTCAGTTGTTTTTTTTATTAAACTCCTCTGTTTCAAATTTTTATTATACTCCCACTGTTTCAAATCTTTTTATCTGTATTCTTATTTAGTTTCATTAGCCTTTTAATTTAATAAATATTTTATTACATTAAAACTTAAATACTTGCACCCGGAGGGTGCATATATTTGCTAGTGTATATAGAGTCCGCTAGAGAGGGCTCCATCTATTTTATTGGAGAGCGTCGCCTTTTTTAAGCTTAGTCGATAGTCATAAGCGAAAATCCTCCAAAGTGCTTAACCCAGAGGTGGAGAACATATATGTGTGTCTGTGCGTATGTGTGTGTGCGTGTATGGGGGGTGTTAGGATAGCGTTGACATAGTCAACTTCACTTGGTGACTGTCGGTTTCCCAACAATGCAATCATCGGACCTTTCGCGTCAATTTATTTCTTAATTGCTCCCATGTAGGTTTGACTTTAGGTCATCGAGAGAAGAAAAGTTTATTTTCGAAATTAAAAAAAAATTGTTTTTAAAAGAGTTGTTATACTACAAAAGAAATGTCGAAAAATGAACTGGTAACGTGGCCTATCCATACATTGAATAAAATTAATTTTTCGTACCCAAGTATCTTTAACTAACTCCTATATGATCTTTGCTATCGTAGACACCTGGCTTTGAGCTCTCTGCCTGGAATGTGAGAAAAAACTTTATTCGAAGGAAGCTGTGTGAAAACAGAAATGTTGAGTATGAATTTTGGTAAAGGTGTTACTAATTAAAAGGAAATAGTTCTACGATTTAAAGTTGGAAATGTTCTCGAAATACTTCTACACACATCTTGTGCATTTAAAAGGCTGACGATTCTATCTGGGGGTCGAATTAGCTGTGAGAATGTCAATACAGCTGATTGGCTCAAATTGTGCCAAGAAAATAGTGTCGATAGTTATAAAAACTCGGTGACACGCCAAAAAAAAAAAAAAGAAAGAAAAAGAAAGAGAAAGAAAACAATTGCGTAGAAAATGTATAAATAACCAATAAATATTGCTAAACAGGATCATCATATTCTTTCTTACCCGAACTCGATTTCGAAAGAAAGCGATAAGTATTTTAATGGAATATACAATATACAGGATATATTTGCACAAAACTATATGACAATGTAAATTAATTCACACACACACACACACACACACACACACACACATGTATATATATATATGAATGAATAGATGCATATCCTTGATCAGATATAAATTTTGTTTGGGCATTTTTTGCCTCGTTATCGATTTTGTATATATATATATATAAATATATATATATATATATATATATATATATATATACAACGATTGCTGACTAAACAGTAGCATCGCATCCAACAAGCCTTCCTCAGATGATAAATTTGCCTTCAGGCATAGTTTCGGGGCCGAAGAATCATTACCACTAACACAGAGCACTCCAGCAGTATCTTACGACACCACCTGAATTTGTGGGATTGTCATATCTACGCTGATCCGGTTAGAGTCTTATCTTGGATCTTTTTATGTATTTCCACTTGTCTGATGGAGAGAATCCAAGTTTAGTAAAAAAGCGAAGGCTGATTTGGTAATGAATCCTCGGCATTCGATTTCGATAGAAAATAAATTCGTTATCCATGCATTTCTGACATTTTTTTCGTAGATCTTCATATCTTTTCAAATTATGCTGTTTTGTCCGGTCGAGATTTTCCTAAAAAGGGACTGTTAATTCAACGACGAAAACTTTTCTTTTAACTTAACAGAACAAATGATAACCAGGATTCTGGGCCGTTAACGTTATTTCAAATTAAAATACGAGTTGATGTTTTAAATCGCTTACAACTTGCCAGTTCAAGCAGCTATCAAAAATAACGATATGTGCCTATTTTAACGCGAAAGTTTCGAAATATTTCCTTCTTTAACGAAATGTATTGCTTTTTGCTTCAAATATACGCTCCAACATTTGGGGCGCTGGTGGTTGTCGTCAGTGATGTAATTTGCAGGGTTCATTGGGAAGTTTCGGGTCTTCCAACATCAGACTTCCCTCGCCCCGCTGACCCCACCAGAGGTGATCAAACTCCGGCACAACCACCAACAATCAACAATCACCGCTAAAAGACGTTATTAACAGCTTTATTTGCAGTCTCACAACATCTCTTAAAGACCTCGGCAAAAATCTCCAGGACTTTATTGTTCCTCCATGTGTAGCTTAGTTGAGTTGGTCGGGATTGGTAGGAAGCTATATCGACTGAGCTAAAGCGACTCCTAGAATCCCGGTCAGAAAATCAGACCGAGTGTAGACCAAGAAAGAAATAAACCGAAAAGACAATTATTTGGAACTTTTCAGAGAACGTGAAGTTGACATTGATATCAATTGTGGTTGTCACGTTTGGAACAGATCCAAAAGGCTTGGAAAAAATGAGTGAAAAAAAGATAGAAATCAGAGGAAGGACCGTAATCATCAAGACCACAGCATTGTTAAGATCGGCCAGAATACTGAAAAGAGACCAGGAGACATGAGAGAGTTGCTTTCAAAATGTTTTTTTTTCTTCCTCACCCTTTTGTTTTCTTGTCTTTGTTCTTCTTTTAATTGATAATGAATAAATTATTTGGTCTTTTTAAAGCACAAATGAAATCTTTTACTCCTAAAAATTATATATATATATATATATATATATATAAATAAGTCATCCACAGACACGTGTTTCAGCGTTTCACACCTCTTCAATGTGGCTAGACACAGCTATCTTTTGGCTAGGGTCGAACTCAGACTGACCGTATGGTAGCCCGATATCTTATCCCCTCGTCCACTGACAGCCGTAGCGGGGACTATTAAGTACATAGGTTTATATATAATATATATATATATATATATATATATATATATATATATGTGTGTGTGTGTGTGTGTGTGTGTGTGTGTGTGTGTGTGTGTGTGTGTGTTGTTTTATATTCTTATGCCATATAGTTCCATAAATACCGTCTTTATCCTGAGTGTCTTACGTATTTTGTGGTACAATCGGCAACCTAAGAAGTAACAAAGCTCACCAACCTGACAGCACATGCTTTTGATTGCGGATCTGTGCAACGCATCTGCAGAATGATGCTTCCTCAACTCCGGCCAATGTTCACTGTTGGCCGCCCGTCACCTTTTGGCGAAATTCCACAAGAATTCAATCTTCATCAAATATTGAAAGAAAAGTTTGCTCGAACAATGTACAATATTTAGTCGGAAGATTCCGTCCAAGCCTCAAGTCCGTATAACATTGGCCCGGCGCCAAGGTTAGAACTCAATATCGCCCAAATTTTCGACACAAAAACGAGGTCAAATACAGAATCGGCCGTTTGACTAAATTCAACCATCGTTATTATTGTTAACGTAGTTCTTTCTTTGTCCACTAGGACGTTGTTGTCGTCGTTAGCCGCGTTTTCTTTGTCGGCGACGTTGGCAGCGTTCAATTTCATTTCGATTTACTCTTTAATTCATTCTTCTTCTTCTTCTTCTTCTTCTTCTTCTTCTTCTTCTTCTAATTTATTTTTCTATTCTTCTTTTCTGTCTTGTCTCGTTCTTTTGGGCGGGATGGATTTACTTGCTTTGCTTGTTTTGCTTGCTTTTCAAATCACTATTAAGAAAGAAATCTTTCATCTGGAATTGAACACTGTCCTCCATCAGCAATATTCAAATATAAATTGTCTCAGTCAGGTCTGAGTTCAATGCAGACATTTATGAACAACTTTGTTTCGTACATTATTAGTTGATTACCAAGACCTGTGGATATACCACAGTGTGATAATTTTTTCATTACAACATTTGATATTCTTTAAGAGCTATGGCTAAATACTTCAATGTGTAAAAAGTATAATGATCTTAATTTAACTCTCTTTCACCTTTTTTTATTACTTTCTTTCCTTCTTTTCTTCTTTTAATTTTGTTCGATTGAAACAGATTAGGGTTATCGGTTCCGCTCGCTGACTCCCTCGTAATATCTTTCCCCTGCTGACTTTCTTTCTTTCTTTCTTTCTTTCTATCTTTTTATATCTTTTCTGTGCAGTATGTCCTTTTTCTTGCCTTTCTTTATAATAAAAACTGAATGGTCTCTTATTTAACGGATTTGACAACACTCATAAGAAATAGAAGTTGACTGAGAGCAACACCAGATAATCAGGATTTACATTTTTGTATTTTATTTTGGATGATTTGGTCAGTCTAGTTTTTAACCAGAGGATGATAACAGTTATACAAATAAGGAACAGGTGTATTATATATATATATATATATATATATTATATATATATAATATATATATATATATTGTGTGTGTGTGTGTGATAGATAAAATATATAATACTAAAGCTGAATTAATCAATGTTGGTCTCCTAAAGTCTTTTTTACTGGTTAGTTTAATGACAGGAACGTTATACTAAATCATTCCTTACTTTTAGGATTGAGTAATGTTTGAAAGAAATTCCACTATAATTTGATCTAATTAGTCGTGATTTGCAATTAATCAAAAACTGAGCCGTCTCTAACTTAACATTCTGTCTGTCACTTTCCCCTCTCTATGTATGTGTTGATTACCTCCTCCTTATATATCTTAGTCTCCCAATGAGAATAGAAAGATAGAGAGATAGAGATAGATAGAGAGATAGATAGATAGAGAGAGAGAGAGAGAGAGAGAGAGAGAGAGAGAGGAGAGAAATTTGAGAGTTTGAAACGGATTTGTATATTAAGTTCCATAAGCAGCCAACCCGGCTAAAATCTTAGCTCACAATAAATTTGAATTAGGTCAAACCTTCACTTACTTAGAAATCTTACAAAATGATTTTAATGTTTTTTAATTCTCAGGCCGTATTTATTTTTTACAAATTTAATCCGCTTTGCAAACTCACTTTTCCCTAATCTCAATTATCTACCCACAACTCAATGGGTGTCCCAACGGTTTGCATATTGTCTAGTATATATATATATATATATATATATATATATATATATATATATATATATATGTATGTGTGTGTGTATTTACCAATCCTACCGCAGGAGAAGTACGCAACACAAGGTCAATTTCTTAAGCGGAGTTTAACAAGTTTGAATTCAGATTTTCCTTCTTCTAAACTGGTTAACAAGCCAATGTTAGAGAACCCACTCTGCCCTACTATTTATCTGGTCCAGGATTTGAACTCGGGTCGACGAGTCCATTTTCTATGACTTTAACTATTACACCACCCACCTCCATATTCATTTATAGATATGCATCCTCGCAGTTAAAAGACATATTCATTTTCTTTTATTTAATTTGTTCTTATTCTTTTTCTTGCTCCTTCAATTTTCTTTATGTTTTTGTTTTTTCATAGCTGCCAGCAACACGTCCCTCCTTTTCCTCTGCGTCGTTCTCGTTCTTCTTCTTCTTCTTCTTCTTCTCTTCTTCTTTTCTTTCTTCTTCTGCTCTTCTTCTTCTTCTTCTTCTTCTTCTTCTTCTTTTCTCTTCCTTCTTCTTCTTTCTTCTTTCTTCTTCTTTCTTCTTCTTCTTCTTCTTCTTCTTCTTCTCTTCTTCTTCTTCTTCTTCTTTCTTTTATTGCTTCTTCTCTTCTTCTTCTTCTTCTTCTTTTTTATATTGCTTCTCTTCTTCTTCTTCTCTTCTTCTTCTTCTTCTTTTTATTGCTTCTTTTTATTGCTTCTTTTATTGCTTTTTTCTTCTTCTTCTTCTTCTTTTCTCTTCTTCTTCTTCTTCTTCTTCTTTCTTCTTCTTCTTCTTTTTTATTGCTTCTCTTCTTCTTCTTCTTCTTTTTTTTGCTTCTTTTATTGCTCTTTATTGCCTTTATTCTTCTCTTCTTCTTCTTCTTCTTTTCTTCTTCTTCTTCTTCTTCTTCTTCTTTTATTGCTTTTGCTTCTTCTTCTTCTTCTTTCTTCCTCTCTTCTTTTTCTTCCTTCTTCTTCACTTCTTCTTCTTATTTATTCTTTCTTCCTTTCTTCTTCTTTCTTCTCGCTTCTTCTTCTTCTTCTTTTATGCTTCTTCTTCTTCTTATTGGCTTCTTTCTCTTCCTTCTTTCTTCTTTCTACATTCTTCTTCTTCTTTCTTCTTCTTCTTCTTCTTCTTTTTTTATATTGTTCTTCTCTCACTTTCTTCTTCTCTCTCTTTCTTCCTTCTTCTCTTTTTTGCTTCTTCTTTTGCTTCTTCTCTTCTCTTCTTTCTTTTTATTGCGCTTCTTCTTCACTTTTTATTTTCTCCTCTTCTTCCTTTTTCTTCTTTCTTCTTCTTTTCTTCTTTTACTTCAATTATCATTTTTTGAAAATTTTTACTATTTTCCGACGCTAAAAACACGATAACAAAACAAAACAAAACAAAAAAAAAGTCCTTTGTATTCAACTAAAGTGTTTAAACTGAATCAAAAACGACATTGTTTTTGGCGGGAAAAGCAGACCTTGGCGGGAAACCGAGAAGCCCACACAGCGATAGGAAAAAGGGAAGATAAAGTTGAAATGGGACGAAAAATAGCCGAACTCACTGGTGATGGGTGGCGGTGGTGGGGTGACGGGGCGGCAATTATCGAGCACGGAAATCCGAATGGTCAATGTCTTTGGCACCGACCAATGTTTTCGATTTTCCATTTGTGGTTTCCTTTGCCAAAAAAAAAAAAAAAAGAAAGGCTCAAGTGTTCCGACGTTGCAAAACTCTGGATTTATATCGACAGACGCTCATTCGTTAATAATTTAGTGACTTAGACTAAAACGCAAAATCGAAAAACGAAATTCCTGACAAGGATTCAACCACAGCAGACTGGGAATCGTAGTTTTACTCTTTCCAAGAAAAAAAAAAAAGGCTGGGTACTTTTCCCCTTGAGATGTTTGTATTGTATCAATATCAATGTGTGATATCGAATTGACGAAATATTCTCCTTATAAAGTCCAGAACAAAGTTAACTTTCACTAATCTTCTTTATACGAGGCAGTTCGGTCCAACTGTTAATTTTATTGACTGGAATGGAATCTATTTATCTATCTATCTCAGTATGTTCCTTGTCTGTCTGTCTATCTATCTATCGATCTACAGTCTGGTTAGTATCTGTTTATCAATCAGTTTTAATTCGAATTAAAACTGATTGATAAACAGATACTGACCAGACTGAGATAGATAAGATAGATAATGACCACACTGAGATAGATAGATAGATGGATAAATGAAACAGACTGAGATAGATAGATAGATAATAGACAGATATAGATAGTAGATAGAATAGTGAACTGAACGAGATAGATAGCTAGGAATAAGGATAGTTTTAATTCGAATAAAAAATGATTGATAAAGAGAATACTGAACAATAGATATATATAATAACGACACACTGAGATAGATTATATAGGATAGATAGAATAGATAAATGAACAGACTGAGATAGATTGATATATATATAATATATATATATATATTATATATATATATATATATATAGATAGATAGATAGATAGATAGATACGATAGTGAACTGCTGAGATAGATAGATAGGAATTAGGATAAGTTTTGATTCGAATTAAAACTGATTGATAAAGAGATACTGACCAGACTGAGACAGATAGATATATAGATAATGACCATACTGAGATAGATAGATAGATAGATAGATAGATAATGAACAGACTGGATAGATAGATTTAGATAGATAGATAGATAGATAGATAGATTAGATTAGATAGAATGGTTAGTTGAACTGACTGAAGATAGATAGATAGGAATTAGGATAGAACAAACAGGATTGATGAAACATGCATCGAGCTTATCTTTACAATCTAGCCACCAAAACTCCGGATGTAGCTAGCTTCTTAAAATTGATTTTGTATTCAACAGATTCTCGTAGGAAATGGGAACACGACTCGAGTTCGAAAATCCCTGAACGAAGCCTTTTGTCTTTCACATAGTGCTGATACTCTTGAAAAAGGCATTAATCCAACTATTCCTCTCTCCAAGCTATGGTTAAATACTAGAGCAAACTTGTCTTTTTCAACATGGTATGACAAGTGTTCGATGCATATAAATCAGTTGTGTTTATATTTTTGTCCGGTGCTTTTGTTGTTTTAGTTTTGTTTTGGTTTTACGGCATATCACCTCAGTAGGTTTTTTAATGCCGATAAATTTTGAAATAAATCAATTCTTAAATGGATGATACATTTTTTTTTTATAACATACATTTCTATTTAGCCCATAGAATGGGACCCTAACAGGACTACCTCACTCCGGGTCAGAGTGGACCAGGGAGCAATAGTGATGAAGGGGTGCTCCACATTCCCAAACCTCCAAATTGGAACCTGGACATCAGATAGGATGACGTTTAACGTCATTCCAGGACATAACATTAAGTGAGACCCGCAGCCACCGCCTTCTATCCCATATGATAGGAGAGGGGTGGGGCTTGCCAATAAAGGAATAGGGTTGGATCGCAATCATATAGGTGCTACAGGGCTGACATGAACCAGGCCGAGATTGATCAGAGGGGGCCCTCCGAAAGACCGCCCGTCTAGCCCAAGATAGGGCCAAAAGTGGAAGTATTGCATTAGTCATGAAAGCTGGTCAAACGCACCTAAGTTCTATCCTTAACGTCATCTCACACGGGAGGTTCGCCACCCACGGCCAACAGGTGGTCCATTGGGCGGCGCCTTACCCCTCTGCAAAGAGGTGCAGTCGGTGCAATCTTTACAACGCCCCCAGAACGACAGGGCCGGTTGTCCGGTCGATTTTATATGAAAACTGTGTCTCTAAAAGGAACCGCTGGTTTCCTAACTTCTTCCCCTAATTAGACAGTACAACAGATAACGACACTCAATACTTTAAATAGTGTGCCTTTCCCACGTACGAAATGATGGTTGAGAGTAGTGCTAGATTCTGGGGCTCCTTCATCATAAATCACAGTTTGGAGGCACATTTTTCGAGAAGAAGATCACCTGCATGACAACCCACCTATTTTTAGATCGAAGGGGCACTGGGCTTTACTCCGAAGGCAAAGTTTATATTTATTAATAGGCGTCTTTGTTATACTTTTGCTTTTTGGCAGTCCATATGTATTGTTATGAATTCTGGTCGGCATTTTAGAAGCATTTATTTCCCTCTTGGTAAATAACCAATGGTAGAAAAGAGTGCGATTTTTCAAGTAGACATCTGCAGCAGATAAGTTTTGTTGTTGTTTTTTAAAATAAAATCCCTCTACTGACTCAATAGTAACTGGTTCTTGATTTTCAGAAAGATAATTTGCTATTAACAAATAATACCGAACGATCCTTAATGTCATGTTTATTTCACCATTTCTGACTGGGTAATTTTTTAATAACCGGAAATTATAGTTGGATTTGGGGCGGTTTGGACGTACATCTTGAAAACCAAGATGTCCCAAACAATAATAAATCAGATAATTTGATAAAACACATACGAACAAAAAAATTAGAATTCGATCAAAAATATACTGACATAAGACGCATTGGTATCTAAATGTGAACATTTGATAAAAGGTTCTAATCTTAAGATTACCCACACCTTACTCAAATTTAAATTATTCTCTTCTTAAATTACTCTTTGTTTCTCCCTGTCTCTCTGTTCCTCTGGTCGTCTTCTGTCTCTTTATATATATATATATATTTATATATAATTATAATATACAAAAAAAATTTTCTCTCTCTATATATATGAGATATTTCTTATATATATATATATATATATATATTATATA
>CM042137.1:126696985-126726974 GCA_023376005.1 Doryteuthis pealeii | reverse complement strand
TCTGCCTGACACTATGATGTGTGGCAAAAGTTCGTTCTATTCTTGGTACGCGTTTTTAGTGATCACCAGTTCGACGTGAAACATGGCCGTAATTAGGTTTTATTGGCAATAGAACTTTCACTTGAACCCTCTCCAGCCCCCAGACCCTAGTCATGTTCCTTACTCTTGCTCAGTCGAGCCTTTTTTTTGGCTTCCGCCTCTCTAACTCTCTCCCCCGCTTTCTCTCTTTCCCTCTTTCTCTGTCTGTCTGTCTGTCTGTCTGCCTCTCTCTCTCTCGTGATTTGCGTCTCTCGCTATATGAAAATTCCACGTGTATCTTATTTTTGTATCAGTTCCTAAGCCCGCGAAAGTGCTCAGATAAAATGATGAGGGTTATTTTATAGTCAATATGATACCGATAAATACGGGAAAAGGGAAAGTGTGACCGATTCAGAGAAAGAGTGTGTGTGTGTGTGTATGTGTGTGTGTGTGAGAGAGAGAGGGGGGAGAGAGAGAGGGGGGCGGAGAGAAAGGTAAGACATCGACAGAGGGGGTTATTGATGCAACTTATCGTAGTCTGGCACAAATATAATTCTGTTAACGAGCATAAAAATCAATGATCATCATCATCAATATCATCATCATCATCAAGTCGTGCTGACACTACGGATTCCCATAACTCTCTCTCTCTCTCTCTCTCTCTCTCTCTTTCTCTCTCTCTTGTCGGCCGTCTCCTATCAAGCCAATCGCTTCTTTAGCAAGTCCTCCTCGCAACATCTTAGGATCCGCAGCCATACAATAGCTCGGACACGACCAAAGCCTGGAAGAATTTGAGCTTTTTTTTTTGTGAGATCAGATTTTCAAATGGTCGATAATCTATCTATAACAATCCATGCCTTTCTTTCGCGTACATTGACATCGTTTTCCGTGGAAGAGATATAACTACCTAGGTATGTTAACTGGTCTACTAATTTTGATGTCTTTCCAGTACATTACAAGGAGCGCTTTACTATTACACTATTGAATTCAGATGTCTACCTGAGGTCAATTGATTTTGATTGTCATGTTTTCACCTTTGGGGTGAGTTGACATCTTAAGTCTCATTGAAGAATTTTAACTTTTTGCCTATCAAATTTCCTCCACGGCTCTACCAAAATTTCTTATTATTCCATTTAACTGGTTTCCTATTGCAAAACGATCTAATACCAGTCGGCAGGGTTGGCTTACAGAAAAAAAGATCTCAGGTGTGTTCACGTACTGATTTTTCAGTGAAAACAATTGATACATGTGAGAGCCACTGCCAGTGGTTTTACGGTAGGATCGCAATGGCGGGAGACCTGCCCTGAGCGGCTTAAAGTAGGCAAAGAGTTAAAGTCATGTGACTACAAATATTAAAAGTTAGAGTTGGATTTTAACTCTCTAGTTAGCCCAAGTTAGCCGAAACCCACAGATTAGTATGTTAGATCATCATAGGTATCATCATCATCATCATCATCATGTCGAGCTGTTGGCACGGATATCAATGACAATCTCTCTCCATCCGTTCCTATCGCTCATCATTCTCGGGAGTTCCTCTGTGTAGCATCCTGTATCCGCACAGAGCTGGTCAATGTACGTCTTTGCTGGTCGGCCCACACTGGCGTGCCCATGTGCTGGCTTCCACAGGAGGACGTCGCTTATGAGTTTGTCCTTGCTTCTCCAACAGTGTCCCGCGTGTCTTGTCCGTCTTACTCGGATGGTTTGTGTGATATGTGGCAGGTGGCCGTACAGCTGTTTTCTCGTGGGGTGCTGTTTCCACGTCTTGTTCAGGATCACCCGCAGCATTATTGTGCAGCTCCCATCTAGTTTATTCTCTAGTCGCTTCGTTAGGGTCCAGGTTGTGCAGCCATACAGCAGCACTGACACGACAACGGCCTGGAAGAACTGTCTCTTTAACTTGTCTGTGAGATTGGACCTCCATATGATCGATAATTTATTTATATCGGTCCATGCCTTTCCTATGCGTGCATTAACGTCGTTTTCTGTGGAGGAGATGTTACTGCCTAAGTATCTAAATTGTTCTACAGAGTTTAGGAGTTTGCCATCAATGGTTGAGATGTCGCTTTTGTTTTTGAAAGACATGAACTTAGTTTTATCAGAGTTCACGTACAGGCCGACATTTCGTGCCGCATTTTCTAGGCTGTGTAGTAAGGATTCGGCTTGTGCAGGTGTATTTGCGAGTAGTACCAGGTCATCAGCATAGTCCGCATCCGTAATAGTATGTGCGGAATATCGCCTGCTTTCTTGCTTTTTTTTAGTGTGAGGCCTTTTTCTTTTATGGGATCTGGTGATGTTCTGAGTACGTAGTCTAGGCATACACTAGCGCCATATATATTCATCATAGGTATAAGCAGTAGGAAAAGTCAACACTTTTATTTCTAGACTTTCACTAAAAGCAGGAACATGTATTGATCAATGAAGAACGATATAGAATAGATTTAAAGGTCGTTGTTAAATTGTACTCAAGTCAGTTGTTAACTAGACCTAATACCAGACGGACTACGACTGGATTCTCTACTACAAGTAGTCTATTGTTATTACCTAAAATTGCAAGGATTTACAACTGATCTTTCTACTGCTGAGACTACACCCTTTTCTACGATTGGATTTGCTAAAAGGAGACCTAAACACTTAAAATGGTGTCAAGAATAGTAACATAGTAAAGGGCCGGTTTAGTTCAGTCGGTAGAGCGTTTGCCTAGGAATCACAAGGTTCCTGGTTCGATACCGGCCCTCGCCAACTCAGCGTGTGAGTAGCACAGGAATCTGTGCGGTAAAGTGAAAAGCGCTAGTGAAAAGTGGATATACTACCTCACAAGGTGCTGATACTAACATTAGGCCGCCCCGACGACTTACTTTTTTAAAAGGTCGTATATACAATCAATGTTCCGAACCGTTAACTCCCGGTTCATGAAAATGGAGCGGTGAAGAGCGTAATAACCTAAAGAGTAGAAGATGGCTAACCAACACATGCCAATATCCGTCTTGTCGGTGAGGCTTAGAATATACTGACTTTATCCTCTGCAGTGCCCTGGGTGCAGTGACACTGAACTGTATCTGATGATTAGGCTCCAATTAGCGAGAGAGAAATGAGCAATAAATTAAATGATAATTTTCTTCAAAAAAAGATTTCCATTGATTAAATACTGCCTCTGTTTTCTCTGAATTTCTGATTTGGATATTTAGATTTTCTGGGTTTCCAATTCAGAGTTGTATCGGTACTATTATATAGATAAACTTCATAAGCTAAATGGGAGCTGCACAAAAATGCTACTCGCAATATTAATCAGTATTAATATATTGAAACAACACCGCACAAGAAAGCAGCTGTACGGCCACTTGCCACCTATCACACAAACCATCCGAGTTAGGCGAACAAGACACGCTTGATATTGACGTGAAACGCGAGCAAAAACCTTTTCAACGATGCCAACGAGGGAAATGCACCGATAATTGTGGCAGTCACTCCGGTCTCCTCTATTCTTGTATAAAATGACGATGATAGAGTACTGCAGGGACGTATCAATACATTGAGGCTATACATGAGGAATTTTAGCATTTGTTAATCCAACAAATTTATTACTATATAAATATAACTTTATACATATGTTACCAGCACTACTATGCTACTTTTCTAAATAGTTGCCTCTGTCGTAGGGGACGGGGCTTAGAATACACCAATTGCGTTCACTGCTGGGAGGTAAGACTCGACAAAAAATAGGACTGAAGTATGGCACTAAATTAATAGATATATTTAAAAATTAGTAGCATTATATTGGTATACTTGATGCCATATGACTGTATAAGTAGGAAGCGCGTGGTGTAATGGTTAAAGTCATGGGAAATGGACTTGTCGCCCCGAGTTCAAATCCTGGATATGGTAATTGCATTTCACTTAGCGCTAATACCCTTGGGAAAGGTATGAATCATACACTCCCTCCAGCTATGGATAAATAGCAGGGCAGACTGGGTTCTTTAACCATGGCTAGGTAACCAGTATAGGAGAAGGAAAACTCTGAATTCAAATCTGTTGAACTCCGCTTAAGAAATTAACCTTGTGTCGTATCCTGCTCGTTCGGAGGAGTTAGTAAATATATATAACTGTATAAGCATATTGTATAAAAATTGTTGCTTAAAGCTATAAGTGTTTATGAATTATTATTAGTAACTTGAAACAATTTAATTGCTTGCAAAAAATAAAGACTGACTCCCGCAAATTAACCAAACGAACAATCTATGGGTCAAATTGATGATTAAAAAGATTTTTGACAATATTAACTGTTGTAGGTGATTCACCTATGACACGAACATGGACTTACCCAAAGGGTATATACTTAACAGAGTAAAGCTACTCAAACGAGAAGTAGCAGATACACCCGTCCTTCGGGACGGGGGTCCACTGAGCTGCTAAATTAATAGCGTCGATCCCAGATACCTGCCTCATTGCACTTAAAGGGGCAGAGCTGGGATCGACGCAATTTTTCTACCTACCACCCCATGAGTCTCGGCTTGTGGGTGGTCCCCACATAAAACGGCCTTGTGCCATATCGTGTGAAAGTGGGACACATGTAAATAGGAGAAGTAGCAGATACCTGTAAACTGTAACAAGGAAACCCTTTCATTGTACGTTGATATATATTGCTGAATACAATCTGTTCCCTACATTTTATACCCGTGTTGAGTTATTATTTATTGACCCTTAAACAGGTCATAACATTAACATACATTGATATTCTAGTGAAGTATGAAGTGTTTACCTCTTTAAACCGATTGAATCAAAATTAATTGATTATGAATGTTAGGGTTATTGTATAATTGTTGTGCCAAGCTTGAAAAAAAACTCAAATTGTAAAACTAACCTCTACCACCGCCAACAATACAGCCCTGTCATCTGAGTCTGTAGAATATGCTGACTACACGTCTATAGAAAGGTAAAATCCCCCATGGGGCCACCTGTTGGGCGTGCTTGGGGATGGGTCCCAGGAGGGTGAGCAGTCCATGACATGCAATACTCCACTTTGCTCAAACTAATAGTCGGGGCTTCTCCGATCAATCGGCTGGTCACTTTGGTTCATAGCACCTATATGATTGTCTCAACCCTATGAAAAGCCCAAATCCTTTTTATTATATAAGTGCGAGATGAGGTGGCTGAAGGTCTTAATGTCCTGAGTATGACGTAAACTATATCTTATGGTGAAGTTCCAGCTTTGAAGAATGTGGAGTGCCCCTTTATTCCCATTGCTCCCAGGTTCACTCTGACCCAGAGTAGTATTACCTTTTAGGGTCCAATCTATGTGTTGAATAGAGAAAAATGAGTTAAAAAATGTTAAGAAAATTTGAGTTTTGCAAAAACCAAGAATGAATAAGACAAAACGTCTTCGGCATAAAATAACACAACAAGGGTTGGCATGCCGTAAAATAAAACCAACTAACAACAATAAAGACAACAGCCAAAAAATGCATGTACCCATGATAAGGTAGCAGATCTCCTTTTTTCAGTAAAACTATCCATCTTAGATTTGTTATTAGATTAGTTATTTAACAATTGTGTTGTTCAAATTACTATAAGGCTAACATTGAAAGAAGAAGAAGAAGAAGAAGAAGAAGAAGAAGAAGAAGAAGAAGAAGAAGAAAGAAGAAGAAGTTGGAACAAAAGAAGAATAGAATAAGAATAAGAATAAGAATAAGAAGAAGAAGAAGAAGAAGAAGAAGAAAAGAAGAAGAAGAAAGAAGAAGAAGTGGGAACAGAAGAAGAAGAAGAAGAAGAAGAAGAAGAAGAAGAAGAAGAAGAAGAAGAAGAAGAAGAAGAAGTGGGAACAGAAGAAGAAGAAGAAGAAGAAGAAGAAGAAGAAGAAGAGAAGAAGAAGAAGAAGAAGAAGAAGAAGAAAGAAGAAGATACTTAAAAAGAAATGAGCTTGAGAGGGAAAAAGAAGAAAAATATTTGTAAGATTCTATAGGATGTACAGGTGCACTTCCTGTTACGGTTATGATCGTAGGAAATGGCGACCCGAGTTCGAATTCCCGACGAAACTGTTATAGTTTGTCCTTATGAAAATCATTCATCAATCCGTTTTCCATCAACTTAAATGAAGCTAGGTAAATAGTAAGGAAGAATATATATATATATATATATATATATACCTTATTACAATGGAGATTCGGTGTCTGTAACCGAAACTACGTCACTGCTTACGTTACAATGGTCCCAGGCATAGCGTAAGTTTATCAATGAGTATTTAATCTACATTATAGTCAAAATGATTAATACATAGAATAAATTTTATTTATCACCAATGTTTATAAAAATCTGAGTTAGATTTACTTCAAAACAGTCCATGTTATTCGTTCGTTTAAAATCCTGCAATGTGCCTTATATATCACTAAGAAATAAAGGTTTACATAATATATGGCATGGTTAATTTGCATACTGGTTTTGAGAAAAACAGTGTTTAATAAATAATTACTTGGTGTTATTAATCTCTAATATTGTTGTTTTATTCTCCAACGTATTAAAATCAATCCTATGACTAATTTTATATAGAAACCAATCAAAATATAACTAAAATGACTAATCATTTTATATGCGTTCTCATTTATTTTTGTTAGTCTTTCTTATTCAAGAACGCATATTCTTACTAGTATTTATACACACACACATACACACACACACACCACACACACACACACACATATATATATATATTATATATATATATATATATATATATGAAGTAAATGGAAGTTAATCCGACAGTATGAATTTAACATTTTTAGAAAAAAACAAAAAATCTAATGGTTATTTATTCTGTCTTTCATTCATATATTGCTCTTGATGAAGACTGCTCTATTAAATGGTCGAAACAGATTCTGTCAGCAAACTATAACTGTTTTTTCTAAAAATGTTAAATTCATACTGTCGGATTAACTTCCATTTACTTCATATTGTCTATTGAAAAAACAAAACATCTGGATTTTTACATCTCCGGAGGCTAATATGATCTACAAAACTACGGATTTGTCAACACTACAAATTCTTGAAACTTTCCATCTTTATTGAATTGTGCTGTGGACTTTTAACTTACTTTTTGTAGCTGGAATACATCATGAACATTTTTGATACTTTTTATACACTTTTTATATATTTTTACATCAAACTCTTTTGAGTTTTTAATATGAGTTATAATGCTTCTGATTTTTAAAAATAAAATTCATTTTTTTTTTAACACAGAATACGCATTTTTTAAAAAATTCCAGCATCGAACACTAGCGTACGTTTATACCTTCTATTCTAACGGTTATTTATTCCGTCTTTCATTTCATATGTTGCTCTTGATGAAGACCGCTCTATTAAATGGTCGAAACAGATTCTGTCAGCAAACTATAACATCTTCTGTTTTTTTCTAAAAATGTTAAATTCATTATATATATATATATATATACACACACACATATATTATATATATATATATATATATATATATGTGTGTATGTGAGTGTGTGTGTATGTGTGTGCATGTGTGTGTGTGTATTTGTGTGTGTGTGTATGTGTATGTGTGGTGTAGTTGTGTTTGTGTGTTTGTGTGTTTGTGTGTATCTATTTCACAGCACTAACTCAAAATACAACCATGCAGTCATTAAGGTTACTAATCGGTAAATAAGTAAAATAAAATGACCATAGGCGTCCTCTGCCATTTTCCCAAAAGGGTATCTTTCTGTTATGCGGCAAGGGTCTTCTTTTTTTTAAAATGATAATATGATGGAGACTAAATATGGCAAAATACTGATCACCGAAAATGTTTTTCTCGAGTTGTGCCACAAAAAAACGCAATTTTTTGTTGGCCTTTCCGTCTGGGAAGAGTTAAGTCAATATCTAATTTCTCTTCCAGTTGATTGACTTAGCCAAAATCTTGATCCGGAGGGGTGGGAAGATCAGTTCGAACCGATGCTCATGAAAATTGCGGAAATAGCTCGTCATTTTCTATGTAACAGGCAACAACGAAAATACTGCCAAATGTTTTGCAATATTTTTTGTGACATGAGGTCCAATTCGATAAATCTGGATGCATTTACTGCTGAGTTCTTTAATGTGACAAGTGGACAGTAGTTTGCTGAGTATCGCTCACTATTCTCCGAGGGCTACGTACTGGAACTGCCTCAGCCCTGTCGACCGGAGCTTTAGAATACACCGACGGCACCTCTGCAGATCGATAATACCTCCCCACACAATGGGGACACATGTTGGCCGAGGGTGGTGACCTGTGATGGTTAAGGATGGAAATCTGGTGGATGAGCAGTCGATCACGTACAACGCCGCACTTTGGCCCTTACTTAGATTAGACGCGTGGATGGAGAGGCTCCCTCCGATCAGTCAGCTGGTCACATCAAACCCTAGCGCCTATAGGATTGTCCAAGCCCTATTGCCCTCATGGCAAAGTGCCAACCCTTTTTATCATATATGTGTAAAAGGCAGGGACTGACGGTGTTAGTGTTCTGGGTATGACGTTAAACTCTTATGGTGATGTTGCAATTCTGGAGCTCTGGGGATTGTGCAGTACCAATTCATCTCCATTACTCCCAGATCCACTCTGAACCGGGGTGGTAGTATCTGCTAGGGTCACATCTATGGGTTAAATAGAAGAAAAATTATTTTGATAAAAATTGAATACCCATCAAGCATAAATAAAACGTCTTCGGCATAAAATAACCCAACAAGGGTTGACATGCCGTAAAATCCAACAAACCAAACCAGACAAATCACATTTGACAGTGGGATGTTGAGTTCGATCAATACTCTCCGAGTGTTACCAACTGAAATTGCCTCTATGTCTTAGGACACGGCCTCGGAATCCACGTTTTTTGGTCTAGTTGATCTTACCTGATCATCAAGCGGAATGTCTTGAACCATCTGTTTACTGGACTGTGATCGACTGCGCCTTTACCTTTCACGTGATAAATGTTTTAATTTGCTTGGACAACGTGTATATATATACCAACCCATCCGCACGAGTAGGATGTGACACAAGGTCAATTTCATAAGCGTAGTTCAACAGGTTTGAATTCAGAGTTTTCCTTCTCTTAGACCGGTTGCCTAACCAAGGTTAAAGAGCCCAGTCTGCCCTACTATTTATCCATAGCTGGTGGGAGAGTAGAATTCATACCTTTCCCAAGTGTATTAGCGCTAAGTGAAATGCATTTACCGCGTCCAGGATTTGAACTCGTGGCGACGAGTCCATTTCCCATGACTTTAACCATTACACCACGCACTTCCTCTTGGAGAATGTGTAAGGCTCATTTCGAACTTATAAAGCATACGTTGCATAATTAGACAACGTTGCACGTTATTCTTTGCAGCTTTCAAATCACACAGAGTGAACCAATGAAGAACGTGTCACCGTACCAACTAGCATAATACTAGTAATTCCACCGGAAAACCGACACGGATTATGTTTTTTTCCTGGTATGTAATAAAGAAAATATGAAGAGAAGTCAAACACAGAATATACAGTAAGATTTTAACCATATATATATATATATATATATATGAATAAGATATAATGAAAAAACAAACGATGTTTACAACTGAAATAGGCTCATCAGAAGAGAAAGTGTGCAAACCGTTTCGGGTTTGCACACTTTCTCTTCTGATGAGCCTATTTCAGTTGTAAACATCGTTTGTTTTTTCATTATATCTTATTCATACTGTCGGATTAATTTCCATTTTATTTTCACACACACACACACACACACATATATATATATATATATATATATATATATATATATATATATATAATATTTATATAAAGTTGTTCTGGTTCCAACGGAAGAAAATTTAATATTTTATAAAAAGAAGAAGGTCCGCAAAATGTATTATGTTCTCAGAAAAATTTGTTAATTCTTTATATCTTACATACGCAACACGTGTTTCTGATCTGTTGTCTTCTTCAGGTGTTGAGTTATTATTTGGCACAATATGTCCGATACTTGATAGGTTGTGTGTGTTTCTGCAACTTTTCTATTAAAATTATAATATATATATATATTATATATATATACATTTTTGGTCAGACCGCGAACTTTTCTCTACCCCTTGTATTTTCTGTTTTATATTCTATATTTCTGGATTTTTCTTTCGCTATTTGCACGTTTTATAAATCTTCTCTCAATACTTTTATAGCTTTCATTTATTTGTATTTTTGGCATGGTTGACCATATATGGAATGAAAAGGGAAATCATCTGCCCTTATGGGAGGAAGTTAAGATAATAGATAGGGAAGAATATTGGAAGACAAGACGCCTCAAAGAATAATCTCATATTATTGGCTTTAGTAAACTCTTAAGTAGAACAAGTATAGAGATGAATATAATATGGTAACCTATAATTAAAAAGGTTAGATTAGATTTTTTTTAAAAACGCAATATGAGGCAAAGTAAAAAAAATATACATAGTAAAAAGGTCGATATTCTAGGGTAAACAAGACATTAGACTTATAAGTTCCCAAAATTTACACTGAATTGTCCAATTGGATACATAGCGAAGTGGATATAGGCGTTCTAAGTGATAATTATCTCAGGTGACGTTCCCGTTCAAGAGGTTAGGAGAATGGGGAGTAAGCCTTCATTGACATTACTCCCAGGTCTACTCTGATTGGAGTGGCAGTACCTGTTCGGCTCCTATTTATCTGTTAAATAGACTAAAAGTGAGTTAAAAATCATTGAATACACAACAAGAACGAATTAAGGTCTCCGGTATAAAATAAGCCAACAAGGGTTGACATGCCATAAAATCCAACCAACCAATCAACCAGATCTACACAGATTAAGCCTTACTACTGTTTCGTATCATATGAAGCATATTATTTTTGGTAGTGTTTTTCCTTCCTCTGAAAAGGATACAATAAGCATATTATAAGCTCCAATGAAAGTGTAAGCTGGAGAATTAAGGAGACTTACTGTCACTTGATCTTGCATTGTATTACTAGTAAAACAATAAATAATAGAGATGATGTCTATTAATGTTGATTACGTCAGTGCCAACTTTGATTATGACAGTAATATTGCAGTGTTATAAATACTAATTATCTATAGTGTTAGCATTAATGTTGGCGCTTGAACCAGTGCGTGCGACGATGAGGCTGGTGCTTGGTGGCGGGCCAGCGTGGTGGTGGTCACGGATGTAGTTGTAATATTTCGGAATTAGATGAATGTTGTTCACGTGATCATTTTGATTGCATTAATTTTCTCCGCCTCATCCTCACCCCCTTACCCCCCTACTAACTTCCCGCCTTTCAGCTCCCAACATCTCGTTCTCCCCTCGTTTTCCCTCTCGTACCATGCCTGCCCTGCTTTTCACTTGCCGACTTATTACATTGCAAAAAGGGGAAAAGGGAGAATCGGTTGTGTTTGGTAGCGGAGGAAGAACGGGCGTTCATTGCCAGGGTTTTGCAAGGGACGGGAAAAAGAAGAGTAGGGATAGGAGAAAAGGACAAAAAAAAAAAAAAAAGACCAAAAAAAAAAACCAAGATGGCGGCTGGCCGGCCGGCATTGTCACGTCATCTGGGCTGGGCCGCACCGTGATGTCAACCCAATGCATCTCATGAATAGCGAAGCGCAGACGCACGCCATCACGCATGCGCGTCAGCATGCGCGCGAAGACAGAGCAGAAAAGGGTCCTTGTGCATAGGGGGGGGGCTGCCGATTATATTCAGATGCATACCCACACGGACACCTGCTCACAAAAAACCCAACACCTACCCATGCACATGAATATATATTCTTAAGAAATATATATATATATATATTTGTGTGTGTGTGTGTGTGTGTGTGTATGTGCCTTTGTGTCACCTTGTGCGTATGTATATATTTACGTATGTATGTATATATGTACATAAGCATTTACACTCACACACATATACATACATGTGTGTGTTTGTATATATATATATATATATATATATATATATTATATATATATATATATACACACAAACATTCATACTCACATATATATACCCGTGTGTTTATATTTATGTATGTATGTATATATATATATATGAACACGAACATTTACACTCACACACATATGTACATGTGTGTATATATATATATATATATTTAGATATGTATGTCTATATGTAGACAATCATTTACACTCACACACATGTATATATATATATATGTGTGTGTGTGTATGTAAATATTTATTCATATATGTATATATCTACACATAAACATTTACCCTCACAGATATATATATATATATATATATGTGTGTGTGTGTGTGTGGTGTGTGAGAGAGAGAGAGAGAGAGAGAGAGAGAGAGAGAGAGAGAGAGAGAGAGAGAGAGAGAGAGTCTGTGTGTGATGTCTATTTATTTATACCAAGGTAAGCCTCCGTTTGACGTGATCTGCCATACAAGCGTACACGACTATTCCTAAATATTCATATAAAAATATGTACTTCTATATACGGATGTACATAATTACACATCCTTTTACTTACGATCAAGTAGTACTTATTGGTGCTGTTCCCATTCGATCTCAGAAGTGAAACAGCAAGAACAGTAAGCAGTCTCAAGTCATACTCTGTCAGCTGGGGCTGTAGAATACATCGACTGCACCTCAGCTGTGGGGTAAGGCCCACCCAATTGGGCCAACTGTTGGCCGTGGGTGCCGAACCGTAATGCTTAAGGGAGGAACCCTGGTAGCTGAGCTGTCCATGACATACAACACTTTACTTTGGACCTTAATTAGGCTAGAAGGGCGATCAGAAAAGCCTCCCCCGATCAATTGGTTGGTCACATCAAGACCTAGCACCTATAGAATTGTCCTAACCATATAGCAAGCTTATAACCCTTTTTATCATATGGGTACTAGAAGGTGGTAGCTGGGGTCAGTGTCCTGGGTATGATATTAAAAACATCTAATGGGGAAGTTCCAATTCTTGTGTTTTGGGTAGTGTGGAGCACCCTTCATCACTAATAATCCCAATTCCGTTCTGACCCGAAGTGCTAGTACCAGCTATCTATGGGTTAAATAGAAAAATAAGTAAAAGATGTGTTTAAAAATGACTTTTAAAAATTGAATTCACATCAAGAATGAATAAAACAACACTTCGTCTTCGGCAAAAGATTACCCAAGGGTTGCATTGCCGTGAAATCCAGTCAACCAATCTCAAGTCTGTATGTCTTACGAAGTAAAACTAAATTTTAGCTTTCGGTCAAGTCACAACAGTTAAGTGCTCGTTCTCGTCAGATCACCTAAGTTAAGCAGCAATGAACTTGTTCAATCTAATGCAATATTAAAATCACGTGACTATTCAATTTAAATGGAAAGTCGAATCCATTTTGGGGATCCCATTTCATATTATCCTAATGATAACGGACATACAAACATGCCTCTTCAGAATTTGCTTACGGAAGTAGGTCTTCATAAATATCCCAGCATGCTTATTCACGGCCAGATTCTAATTATCTATCTCTCTCTCCCCCCTCTCTCTCTCTCTCTCTTTCTCCCCTCTCTCTCTCTCTCTACCCCTCTCTCTCCCCGGTTGCAGATGTTTGCGCGCGCACACATACAGAGAGAGAGAGAGAGAGAGAGAGAGAGAGAGGAGAGAGAGAGAGAGAGAGAGAGAGAGAGAGTCCCAAATACAACAATGCAAAATGTCTGCCTTGAGCAGCAAGCTCATCTCGAAGACCAATTCGCTCTTACCATGACTTCGATTTGCACTTTGTGCACTACAACTGCAATCTTTTGCTAGTTGCAGATCACGAAATACTAGCACGAGCACCCGGCGTCTATGCGTCACTCTCTTTCTCTTTCTCTCTCTCTCTCTCTCTCTCTCTCTCTCTCTCTATATATATATATATATATATATATATATATATATATATATAATATATATATAGACTGGATGGGAGCTGCACAAGGATGCTGCGTGTGATCTTGAAAAAGTCGTGGAGGCAAGATCCCACAAGAAAACAGCTATACGGCCACATGCCCCCTGTTACATAAACCATCCGAGTGAGATGAAGAAGACATACTGGACACTACTGTAGAAATTAGGATGAGCTAATAAGCGACGTCCTTCTGTTGAAACCAGCACATGGACATATTAGTGCGGGCCGTCCAGCAAAGAACTACATAGACCGGCTGTGTGTGGATGCAGCATGCTGTGCAGAAGACCACCCGGGGTCAATGAGTGATAGGGAAGGTTGACGAGAGATTGTCATGGATATCCGCGCTACTAGCTCGACATGATCATGATATATATATATATATATATATATATATATAAGATTTTTGGATGTTTGTTTTTTTAGAAGCATTGATGATAAAGTATATATTATATTTTTGCTTAAAGGCAATTACAATGCATGTACTGTGGCCGAGACGATATGGTCTTTGACTATGCCTGCTGAGGTCCCGGTTTCGATTTCTGTCGGAGGGAAGTCGTTAGTATACATCGCTGATGAGACTTAATAAAGTCGAAACAGTCTGTACGATGTTCTACACACCGAGCGATCCTTTGCCGGGATTGCACTTGTCAAGTTCATTTTCTATATAAAAAAAAAGTATCAAATTTTATGCGATACATGCATTGTAGTTGCCGTCAAGCAAAAATATAATATAATATATATATATATATATATATATATATATATATATATATATATAAAATGACCTTTTTTACCTTGTCCCTGGTCATCAGAGATATGTTTACATCAACACTTTTCGATCACACACTTTGTGAATTTCCAGACAGCTACTGGTGCCATGAACCCAATGACCTTTCGTTACCTATCTTTAAAAAAAAAAGACTGATTCCAATCTTATTATTGTGAATGTTTACATTTTAATTGTTGCGTACTTTTTTTCTGGAAAAGTTTCCACAATTAATTAGTTTTCCAGTTCTCTGATTTTTCAGACCTTTCTTTGTCCTCGAGCAAAAAAAAAAAACTTGTAATAAAGTAGAGAAAGCTTTGTCTGATCAACCAACACCCAAAATATCTGCACACCCAATTCTTTCTTCACTGCCATTATTTACAAATCTGTCTGCCGATGCCTCAGGTGATCGTAAGTAATTTAAATAGATACGTAAGTTTCATAGTCCACCAACGGACTCCGATTTGAGGAACTAAATCTTTATACCCGAAGAAAAACAGTTACATTTTGAAAGTAAATAGTTGTCTTTCTCTTTATTTTTCTCTTGAAAATGGCTCATCTTATTTGTCTGAATGTTTGAGACGAGTCTTGATGATTTGTGTTTATTTATTAGGATTTTTCGGACAATTTGTCTCATCTTAATTGTTTCTATACACATCGTTTCGGCCGATGTGTCCTCCAGCCTTCAGCAGATGTTTCTTGCCGAACTCTGAACCTTCTCTTCGAACTCTGGAGCCTTCATCTCTAAAAAAAAAAAGACCAAAAAAATAATAATAAGTAAAACAAAACAAATAACAAACAAAAAGGAATTCGGGACAGATCTGCCAAAAATATTGTCCAAGAATTATTTTAGACAATGAGTAATCAAAACATTTCACTAAACGTGAAGTAAAGAGACCTATTATCGGTATCAGCCAGAAAGCGAGGGAGTCTATTCCCCTTTCGCTAGCGCTAGACCAGGGAGATTTTTGCTGAGTTGGATTTCCAGACCTACAATCAGCTCCCCACTTTACCGCTCCGATGAGATTTCCCAATCTGTGCTACTAATGCGCCCAGTTGGTGGGGACCAGTATCGAACACAGAACCTTGCAATTCCTAGGCGGGTGTTCTACCGACTGAGTTCAACCAGCCTCATCGCTAAAATTACCATGCTTTACTCTAACTCTCCTTAATCTCGCTCTTTCTGTTAATAGATGTGTGATTGATTAATTGATTTCAACACAATGTACACACTTTTATGTACCTATTTCAAAGAGAATTCCTTCAAAGATCCATCAAAATCTATCTAGTTATCCTAGATCAGATAGCCAAAAAAAATGTCACTTCAACGTACAAAGGAGGGGGTGGCTTCCCATGATGTAGTGGCTTGTGTACTGAACTGCGACATCGAAGTAAATGAGATCGCGCTCCGGTGGCACTATTATATTTACTTTGGGACTAATACCCTTGGGAAAGGTATGAACACCCTAAATTACCACTGCTCTTCTTCAGGAATATATTTGGCATTAAATAATCTACAAAGCTTGATATGTCATGAACGAAGAAGGCACCGGGCAATATCAAATTAGAAAGACCAATAAAATTAAATAAGAACGCATATAAAATATTACACTTATTTTAATTATATTTTAATTGCTTTCAATATAAAATCATTCATATAATTGATTTTAATACGTTGGATAATAAAACAATAATATTAGAGATCAATAACATAAAGTAATAAATCATTTAACACAGTTTTGTTAAAACCAGTATGCAAATTAAACACACGATATATTATGTAAACCTTTGTTTTTAGTAATATATAAGACACATTGCAGGATTTTAGATGCACTTATAACATGGACTGTTTCGATGCAAATGTAACACTGATTTTCAGAGACATTGTTGATAAATAAGATTTATTCTACGTATTTTGACTAAAAATTAAATACTCATTGATAAATGTACGCATTTCTTCAGAATTTTGAAACGTAAGCAGAGGCGTAGTTTCAGTTACAGACAGACACCGAATCTCCATTATAATATATATATATATATATATATATATATATATATATAATATATATAATCACACACAAGGAGGTCTTCCTATCTATAGCTCTGCTGATGAGGACAAATAGGCCGAAATATACATACAGAGATTGATTTTTCTCGATTTGTTTAGCCTTATATTTAAATAGGTATGCCCGCCTAATTAATTAATTATTAAAAAATAATTAACTTTCAAAATTAAGTACGTCTTCAATTAAAACATATTCTCCCAAAAATTGTCGACTAAAAAAACGCCTTATCAAAAACACATCGCTTGTGTATTTACTTCTCATATATATATATATATATATATATATATATATATATATATATATATATACGTTCCATCGCAATTATTTATCTCCAAGGACGAATGCCTACAGCTTTGAATACCTTAGAACAAAAAACACACAGGAGGTTAATAGAAATACATATCTATTTCTTTCTTCCAGAAACTTACACCCATGTGTGGGCAGGTATCTATAATAAAACCTTCATGGATGAGCACCTCTTTTTGAAACAAACATCTCGCTCTCTATAGCCGGTTAGATTTACTTCAATCATATGGTATGAAGTATTCGTATGTAATACAAAAAATCTGCAAATATTTATATGGTATCAAATATTCCTATCGAATACGAATAATTTTCAAAAGATATCCAGTTGACCTATACATGCGACCCTAACAAGTACTACCACCACAGATTAGAGTTGATCTCAGATATAATGGAACAATTAAGGGATAGTCCAGTCTCCCTAGCCTGGTCATCAGATGCAGTTTAGTGCGATACTCAGAACATCAGTTTTGTAGATCTTTTACCCCTTGCAGGTGATACAGTCAACGTATTCTGAGTCCCGCTACCACTGACAGGGCTGGACCAGAATGGAACAGTAATCCTTGTGAGTCAGCCTATTACGTAGCGTCATAATTTGACCATTCAGACCTGTGACCAATTTCCCGGGATCATTTGCAATTTCATAATGAATCTGAAATTCTGTGTCAGACTCGGGAAATCGGTCATGAAATAGGCCTCCAGCCTTAGAGCAACGGTTCGAGTGAAGTGTTGTGAGTGGTACTCGTGCTTCAGCAGTGGTAGAATACTGGTATGAGAAAACCGGTGGACTGGACGGTAGTTCAACAAACATTAACTCTGAATATATCATCGGTATTGGTTTGATAGTGTCTGAATTGTCGAATCACCATTTATGAAGGTTTGTTTTGTTTTATGGCATATCAACTCTTTTCGGGTCATGAACAAATCATGGAAGCAGCACCTCGCCAGGAAACAGCTTTATGGCCACCTGCCCCCATCTCACAAACCATTCGGGAGAGACGGACAAGCCATGCAGGACACTGCTGAAGAAGCAAGGACGAACTCATAAGCGATGTTCTCCTGTAGAAGCCAACATACGGACATGCTAGTGTGGGCCGCCCATCAACGACCTACATTGACCAGCTATGCAAAGATGCTGGATGCTGCGCAGATGACCTCCCTGGGAAAATGAATGATTGGCGAGAGATTGTCATGGATATCCGTGCTAATTGCGTGACATGATGATGATGATGAATGCCAAAATGAGTCATTTTGATAACAGTTTCTATGTTTTAAGTTCTTAATGTCTTCAAATTGGTATAAATGATTTTCATTAAATTCATTTGATTTAGGTTAGTTCGGTTTGGTTTGTTTATTGAAGTGAAGTGTTTGGAAGAACTTTTGGATCAAACGACCCGGAATCCCGTTTGTTCACAGTGTTGTATACCCTTTCTTACTTCTTACTTCTGGTCGTATTTTCTTCCTGGTTGGCTTTAGTGCTATCTTCTAAGGTCTGGTCTAGCGTCTGGTGTTGACTTGGGGATTCTGGTCTGGTCTTCTATTGGGGATTTCTCCTCATCAGAAGCCCTGTGTCATTGTTAGTTTTTAGGTAATAAACACAAGACTTCGATTTACTTTGATGTTACTTTATTTGTAAATCCCCAAACCAGGCATCTGCGCACATGCTACGAGCTCGGCTCCTACTTGCTAACTGACTGAGTTACTTACTATCCTTAAACCGGAAGACAGGCTTTTCTATGTCTTCCGGTTCTCACGATTTATCCTCGGAAGGCAAGGTGAGAGTGAGGTCAAGCGCCGTCACTCACTCTCAAGGCCATCAGCTGCACTAATCGCCATTATGTTTCTACACTACCTTATATAAGTATTAGGGATCCAATAATTATGTAACAACAGTGTTGGTTGGATTATGTGACTTAATCATCGAATCCCCATTAAAGAAATTGTTGCGTAGTTAGCTCAATTGAAAGGAATGATGATGTAATTGTAATCATTCTATACTTATTTTTTTGTTCAACTATTCTCTTGGCTGATATCTGATTGTTTGGCACTTCTTTTCTGGACTTGAATAGCTGGTATTTCTTGATCGGTTGTTAGGCTGGTATTTTCGGCTGGATGGCATTCTCGCTCTTTTTCGAGGAGTCTAGAACATACTTTGGAATTTTTTTGGGATATCTTTTCTTGTGCTGTTGATATTTTTTAATAACAAAAACAGAACATTCTTGTTTATTCTGAGCTCATTTATTTTATCCCAAGTAAAATGACTTGGAGAAAAGACACTCATCTTGCGTCTGTTCTCATCAAAGACTCAACAGAGATTTCCCACTCATCACTCCCTCTAAATCTCCAACAGTTGGTATCAATAAACCAAGCAGGGTTGACAGGTTGGTTTTCATACGTCATCACCAAAATTGTAGTAACTTTCCCCTCTTATCTAATTTTTTTGATTTTTCCATCTCATTATGTGACAAAGTGTCTGAAAGAACTTTCAGATCAAACGACCTGGAATCACGTTTGCTCACAGTGTTCGAATCCTGGCTGAAGAACTTTACGTTTAGTATCGGACTAATTACATTGATGGCATAAATCCATCTCTGTCCCTACATCCAGAATAGAGCAGGCTGGGTTAAATAGTCTTAGTAAGGCAAGCGGTATAGAAGAAGGTAATTTCCGAATTCAAATCAGCCAATCTCCGCTTAAAAACTGAATTTGAGTCGTATCCTGTTCGTGGTGGAAATTCCACAGTATGATGAGTTAATTATTAAAACGTTTGAGATGTTTACTTAAGAGTTATTGTAAAAAAAGTAAAATAATGTAAATATAATCATTTAATCTTAATCTTACTCTCTTCTCTCTCTCTCTCTCTCTCTCTCTCTCTCTCTCTCTCTCTCTCTCTCTCTCTCACAGTCTTTTTTCTTTCCTTCTTTTCATATTTTCATTATGTTCGATTCAAACAGATCTGTGCTGTTACTTCTCCGCTCACCCCTTCTCTGCATCTTCCCCCTACTCTCTTTCTTTCTTATTATATTTTTTCTGTCTAGCATATCCTTTTGTTCCCTTTTTTCTTTCTAATAAAAACAAAATGGTCCATTATTTAGCAAAGGTGACGACTCTTAGAAGAAATAAGAATTCTGCGGATAAACAACACCAGATAATCAGAATTTACATTTTTGCATTTCATCTTGTACAAATTTTGGATGGTATCATTTTTAACTGGAGCTTGATGCAAGATAGTAACGGCCATAATTTTAAGGAACATGAGTATTCCTATATAGATTTCATTGGATACAAATACTACACTTTGATAGTCGGCGGAAGTGCAAGGGAAGGATAATTTGATCTTAGGCAGGGCGTACAAATAATACATTCAGTTTCTAGCAGATGTTATGGACAGACGACTAAAGAAATAAACGCAGAAAAATGTTACACTGTTAATTATATAGATATATTGTATCTCTCCCCATTCGAATGTGCAGTCGGTGCGCGACGCATGTATATTATTGCAAATTATGCATGAATGCTGAAACACTTTTACAAAGCTTTCAAAACACGCACTTATGAGGACGCTTGGCCCGTACAAAATGATGGGATGTATATATAATTTCAAACAAATAGATGAACATATCAGGCAATATATACATATAATATATATATATATTATATATATATATATATACACCACACACACATATACATATATATATAATATATAATATATATATATATAATATATAATATATGTACATGCATTATATATATATATATATATATATATATATATATATATATATATACACATACATATATACATATATGATGGTATGTATATATAATTTCAAACAAATAGATGAAGATATCAGGCAATATATATATATACATATATATATATATATATATATATATATATATATATGCATATATATATATATATATATATATATATATATATATATATGTACATGCACACATATACATATATGATATATATATAATTTCAAACAAATAGATGAAGATATCAGGCAAATATATATATATATACATATATATACATATATACATATATATATATGTACATGCATATATATATATATATGTACACATACACATATATACATATATATATATATATACACATACACACACACACACACACACACACACATATATATATATATATTATATATATATATATATATAAATATATATATATATAAATATATAATAACGTAAAATAAAAAACATAATAGAGATAATAATAATTATCAGATCGACAGTTTCCCTATTCGAAACGACACTGATATACGTAAAAAAAAAAAAAAGAAATAATAATAATATAAGAAAGAAAAAGTTCTCACAATTTCATTGAGGGTGGTGGTGGGGGTGAGGAGTTGGAGGAGGGATGAGAATATGCAAAACAGGCATGCACGCACACGTGTGTGAAATTTGATCGTGAATAGGAATCTCGCCTCCCCCTCAACAACAACAACAACATAGAAACAAGGAAACAATTCTTCATCCTTGTAGTAGTGCTCCAGATAGAAGTTCATCCTGCGCAAACGTACAAAAATGCTCACCGATTTGTTTACAAACCTACCCATACAGTATAGATGTATGTATACATACGAGATCATATATATATATATATTAATATATATATATATATATATATATATATATATATATATGAAAAATATATGGAAATTAATCCGACAGTATGAAATATAACATTTTGAAAAACATATGATGTTTGTATGTGATTGCTGACAGGCCTTTTCGACCAAAACGATAAGTTGGTCTTCATCAAAGAGCGACATAGACGAGAAGAAAATATCCGTTAAAAAGACTGTTTACAAAACGAACGCTGATATCAACCGCTGAAAATTTTTTTTAACGGATATTTTCTTCTCGTCTATGTCGCTCTTTGATGAAGACCAACTTATCGTTTTTGGTCGAAACAGGCCTGTCAGCAATCACATAACAAACATCATATGTTTTTTCAAAATGTTATATTTCTATATATATATATATATATATATATATATATATATATATATATATATATATATATATGGGAATAGGGTGTGGAAATAATCCGACAATATGAGAAGAAATATTTAAAAATATAACAAACACAGGATGTTATGATCAGGGGAAACAATTTTATGTGTCAATACTTAAGCATTTCGGTATATTGTACCATCTTCAGAACACTGTTAAGTAATGTTTATGTGAGGGACAAAATGAAAGATGTTAAGTGTATAGTGAATGTGTGAATATGATGTTGTTAACCGTTAATTTTTATATGCGCGTCATTGGCTTTCGTAAACAAACGCGCATATAAAAATGAACGGTTAATAACATCATATTCACACATTCACTATACACTTAACATCTTTCATTTTGTTCCTCACATAAACATTACTTACAAAGTCCTGAAGATGGTACAATATACCGAAATGCTTAAGTACTAACTTTATTGAAAATGGTCTATTTAAAAAAAAAGTTAGCGGTCTGATTAAACTCATATGTATACACAGATACCTGTGGGCAGAAATAGATCTATAACCGCAAAATGTCCGGTGTTTAAGCCTTTTTCTTTACGATATATAATATATATATATATATATATGAGGAAGTAATAGATTGGGTAAAATCCTACAAAATGTGATTAAAATTTAAGGAACAAAAGTGGATAAAACAACACAAACAATTTCAATGAATTAATATTTTGCCTCTGTGTATTTACGAAGCTTGATCAGAAATACATGTGAAACTGACACATATTATTTCCATGTCTGTCTGTTTGTCATTGTTTCACAGTGTATTAATATATGTTTCTATCATATATCTCCCCAACCCTGTTGGCTAGTACTGTAGAATACGCCCCTACCTCTGCAAAGATGTAAGACAGCCACAATGAGGCCAAAGTAAGCACACAAATCACAACGTTCACTCTCTGATTAAGAAAGAAGTATGTCAATTCTAATTCTCATGAAGCGTTTTCGACCAATTCCTTCCGAAATAGGCGTAAATCTTTACTCTATGGGTCCCTGCTCACCAAAATAACTTTTAGAAAACACAATAAAGTTATTTAACCAATATGTTCGTCAGTCTTCAACGTATATTGTGTGTGTGTGTTTGTGTGTGTGTGTGGTGTATTTGAAAGTGGGAGAGAGAGAGAGAGAGAGAGAGGAGAGAGAGAGAGAGAGAGAGAGAGAGGGAGTGTGTGTGTGTGTGTGTGTAAGATATATATAGGGAGATACTGAAAGAGAGAGGGAGAGAAAAAGAGAAAGAGAAGTATGTTATTCTATAAACAAACAAACTTTACAAAGAAGTATGTCAATTCTAATTCTCATGAAGCGTTTTCGACCAATTCCTTCCGAAATAGGCGTAAATCTTTACTCTGTGGGTCCCTGCTCACCAAAATAACTTTTAGAAAACACAATAAAGTTATTTAACCAATATATTCGTCAGTCTTCAACATATTATGTATGTGTGTTTGTGTGTGTGTGTTTTGAAAGTGGGAGGGAGAGAGAGAGAGAGAGAGAGAGAGAGAGAGGTGTGTGTGTGTGTGTGTGTAAAGATATATATAGGGAGATACTGAAAGAGAGAGGGAGAGAAAAAGAGAAAGAGAAGTATGTTATTCTATAAACAAACAAACTTTTGTCATAGTCCCGCCACCATCGACGTTTTGTGTTTTTTTCTGCTCTGTAGCCGATTTGATTGTTGGCAAAATGTATAATTTCAAGCCCTGTCAACTAACATTGTCGTTTTAAAGAAGAAAACCGGCAGACAATTTAATCGATATTTCCTCATTTATTTATTTATTTTTTAACCTCTATTATTATTTACTCCTTTTGAGTTTTCACATCAGCATTAGCTGATGGTCTTTCACTGGAGTCTGAGTGACAGCAAGTCTCCTCAGGTCTCCAGACTCTTCTGGGTATTCTGGCAGATTGAATGATTTCAATCCTTCCTCTGATTTCCAAACTTTCCAAACCCTTTTCCAATCCTTTTGGGACTGTTCCAAGTGCACCAACTACAATTGGTATCACTTTCACTTTCATATTCCATAACTTTTTTAGTTCTCTGGCAAGGTCCAGATATTTGTCTATTTTTTCATTTTCCTTTAGCTTCACCCTGTGACCTGCTGGCACTGCAAAATCCACCAGTTGACAAGTTATTTTATTTTTGTTTATCAACACTAGGTCTGGTCTTCTTGCTGGGATAAGGTGATCCGTTTTTATTTCAAAGTCCCAGAGAATTTTATGCGTTTCGTTCTCAAGAACAGATTCTGGTTTATGCATATACCATTTTGTTGTATGGTCAAAATTTAATTTTTTGCATAATTCCCAGTAGATCACCTTCCAACCCAGTGTGTCTAGTTTTGTATTCTCGTTGTGCTAGTTTGCTACATTCGCAGAGTATATGTTTACAGTCTCATCTCTATTACCGCAAAATCTACATTTACTATTTTGTTGGGTCTTATCAATTTTCGCTTTGATATAGTTTGTCCTTATGGCATTATTTTGTGCAGCAATTATTAATGATTCTGTTTCCCTTTTGAGGTTTCCTTTTCTTAACCATGCCAAGTCTTTTGATGTGCAACTTCTTCTATTTGTCGTTTGAAGCGTCCATATAATTGTTTTTCTTCCCATTTATTATTATTATTATTATTATTATTATTATTATTGAGCTTTTAGTGAGCTTTTAACACCACCGTAAGCTGCTGGTCTTTCACTGAAGTCTGAGAGACAACAAGCCTCATCAGGTCTCCAGGACTCTTTTAAGTATTCTAGCCGATTTTAACAATGCTGGATGGTCTCAATTCTTCTTCTGATTTCCAGTTCCTCCAGTCCGATTTCTAAACTTTTGGGGACCGCTCCAAGTGTATCAACTACAATTTTTTAATTCTCTAGCAATATCTAGGCATTTGTCTATCTTTTAGTTTCCTTTCACCTTTACTCTGTGATCTTCTGAAATTGCAAAATCTAGCAGTTGACAAGTTCTCTTTTTCTTGTTAATCAATTCTAAGTCTGGTTTTCTGACTGGAATAAGTGGATCCATCTTTATCTCCAAATTCTCAGAGAATTTTGTGTTTCATTCTCATGAACATATTCTGGTTTATGCATATAATATTTTGTTGCATGGTCAAAATTTACTTTTTTCCTCTTTTACCAGTTGGTCACATTTCCAACCGAGTTTTGCCTAGCTTTGCATTCTCGTTGAGCTAGTTTGTAGTATTCGCTTGATACATGTTTAATTGTCTCATCTCTGTCTCCGCACACTCAACATTTGTTGTTCTGTTGCGTCTTATCTGTTTTTGCTTTGATATATTTTGTTCTTACGGCATCGTTTGGTGCAGCAATTATCAGCGACCTGGTTACTCTTTTGAGTTTCCTTTTCTTAACCATGCCCAGGTCTTTTCATGTGCAATCTCCCTCACTTGTCGCTAGCAGTATCCAAATAATTGTTTTTCTTCCTATTTCTGTTTTATTGTTTTTGTTGTTTTTCAGTTTGTCCATATAGTGCAACTGCTGTTTATTATTTTAAATCTTACTAATGTTTCACGCCAGTTTAAACTGGGGTTTTTTTAATGAATTTGTTCCTGCTTCTCCAGCAGTGCCATCATGTCTTGTTCGTTGGATTGATCGCAAGATTATTAACCGTAAAAAACCCAAAAGAAAAAAAAAACAAGTCTATAAAGATTTACAAAATAAAATTGATTCCACTTTGGTTGGACCGAGAACCTTTCAGCAATTGCTCAGAATAACGATCACTATATTCGAGGGAGAAATTTAATTATTTACATGTTTACCGTTCTCAAAACAGATACATTTTAAACAACCGACTATCTGTAGTAGGTTTATATTTACTTACTCGTTTTTATTCATCTGGCTTTTGTTATAACGAATTGTGGACAAAAACAAACTAGAAGTAAAAAACAAAAACAAAATGGCGATCGTGGCAAAAGCGAATAGTAAAACTCAGCAAACTTTAACAAACAAAAGAGAAATCCAATTCAATCGGATTTCATGCTGTTTTAATGTCATTGCCTTATCAATATCCCTGCCTGTTTTTGCGAGCCCGTTCGTTTATTTGAATTTTATGGCTGTTCACCATTAGTCAAGCGAAAAACCACGTGATTCTTATCTTCTCACATTCAAGCTCTTGGCGGGAAACGGGGCGGCACTGAGCGATGGAAAGTGCTGGCAGAGCTGAGAATCCACCATGTTTTAATAACAGCTAAATTCTTCGGATGATTTTCAAGTCAATAATCTCACAGAAGTGTTTGTGTGTGTATATATATATGTGTGTATGTGTGTGTGTGTGTAAGTGTGTGTGTGTGGGGTAAGTGTGTATGTGTTTGCGTGAGAGAAAGAGAGAGAGAGAGAGAGAGAGAGAAAGTGTATGTGTGTTCATATGACAATTCAATGTTCCTTAATTTGGTATCTATCTATCTCAGTATGTCCATATCTATCTATCTATCTATCTATCTATCTATCTAACAAGCTGCCTCAGTCTGTTTTTATTTAACTTCGTCCTTTCTATACTTTTACTCATGATGTCCTTTGAAAGCAAGGTATCTATCTATCTATCTATCTATCTAACTAACTAACTAAATAAATGAATAATTAACGGACTGTCTAAATCTATTTTTATTTAGTTTAGGTTTTTCTAACATCTCATCTTCGACGCCCTTTAAAAGGAAAATATCTATCTATCTATCTATCAATTTAGAATACATTTGTTTGGATTTTGGATATATAACTGGGGGAACTGAAGAGATGGATTTATACCTTTCCCAAATATATAAGCGCGCAGTGAAATACAAATAGTCTAATCCAGGATTGAACTTGGAGTATCTACTATTTATTTCTAAAAATAAATAATGTAGATGCAAGTAAGATGAATAAAGATATATATTAAAAAATTAATGATTAAAAAGGATTAATCTAAAATATAAGATAAATAAAACTATTATCTTCCCCTGAATCTCTCTTTCTAGCTCTCCTTCAATTTCTCTCTCTCTCTCTCTCTCTCTCTCTCTCTCTTCTCTCTCTATCTATCTATCTATCTATCTTATCTATCTATCTATCTATCTATCTCTAAAACTCCTCAATCTCTCTCAAACCTCTCACTCACTCTCTCAAACCCCTCTTTCTCTCTCTTCTCTCTCTCTCTCTCTATCTCTCTCTGTCTAAATCTCCCTCAATCTCTCTCAAACCCTCTCACTCACTCACTGAAACCCCTCTCTCTCTCACTCTCTCTCTCTCTCTCTCATCTCTCTCTCTCTCTATCTATCTATCTATCTATCTACCTATCTTTCTTTGACACACTCTCTCTTTACACCCCCCCTCTTTCTCTCTCTCTCTCTCTCTCTCTCTTCTATCTCTCTCTCTATCTCTAAAACTCCCTCAATCTCTCTCAAACCCTCTCACTCACTCTCTGAAACCTCTCTCTCTCTCCTCTCTCTTCTTCTCTCTCTCTCTCTCTCTATCTATCTATCTACCTATCTTTCTTTGACACACTCTCTCTTTTACCCCCCTCTCTCTCTCTCTCTCTAACTTGCTCTCAATATCGTCGCCTAAATCTCTCTCTAGCTCTCCTTCAAATTCTCTCTCTCTTTCTTACTGTCACTAAATACCCCCCTATTACCATGGAAACATCGATTATCGAATTCATCAAGATTGATTGATAAGAACTTTAATCCTCTGAAACAAATTTTGCGATCAGAGCGAGAGAATTAAAACCGAGAAAAGTATATACTATATATATATATAATAATATATATATATACTCGTGTTCCTTAAAATTACGACCGTTAGCATCTTGCAACACCCTCTTATTGAAAATCAAACTGCCCAAATCGTCCAATATGAAATGCAAAAATGTAAATCCTGATTAGTGGTGTTACTTATACGCCAAATTCTTATTTCTTATGAATAATGGACTATTTCGTTTTTATTATAAAGTAAAATATAGAAGAAAAAGGACATGCTACAAAGAAAGTCAGGGAAAGATAGAAAGAGGTGGTGACCGAGCGGAAGCGATAATGCTAGTATGTTTCAAAAAAAAAAAATTGAAAAATTTGAAAGAAAGAAAGACAAAAAGAGAGAGAGAGAGAGAGAGAGAGAGAGAGAGAGAGAGAGAGAGAGAGAGAGGAAGATTTCCAACAAGATTATTATACTTTTTACATATTGAACTTTTGCAATAGCTCTTAAGTAAACATAGAAAACATTATAATAATTAAATGATCTTACTGTGGTATATCCAGAGGTCCTGCTAGTGATTAAAATTCTCATCATGTATATGTGTACCTATCCAAACCCTTGGCCATGCGAGGAACAATTTTAATCAGAGTACATCTGGTTTGAATTCGGGTTTTTCTTTCACCAAAACCTATTGTCTATCCAAGGCTAAAAAACCCTATCAGCCAAACTATTTACCCCTTTTTTGAGAAGTGGGAAGAAATGGATGTGACACAAGGTCACAAGTATGGAGCATCGAGTGAAGATCAAAATCGCAAGTTAGTAGCTGGTATTTACCCAAACGATTTGCCAGGAACAGGATGTGACGCAAGGTCGAAAGTATAGATCTAATATATTATTCATAAGGATGATTTTTTTTTTGAATATCTACAACAACCGTTCGCTCTTAAAATTAATCCCATTATAATCCGTAAATTATTACTGATTTATACAACTGAATTTCCCTTTTACGATAATGGCGAAATATATACACGAATTGATGGTTATCTCATTTATTTAGCTGGGGTGATGACACTCATAAAAAAGTCGTCGGGGTAGCCTAAAGTCGGTATCAGCCAGTCAGCGAGGGAGTCTATCCCCTTTTCAATAGCGCTAGACCAAGGAAATTGTTTTAGCATCTGAGGTGGAGCGCCACACCTACCACCAGCTCCTTACTTTACCGCACAGATCCTGTGCTACTCTTACGCTGAGTTGCGAGGACCGGTATCGAACTAGGAACCTTGTGGTTTCTAGCCGAACGCTCTGCCCACTGAGCTAACCCGGCTAAACCTGAGCTATGACACTCATAAGCATCACCAGATAATCAGAATTAAGAGTTTTGAATTTCATCTTGGACGATTTTGATGATCTCGTTTTTAACCAGAGGGTGTTGCAAGATGATAACGGTCGTACAATTAAGGAACACGAGAATCAGTACATAGATATTTAGCTTTTTAATTAGGAATGCATACGCTTATTTATTTCCATTAGGCAATCAGCTCTACAGATGGAGTTATGAACGAATTGAACACGATAACATCACGGCCATTATTTTCTGAATAGTCATTGAAACTGGAATTGTATTCCTTTGTCTCCGTCATCCGTCATACGCACCATTACACCCACCAGCATTCTGATCAGTTCTACCCTTAAAAACTGGCAAGCCACCCTCATAAAATGAGGGGACAACAAAAGACTGGCACGGCAGAGACGGTAGAAGCGACCAAGCAAACTTTATCTTTCGGGCTGTTTATCTTTCTTACTGTTCTACATGAGCGAACAGTAATGATCGTCCTACGACTGTGAGGAGAGTCCTATAGACAATCACTGTTCCTGCCACAAACGTCATCAAACCAAACCAAAAATATTCTCCCCCTACTTCCCACGGGTCCACCATTTTTCTATCTATCCGCAGCAGTCTTTCCTGCCCTCCACCATTTTAACCTTCTCCCTCTCTATCGAAGAACCCGCACTGCGAAAAGAAGTCCTGTCCTTGCCATCACCCCTAACACCCCCGACCAAAAAAAAAAAAATAAAAAAAACAAATCTATCCTCTTTTTCTACGCCAATATCTCTCAAGGTTTTCTTGCAAACGTCTCCTTACTCTCCTTCCCCGCCAAAACAAAACACTCAAATCACCTCTTGTTAGCCATACTCCCTTCTCTCTCTCTCTCTTCTCTCTCTCTCTCTCT
>CM042137.1:126609485-126684485 GCA_023376005.1 Doryteuthis pealeii | reverse complement strand
AGCGTTGCATGTTATGGCTTGCTCATCCACCAGGGTTCCATCCTCAAGCATCACGGGTCACCACCCACGGGCAACGGGTGGCCTCATTTCATTGGGAGGGTCTAGCTGACAGGGTAGGAAAGAGAGAAGAATAAAAACGATGAAAATAATCAAAAAAGGAAGAAAAGAACAAATATATGGAAAAGGAATTATGAACAAATAAAGGTTTCCAAAATGATAATATTTAGTACATTTAAAATCCATGTAAAATATTAAAAACAAAACAACTTCGATTTGTAAACATATTTTCATGTATATAACTTTGAACAAACAGCAACATATAAAACACAACACATTCTAAGAGAATACATTCTTTAAACACAACTACGATATGTTACAGCCGGAAAAAAAAGTAAAATGGACAAATAATATTAATGTGTTTGCTGAACAATAAAAATAGATGTATGTCCCCGGGAGAAAACAAACACAGTAGGAATTGTCATTTTATGCAGACATTTGAATGTTGATTGCTGATACGTATGTGTTTGTGTGTGTATGTGCGTGTGTGTGTGTGTGTGTGTGTGTGTGTGTGGAGAGAGAGAGAGAGGGGGGCATATTGGAATTTGGCTACTTTCTACACTGAAATTTCTGTCACAATTGAACTTTGAACTTGCTTTCTCTTGTATTTAATGTTCGGTGATCAGCTTGGCTTGATTTAAAAAAAAAAAGAACTGGTTGATTGTTTTTGGCTCTTTTGGCTCTTTAATTGATTTAGTCGTTATACAATCTATTCTCGACAACTTACGCGTATACTATCATCAGTCATGTAAATATTAAAATCCCAAAATTATCGGTCGGGCGCCGGATGCAAAATGTGTAACCATCTTTGTGATTTGTTGATTTGTTTATTTAATTATGAATTCCCATTTGTAAGTGACTTTTTGCTTTTCCGATTCTTTTATTTAATTGTGGATTTTTATTTGGAATCGAATTTGTGATTTGCTGAATTGGAATGGTGATGGTCCTGTAATAAACAAAGTCGATCATTTGGAGAGGAAATGGATTAGTCTTCATCGGCGGGTATATGTTGATATTGCAGAATTTACAAGTACATGAGTGTATATAGAGAGAAATAGACTGATCGTTTCATCTGGATAGGCTCTGCTTACTTTTAGAAGCAACATCGAAATCCGCAGATTTGATATTGATTTGGAAACTTAAAACATGCGCCAAATGCCAAATCCCAATTAAGCACGGAACAAATAAACAAACATAGATACATAGTAGAGTAAGAGAGTCATAGATAGATAGATAGATAAAATAAATATAAAAAGACTGAGAGATAGATTAGAAAAGATTAAGTTAAATATATGAATATATAAATACGTAGACCAATATATATATATATATATATATATATATATGTGTGTGTGTGTGTGTGTGTATGTGTGTAAAAATGGAAATTGAAAATGAATCCGACAATATGAGGAAGAATGAATAAAGAATAGAAAGAATAGAATGGATAATAAAAGATGAATTTAATCAATATCACTTACACATGTGTTTCGGCCAGTTCATCTGTGTGAAAATATTTCGCACACAGAGAAGATTCGACCTTCATCAGAGTGAAATTTTATTTTGAATGAAAAAATTCGTTGGGGAACAACGGAGAATTTTTGGAAATGTTCGAATAGAATTTTTTTTAAAATCACATTTGGAACGCTGAAATAGACCGTTAGAATTTGGATATTTGATTTTTCTAGGGGTTATGGTAGAAAATAATTTATTGCAAAAATAAAGTGTTATTATTTATCCCTAACATGTTGAAGTTTTTATATGAGATAGATAGAGTTGAGCAGTTTCAGATAAAGCTTTGAATATGTAAATATGTAAACTGTGACATAGATATTTAGATTTGAACTGGTTAAGTTATATGCATTGTGTAGATAGATAGATAGATAGATTAGAACAGTTAAATTTAATGCATGAATATATAAAGAAGTAGTCTGATATATATATATATATATATATATATATATATATATATATATATATACATATATATATTATATATATATATATATCAGCCAAGAGATAGACTGAATATAAATAGATTTGAAAAGTTGTATGTGTGATGTAGATAGATAAATAGATATGAATGAACAGGACATGATATATTACGATTATGGTGTATTTTAGCAACCTAGTTTCGTAATTGCACTACTACTATTAAGTAGCGAGTTCGATCTTTGCTGGATGCCCCATACATGTGACCTTGTGTTACAGCCTACTCGTGGCGAACACATTTCGTAAATACTTACTACGAAAAGAGGAGAAAAATAAGTCGTAGCTGTAAAACCTGTGAACTGAGGTTACAAAACACACCCAGTCAGAACAAGATAATATGAATGTATTATTTTCTATATCATGTCAAACAAATATAGGTAATTTTTATATACAATATACACGTTCATCTAAACTTGAATTACACATATAAAACCTTTATTCATTTTGTTTTTATTTATCGATGTGTTATAGAGAAATCACAAAATGTATTGATTACAAATAAAATATATTATGAAATATCGGAAAATTTATCGAAAATTCAGATTATAAAATGAATTTACAATATAATAAACAAACCAAGTTTGAAAAAGATCCGAGTTCATTCAGATTATGCTCTACATTCGGCCGTCATTGAAAATTCTGGCTTTGTAAGGAAACAAGATTATATTCATGAATTTTTTACCTATATTTGATTGATTTCTGTGGAGATAAGGCTGACATCAATGAAATCTATTTCATCCGGAATTGAATGAAATGAATGACTGAATTCTCTATTCTATCTATCTATCTATCTATCTATCTATCTATTTTGTTTCTCTCGGTTTGATATTATTTCTAATTTTGTTGATTCTATCATATCTAATCGGTTCATATATCTGATTAGGATCTATCTATCTATCTATCTATCTAAATCTGTCAATATCTATCTATATACTTATAATTATATGTATTTGTGAGATGAGGCATGATATGAATAATTTTGATATGTTCGACTGTTGTACTCATCTTTATTGTGTATAAACACAACATTCCTTACGACGTATCGTAATCAAAAGATTACGATAGCGTTCTTCACGATATTTTGAATTTTCTGTTTTTAAATAAGTAATTTCTTCCATTTTATTTTCTATATCTAATCGCATTACTGTTCATTTGTCGGTGGCATTCATGCTGCTTGAAGCGTCCTTGGGTGAGTGGTAACGATCTGAGCTCCGAAACTACGTTTTAATTAATGGGTAATCGTCTAACAACACAGTTCAATCAAACGAGACAGAAAACTAGACTCCTATATATAACGATTACTTTCCCTTTATTACCAGATAAGCAAAACTTGTAATATCTTCAATAATAATCATCATGGCCTGACTTTGTGGACGAAGATTAAGGGAGTGGTCACGGTTGTGACTGATAAGGCCAATACGAAATAGGCAGTCATGTTCTCAGCGACCCCAGCTAAATGTCTGGTCAAGGTTTGATGGCATACTGTTGGGCATTCTTACTTTTGTCACTGGGTTGGCCTTGTGGCGTTTTCAAAGGAGGAGGCATGTCTGGTAGTGTAGACCTCAGGGATCACGATTTTCTGCTAGGATGGACCATCAACGATAGAAACATTGCTAAAGGAGTGACAAAATATGGATCAGACGATTGTTGATAATTTGATTAAATCCGTGAAAAATTGAATACAAGCACTGAAATTAGAAATGGAAAACCTACTCTATATTGTTCCCAATATTGTTCATTTATGTTAAGTTAATATTAAGGGATTACATTTTAAAATTGAATTTAGTTTATTTCTCATGGCGAAAAACTTTTCATAGCCCACTGTATATCCGCTGATATTTTAGTTGTTCTTCAGACGTCGTTTGTATAGTCTGCGTGGGGTCTATAGGGTGTGTGTTGTAATGGTTAGCCTAGTCGTAGAAAAATGACTCGTCGACTTGAGTTGAATCCTGGATGAGGCTGTCTGCATTTCACATAGCGCTAATACCTTGGAAAATATATGAATTCAACTCCTCACCCTTCAGCTATGTGTAAATCGTATGGCAAAAAGGCCTATTTAAACTTAGCAAGATAACCAGTCTAGGAGACGGAGTACTCTGAATTCAAAACTGGTAAATCCGTTTAAGAAATTGACATTGTAGTATCTTGCTCGTGCGGAAGGATTGGTAGATTATATACATAGTCTGCGAAATGCACAACTCACATTTATTAACCTTTTGTTCATTTCACTGATCTTAGCATCTGCCGTGGTGGTGCGGCACGCCAGGTAGATAGACCGTTTGGTCACCTTCAACTCAGCCACGCCAATGGTGATATGGGGAGCGTGTACTCTTCCCAAGGAATGTTCCACCTTTTTCAAGATGACTTATAGCCTAGAGTGTTGGGCAACCTCTGTGAAGCAGGAGGTGATGCGCTGCAAGGTTTTCTCTGTGGGGGCACCAAATGAACAAAATGATCTTAGTTCTCGAGTAGAGTTGCTCCAGGATCTTCGTGTGGGTCAGTAATCCCCTAATATTAAACTGGCTACCATTAAGACCTTATCTGATGTACACATCTTCAAAATCTTCTGTGATCGGTTTAAGTATTTTGCTGAAGAAAATGGTGGAAAGAATAGATGCTAGGAAATATGAATATGTACCTATAATGAAATTGATCACAAACTTATTGGCATAAAATAACCCTAGAATGTTTGAAAGGATGTTAAAATCAATAAGATAATAATTCAAATGAATTCACGGCGACTCGAAAAGAAACCTATTTTTCGTAATACATCGATTTCGAGAAGTCTGAAAAATAATTTGAATATGGTTAAGAAAATTGTTTAACGTCTTTGAATTTAACTCAATTCAAGACACACAAGAATATCTTACTGTTTATGAATATAACTGCCAATAATAAATATAACATTTATTCTATGCAGAGTAGCAGACTTATCGAGAATGGTTTTCAGAGTTCACTGTCGCGTCTGACTTGGTCCTCCTGGTCTTCTTGCAGCTGTATGATCATGTTGGACAACTTTGGGGACAAACGAGTGGTTCCATGACCAGTCTACTGCTTGTGATGTGCTCAACAAGATGAATATATAGAATAGCGTATACGTATCTTGGCTGTAAGTAATTTCTTCCTTGGTCGGACCGAGAACTTATCTCTGCCCTCTATCCATGTATTGTCAGATATTTACAGATAAAATGAAAGCATAAACCCACATACACAGAAACAATCGATACTTGTATGTTTACAGCAGTTCTAAAATGGTGATTCCGGAGTTTGATGTTGTTTTTATTTTTTATTTATTTTATTTTTTTTGGTAACATGGAATAATCCAAATGATTTCAATTTGGTTAACATAGGGTTGTATGATGCTACGAGAATGTTCTTTTTCCTCCTAATTTCGTCCGCAGAGTTGGGGACCAGATATTATAGCGTTTCCTTTTAATAAAACACTTATTCAAACTTGAAATTACCCCCAAATCCTTTCATTGTAATTACTTCTGGTTTTAGGGTTCTATCTATGGATCAAAATATCTGTTTGAATATCATTTGTACTCAATAGAACCGTGTGCAAAAGATTCTCTCTTAAGAAACAACTACACAATAAATGTAAGCATGAATGTAAGTAAAGTAAGTAAAGTCAACGGGGCGGCCTAAAGTCAGTATCAGTCAGTCAGCTAGGGAGTCTATCCCTTTTTCAATAACGCTAGACCAAGGAGATTTTTTTTAGCATCTGAGGTGAAGCGCCACTCCTACCATCAGCTCCTTACTTTACAGCACAGATCCCTGTGCTACTCCTACACTGAGTTGGCGAGGACCGGTATCGAACTAGGAACCTTGTGGTTTCTAGCCGAAAGCTCTACCGACTGAGCTAACCTGCCCAAGCATGAATGTACAATGAACAAATTTCCCTAACTTCTGGACATAAAATAACCCTAGACGTGTTGACATGCTGTTAAAACCAGTCAACCATCGAAAGTTATCTGACACTTTCATTATTTCCATATATTCTCTTCCAGATATAAGACACTTACTGCAAATTGAATTCTGAGAGGAAAGCGCTTATAGTAAATTTTGATTGCTACAATTATTTCTACCAAAATATTGATACACATTGAGTTAATGAAAATTATTTCTACCAGTTCATAAAACCAAAGCAAAACAAAATATATACGAACAAACTGTTCACTTACTGTTATAGGTGATATACCCTATAGACTAATAGAATGCGCCGACGGTTACTATAAGTAACAGGGACAATTATGGCTTGTAGAGTAAGCCAATGCGAGTCAGCTCATAACTTTATTGTCGGACGTATTCCCACTTATCTGTACTGTAATTGTCTACTCTTTTGTTAATACATTTTCCTACGTTTGTTACCCGTCGTTTTGTTCTTATTTGACCCCTTAAAATCCTACAACACTTACAAATCATATATACAGAAATACATAATTTGGCATTGAGTGACCCACAAGGGTTGATATGCCATTAAACAAAATAATCAATAATCAAAGAACCGGTACCATATTGGAATTCTTTTACGATCCTAGAAGATATTGTTTGAATATCTGTAGATATGTTAATTATCTCTGAAAAATATAACGAAAAAAAAAGTTGGATGAATTGGAAATCGGGAGAAGAATCGAGATCATCCAAATGAAAGAATTGTTAAGATCGGCTGGAATAGTCAGAAAAATTAAATTAACATTTTCAAAATCAGGAGTCAGTGGGGTTTGGAATAGCTAACTGTATCCCTTGTACTACACAAAAGAATAAACATAATTGTACAATAAACGCAATTCCCTAACCTCTAGGAATAAAATAAACCTAAACCAGTCAAAGAAAACTTAACATTTAAACCTATGAAGCGCTAAAGTTAGGATTAAGGTAAGTGATAATGTTTGGGTTAGAGTTAGGGTAAAGATACTTCCGGAGTTTCCGTAATCTAATGCTATTTATACATAACATGCGATTCTAATGATATTATCTCTTGCGCGCTATTCTGCATTTCACGTAGTCTACTTCGAGAGTATCTGTAGTCTAATGCTATTTATACGTAAAATGCGATTCTGGTTATATTATCTTATGCGCGCTATTCTGCATTTAAACTAAAATATAAATATAAATATACAATAAATATATTTCCCTAACCTCTATGCATAAAATAAACCTTAATCAATCAAACAAAACTCAAGATTGATGAGCTGATATTTCGGTCTGATTTTCCAGCCTGAAAACTAGAATAAACAAATCTCGTTTACCTTCTAATTTGATGATGTTAATCAAGCGATCAGGTTTCAATCTTAACATCGGCATTCCACGCTACACAATTAAAACAAGTTAATTCAAATCTTCTTCCTTAAATTGAGACTGCAACGCAATAGAATGAATCTTGTTCGTTGACAAAGGGAACGTGTCTATCAGTTTCTATAAAGCAAGCAGAGCAGCGGAATTGTTCTAACTGCACATTCACAAGTAAGAGACGAACGTGATCTCTCTCTTCCTTTTATAGTCAAACACAAAGAAAAGCGTCAGTGGATGGCGCCAAAAACCTGTTTTCTTAAGATAAGTAATGCAATAAAGATAAATCTTCAGATGGGAACGATCAAAATAAATCAATTACAAGCAGATAAATATTGACTTACCATTGGCAATTCGATACAAGAACATTTTGATTCATGCTATACAAATGAGATTAATTCTAAGATAATCCTCATTATAAAGATGATTAACGACATCAAGGTGATTAATAAATACCTGCAGTTGCATCAAGACGTTTCATTTCTGGAACATTCTTGGATTACAGTTGTTGCTCAGAAGATTTGAATATCAAGAAGAAGAGATGAATTTAAGAGAAAGGGTTTCATTCTACAACGTTATTTAACTTTATTGTTTAACCTCTACAAAATTACTAGAGAATTAATTGTCACTTCTTTGAAAAAAAAATTGCTAGTTTTTCTTCCATCTTATTTTTGTTGCCTGAGAAGCATTTGTCCAAAATGATTCTTTTGTTATTATTTAAAAAAAATATTTACATGGATTAATTAATTAAACATTATAGTGTAATTGTGAAGTTCCAATTCTGGAGCTTAAGGGAATGTGGAGTACCCCTTCATTGCCATTACTCCTATGTCCACTCTGACCCGGAGTCGTAGTACCTGTTAGGGTCTCATTTATGGGTTAAATGGAAAAATGATTTTAAAGATGAGTTTGAAAAAATATTAGAAAACCCATTAAGAATGAACTCCTGTTTATTAGAGTGTTTCTGTCGATTAGGAGGCATAAAATCGAGGCAGTTTCTCTCTACGAATGAATTACTGTTTTCAGCTAACGGACACTTTGGAGCGTGGTATGCGGATACGTTGAGGATCGCTGATATTCTTGGAAGCGGAAAGACTTTGTCATCAGACATTTGAAGTTGGGAAAGCGATTACTAGAATCACATCAATTTATTTAACTGACTTCATTTTTGATTTGTCCAAATTTAATAGAGGATTCATTGTTACTTCATTTTTGTGTAGTTTCTTTTTCCTTTGTGTTGGAACTAGTTGAAGTATATTAAACATTGGATTCCAAAATTTATCTTGTCATGGAATTCTAATATGATCTTCCCAAAATCACAGACCACATACATTTCTAGGGCAAACCTAATTCTAAAACATTAAATAGAACAAAAATATTTTTAAAACTCTGACAAAACCTAAAATAAATTCATATCCAAGTATAATAAATGAAAAAGAAAAAATGATGATTATATCTCACTTTTTATTAAGAAAATCTCGAAAAACCTGACACCTATTTCGTGGAAATCTGGGATGCGAGAAAATCAAAGTGGAAAAACAAAACTGGCCTCATGATTAAATTTATGAAACTTAAAGTTAATTATATGATGTAAAGTTTTAATGATGATGTAAAGTTTTTAAATGCCATCCTTGACTAGTTGAAAAGGGCTTAAAAGAAAGTCCTACATTATGGAATCCTTTGGTAAGCGTATAAGTCATATCCTACGTATTGGTAAAGGTCCAGTGATTTAATCCAATGTCCGTCGTCCAAGAATGCCTCAGTAATTATGACCAGTAAGGTCGGGTTAAGTATTGTATCAACCATTGATTGGCCAAGAGTTTGGTCACATTATTCTGGCCGAGTCTATAAGTAGGAGTGGGCATTCATTACACACATTATATCCAGAATTTCTCAACGGGCGATTTACTCATTTTTTACACATAATAATGCATGTCTTAATACGTTTGGATTTATTAAAATGTACAAAGTTTTGCTATCTATTAATAGATTAATTTGAATATATATCGAGAGTGACTCTACAGTACTTCTCTTTCTATATATATATATATATATATATATATATATATATATATATATATGTGTGTGTGTGTGTGTGTGTGTGTGTGTGTGAAGAAAGGAAGTGAATCCGACGGTATGTAGTATATTAAGAAAAATGAAAAAACACGGGTTTAAATGGGTTAAGTGGTGTGTTTACTGGCCGACGCTGCAGTGTTCGATCTATTAATTAGATCATCTTCAGGGCATTTGTTGATATATGGAAGGTGATAAGAAATGTTATAGAATAACGAGAAAAGCGAGTGTAGTTATTCTGTGATAAACAATTTCTTATCACCTTCCATATATCAACAAATGCCCTGAAGATGATCTAATTAATAGATCGAAACACTGCAGCGTCGGCCAATAAACTCACCACTTAACCCATTTACACCTGTATTTTTTCATTTTTCTTAATATATATATATATATATATATATATATATGTGTGTGTGTGTGTGTGTGTGTGTGTGTGTGTGTGCCGTAAAAAGAGTAAAGAGACCAGTCTCGGCAATTATTTACGTGGATTAAAACGCCAGTAGCCGACTCTTGGATTTGAACTTGAATCACTGAGTTCATCTTGGAAGATGCTATACCATTACGCCAAATATGCCTGGAAGATAACCAGTCTAGTAATGATGTAAGTGAAGTTGTTCATTTTATCAATGGTCCGAAACGATAGGCATTTATGTAGAAATAGAATCACTTTAGCCTTCCCTACAATGGAATTGGAATTGTTCTCATATTCATTTTTGTCACTTATATCTGCAAACACCATGGCATATCCTTAAATGTTGTCAGTCGGTTCAACCGGTTAAATCACACGAAACTCTCCTGCTTCATTCAATCGCAAAATTAATAAATCTTTTCATCTCCCGCCATAAGCATCTTGGCACTTGGCAATATGTGTCTCTTTTCTTTGTGTATATTCACTTACGTAATCACTGTTATCAAAGACATAATAATCATTGTCGCCTTCTGTGCTTACCAATTTTTATAAGAAGTAGATTATTGCTTGCCTACATAATTACTATTATCAAAATGCTCGTGTGACAATTGATTGCTATTTCTTCGATTTCACATTTCAGAATTTATACCAATATTTACACCAACATTATTTCTTCTTCTTCTTCTTCCTCCTCCTATTCTTCTTCTTCTACTTCTTCTTCTTCTTCTACACTTCTCCTTCTTACTCTTCTTCTTCTCCCTCACTTCTTCTACTACTACTTCTTTTTCTTCTTTCTTCTCCAGTTCTTCTTCTTCCGCCACTTCTTCTTCCATTATTCTTCTTTCATTCTCTTCTTCTTCTTCTTCCTCTTTCATCCTCTTCTTCTTCTTCCATCTTCTTCTTCTTCTTCTTCTTCTTCTTCTTCTTCTTCTTCTTCTTCTTCTTCTTCTTTCTCTTCTTCTCTTCTTCTTTCATTCTCTTCTTCTTTCTTTTCTCTCTTCTTCTTCTTCTTCTCTTCTTCTTCTTCTTCTTCTTCTTCTTCTTCTTCTTCTTCTTCTTCTTCTTCTTCTTCTTCTTCTTCGCCACTTCTTCTTCTTCTTCTTCTTCTTCTCTTCTCTTCTTCTTTCATTCTTCTTCTTACTCCTCCTCCTCCTCCTCTTCTTCTAGTCATCACTTTTTGAACTGTCTACACTCCATTAGTAACTGGCCGTTTATACTGGAGACCAAGTGACAGCAAATCTACTCAGTTCCTCGTTAATTTCTCCTTTTAATAATTAATGCTAATACTCACGATTATTTTTATTCCACACAAACGCAATTTTACATCAAATATTTGTTTGTCTGGCTGTCCACCCTGTCAGCTGCGTTTAAAATATTTGGACAGCACCCCAGGAAATGGATAAGACCTACCGCCACAAAAAAAGGTGACTGGCCATTTCACAAAACTATCATTTATTGAGCCTCAAGTTCTGGAGATCTAGGGGAATACGGTGTATTCCCCCACTGTCATTACTCCCATGAGCACCGGAACCGTACTGGTAGTACCTGTTATGACCCCATCTATAGGAAAAATAGATGTTAAAGATTATTATAATAATTGATACCATATAACTGTAAATTATTTTCATTAATAATAGTGTCCTGAAGCTATGATGTTTTAGTAAGGATTATTGTTAGTTACTTGAAACCATATAATCATTATAATTAGGTAAGAATACTTAATGTATAACGGCAAAACCTCTTGAAAAACAACTGCACAAAAATATAAATATAAATGTACAAGGAACGTAATTCTCTAACCTCTAGGCATAGGTAGCATGGACATGGAGTCAACGTCGCATGGTTACTGACAGATTATAGCCTATACGATCTTCAGACCAACTTTGGTCTAAGATCCCATAGACAGAAAAATGTCAGTATATATATATATATATATATATATATATATATATATATACATACACACACACACACACACACACATACACATATATATATATATATATATCAGTCGGTAGAACGTTCGGATAGAAAACTACAAGGTTCCTAGTTCGATATCGGTCCTCGCCCACTCAGTGTATGAGTTGCACAGGGATTTGTGGCGCTCCACCTCAGACGCCAAAACAATCTCCTTGGTCTAGCGCTATTGAAAAGAGGATAGACTCCCTCGCTGACTGGCTAATACTGACTTTAGGCCGCCCCGACGACTTTTTTTTACTTTTATACATGTTAATCCTTAAAATTTTTTAAAAATCACGCTGAAAACGTTGATAAAAACGAATTTAACGGGATTATATATTCATTTTGCGTCTGAAGATTGAAAATTCCCAATGAAACTGGCAGTAACGCGAAGACAGAGTTTTTGTATAAAATTCTCTTTTAATTTATTTTCATCGACAGAGGCAGACCAGTCTCAACTCTCTTTGGGTACCTGCCTAATACATTCTTATTATATTATGAAAACAGATGATATTAGGTAATATCTAATACCAACCTCTACAATATAATATCAACTTGTAAGAATGGACTATCCAATAATAAGTTTTTATAATCAACGCATACTTAGTTCTAGGTCACAAACATGGGACAGCTAACGAGGAAGGAGTAGTTAATGTTTTGCGATAAAAACTCGTTAACCATTACACTAGGATTTGTCCATAGCTGGAGGGAGATCAGATAGATTCCTGCCTTTCCAAAGAACATGAGTGCGAAGAAAAACAAAAGGAACTGAACACGGGTCATCGAGTCCATTTGATTAGTCGATAACCGTTACGCCACTTGCAGTTCCAATAAAATGATAATAACTGAAAAGAAGGGGAAAAAAGAAAAAGAAATTTGAAAGGCGAGAAATAACACGAAAAAAGTAGATGGAAATAAAGAATGGAGATGAAAAGAAAGTAGAGAGGGAAAAGCGATGTTTGGAGAGAGAGAGAGAGAGAGAGAGAGAGAGAGAGAGAGGAGAGAGAGAGGGGGGGAAAGATGAAGAAAAAGAAAGGAATAAGAGAGTGAAAACGAGAAAGAAGCGGGGAAAGAAGAGAGCGCTGAAAATAAGCCGAAAACCTGAAAATATGCAATTTTCTTTTTTTCTTTTTCTCATTGAATGGACAAATGGAGAAAGATGAAATTCGCAAAGATCAAATAGATTTCCTCAATGCACAAAACTATTTGAAGGTGCTTCAAAGAAACCTAATACAAAACTTTGATATCAAATAACCAACAGAAAATAGAACAGTCGCTAGTGCAGCAGAAGCAAGAAACAACAACAACAACAAAATAATAATAATAATAATCTATATATTAATACTCGTGTTCCTTAATCTTCCGACCGTTATCATCTCGCAATACCCTCTGGTTAAAAAGGGACTGTCCAAATCGTCTCAGATGAAATGTAAATCCTGATTATCTGGTGTTGCTTATCCGTTGAATGCTTATTTCTTATGAGTAACATCATCTCAGTTAAATAATGGACCATTCCGTTTTTTGGGGTTTTTTTTTTCAAAAATAAAAAAAGGGAATAAAAAAGGTTGAGAACAAAACGATTCAGATTTTCCATGCAGGCAGATCCATCTAACTCAAAAATTAGAGCAGTTACTTCTGGTGGAAAAACTGACAAAGATACCCACCCACATACATTCATATATGTGTCTATGTGTGCGTGCATGTGTGTAATATGCGTTATGCATTGCGTATGTGTCTATATTATAGTGCATTATGCATGGATGTGATGTAGATAAATAAAAGACACGGATCTATAAATAGAATTTAATTGTTATCTTCCTTGCAACAGAGAATTAACAAACGATTCCATGTAGAATTTTATCTTAACAAGAACTATCTTACTTTATTTTTACAAACAAGAAATAAATACAAAAATACACGAGGTGTTTTCTCAGCATAGAGTATTCTCCCTTTTCGGAAACTTTTGCCAAATTGAAAACATATTTAACACAAATCGTAAATCAAAAATAAACAAAATAATTATATTCATTTATCCCTTAGTGGCCATATGGAACCCTCTTTTCACTGTGACTTATACATCATCTCCGTTGGCAAATTAGTCTCATAAATCCGTTACAACTGAACAGCGAGTTCGATCCTCGCTGGAAGCTTGCGACCTTGTGTCACATCCCACCCATGGTTAACGGGTTGGAAAAAAAGTCTACGTCACCCCCCTACGTATATCAAATTACAGTACTCAATAGTGAAACTAAGTGGTTCATTTTTAACACACAAATATATTTCTTAAGGACTAATAACTGCATATATTAACTCAGGTTGATTTCAAGAGTGGGAATAATTGGGCTCAAGCCATTTTTGTTAATTCCTGAAACAATTGGGTTCGACAAAAATCAAAATCAAATTACCGATTAATGACTGATGGGGGAATGAAAGAAAAAGAAAGAAAGCGTCTATTTTATGCAAAATTAATAATATTGAAAGAATATAAAACGAGGGGGTAATGTAAAAAAGTAGAATGATGAATATATGAGAAGATAGAAAAAAAAAAGAAATATAAGAAAAATACAAAGACACAAAGAAAGAAAGAAAGAAAGAAAGAAAGAAAGAAAGAAAGATTGACAAGAGCTTAATAAGACCAAAACAAAACAAAATAAAATAAATGAAATATTTCAAAAAATGATTATCAGATAAAAAGTAAAAGTATAATCTCATGAATGAAGTGGGCCGGGTTAGCTCAGTTGGTAGAGCGTTCGGCTAGGAACCACAAGGTTCCTAGTTCGATACCGGTCGCCGCCAACTCAGCGTGTGAGTTTAAAACAATCTCCTTGGTCTAGCGCTATTGAAAAGGGGATAGACTCCCTCGCTGACTGGCTGATACAGACTTTAGGCCGCCCCGTCGACTACTTTTAATAATCTCATGAATAAATAAACAAAGAATGAAATACAGAAATAACAAAATAATCTTCAAGAAAAATAAATTTAAATTACGAAACAAAAAAAGAAAGTAAAAATAAACGAAAGACATAAGCTATGACAAAAATAAAATAAGAAAAATATAAAGCGGAAGCTGGAAAGAAATAGCAAAATAAGAAAAATTGAATGAATTTTAAAAGAGTGGGATATGAGAAACGACAGAGTGGGGGGGGGGGAGAAAAGAAAAGACGAAACGGAGAGTGAAGTCAAGATGAGAAGGGAAAAATTAAAAACGAAAGAGGGTTAATTAAGAGAGAGCGAGATAGAGAGACGTGAGAGGTATGAAAATGGCGAAAAAATAATGTTTCCGTTTCCCTCTGCTGGAACAACTTCCACTGTCACGTGATACTGTCTTCATCATGGTGGAATAGCAAAAAAAACAACACAAAAAAAACTTATGTATTGTCAACAAACGTAAAATATCTAAAAACAAACCAACAAAATGATCCTGCTAATTCTAAACAACTCAACACCAGATAATGAACGAATAAAAGAAGGAGAAAAAATGTTGTTGGAAATAGCAAGAAAATCACCAATGGAGACAGTTAAATTAACAAAAAACACCCCAGAAAGATGCTCCAAGTTTAATTCACACGCCCACGCCTCGCGCCGTTAACTTAAAGAAAAATGCATGTGTGAACTCGTCACTGTTGTATTTATTACAGCGGGACAACGCCGCCTATGGCACTTTGATAGGCTCAACAAAAATGGCGCCGATGATGGCAGCCTCGTTGTGGTAACATGTAATACCTATTAGGATTGACTTCCTGTGTAGCGAACTTCGATTCGGAGGGCGTCACAATTATCGTCAACTTTTTAATCGTATTGTAATAATGGTTGACCTTCACTGATTTTGCTTTACTTTTTCCTTTGCTGTTTTATTTGCCGGATTTTTTTCTTTCCTTTTCCACTTTTACACACTTAATTTCTTTTGTTCTTTGTGTATTGTTAACTTGGGATTTCGTTTTTATTTTCTCTTTCTATTTTGTTTTCAGTTATTCTACAAGTTTTCATTTTCTTTCATTTCATTCTTTTTTCTTCCTGTTTCATTTTCTTCTTTCTTTCTTTTTTCTTTCTTTCTTTCTTAGTTTCGATGTGTCATTTTTTATTTTCCTTTTTGTGACTTTAGTTTTAGCTTTTTTTCTTTCTTTCCTCTGTCTTTCTCTGGGTTTTTTTCTTCTTCAAAAGCTTAATTAATTATTTCTGTCTCTCTTTTATTCATTCATTCTTTCTTTCTTTTATTCATTCACTCATTTTTTCTTTCTTTTCTCTTCCTCTTTCCGTCTCTTCTTTTTCTCTTTTTTTAAAGCTTGTCTATTTGTTTCATTCATTTTCTGATTTCATTTATTTATTTATTCATTTCACAGCTTTTATTTTCTTTTTTTTTTCTATTTACATTCTCTCTTGCTCTCTCTCTTGCTCTCTCTCTCTCTTTCTTTCTTTCTTTCTTTCTCTCGTCTTTCTATCTCTCCTTTTAATTTTGCTGAAAAAGCTTCTTTTTTCTTTCTTTTCCTTTCTATCTCTCGTCCTCTTTCTATCTCTCCTTTTCGTTTTGCTTTAAAAGCTTCTCTCTTTCTTTTTTTATTTCTTTCTTTCTCTTTCTGTCTCTCCTTTTCGTTTTGCTATAAAAGCTTCTTTTTTCTTTCTTTCTTTCTTTCTTTATTTTATTATTTTCATAGGTCTCTTTCTTTCTTTCTTATTTTTTCTGCTTGATTTTCTCTTTCTTTGTTGTATTTCATAGCTTTCATTCTTTCTTTCTTTCTTCCTTTTGTTTTCCTCTCTTTTTTTCTTTCTGTCTTTCTTCTTCTATTTCACATCTTTTTCCCTTATGTTTTTTTTCCTCATATTTCGCTCTTTCTTTCTCTTCCAGCATTTCTTTCTTTATTTTTTTTCACTGTTTTCTTTCTTGGTTTTATTTGCTTTCTTCTTTTTCTTTCTTTCTTTGTTTTTATTCATATTTTTGTTTTTCTCTAATATTTCTTTCTTTCATTCATCATTTCTTTCTTTCCTTATTTATTTTTCACATCCTTCTTTCTTTCTTTTATTTGTTTACCTCTTTTTCTTTCACTCTTTCCATCTTTCTTTGTTTCCATCTTTCTTTCTTTTCATCTCTATTTTCTTTCTTTCGGTATCTATTCATTTATATTTATGTATTTATTTTATTTCACAACTTTCTTTTCTTTTTCTTTCTTAATTTCATTTGTTTAACTCTCTTTCTTTCTTCTCTTTCTTTCTTTCTTTCTTTCTTTCTTTCTTCGTTCATTTATCTGTTTATTTTATTTATTTATCTTTTATTTTTATGCTTATTTCCTTTTTACATTTGTTTTCTTGTTTTTATTTTTCCTCTTTGTTCTTTTTTTCCTTTTTATAACATTCATTTGTTGATTTTGTTGCACATTTGATTTATTTATTTATTTATTCCATTTCCCTCCTTGATTTTCTTTTCTTCTTTCATTTTTATTGATCTTTCCTTTATCGTTTTTTTCTTTTTTTTTTCTTCCTTTTTTTTCTTTCTTTTTCTTAATTAGATCTCTCTTTTTGATTTCGGAATTATTGTTTCCTTTTAACGTATTTCCCAAATTTAGTTTGTATACTTTATTTTGTCTTTGTTCTCCCAGGTGGGTTGTCGCTAGCTGGTAAGTAATGTGTTTACCGGAGCACCTATTGAGTTATCTACCACTTACCAAAGTTAATTGGTGTTATTTTGAAAGGAATATTTCTCTTTCATTTTTTCTTCTTGCTTTCTGTCTTTTTTCTATTCTATTCTATTATATATATATATATATATATATATATATATATATATATATATATATATATAAGGGTTTTGTAATTTGCTTGAAGCATTGTATTTATATTGGTTTGTAGGTTGGTTTTGAAGGCTATCGCAATGCAAGTGTAAAGAGAAAAAAGGTAGCTGTGGTGTTGTTTGTTAACCTGTGATTTATTCTCAATTCTTAATATTTCAGGATAAAAAATCCTTCTACAGAAGATTACTAGAACTGAAGTTGTTGCTAGTGGCTGTTCATTTGTTCTGTCTCATGTCTTCCAAAATATGTGTGTGGGTGTGTGTGTGCTTGTTTGTGTGTGTGTGTGTAAGTGTGTGTGTAGTCGCATTCTATAGTAGTATCTTGGTCAGTGTATGAACGTTTCATCCAACCTTTTAAGTTCCTCCATTTATCTTATAATTCTTAATTAGTCCACGTGTTGCTGTTTCATATCAACTTTAGAATTAATATGATTAAAAATATTTATTTGTTCACTCATGCATCCTCTGGGCGAGGTCTATAATACATCAACTGTAACCTTGCAAATCAAAAAAGGGTTTCCAGGTTATAACACTAAAATATATCCAGTGGTGATATTCCGGTTCTGAAGATTTTGCAGAGAGTTGTGTCACCGCTTCTTCGGTCCACTCTGATCCAGACTAGTCGTCCATGTGAGGCTCTCATTTCTGTTTGAGAGAATGAAGATTTTATCCGTATAAAAACTATTGGTATGATACATTTTTGTACCGTATAAAAGGAAAGACTAAATTGGTAAATTTACTTGAGTATGAAATAACCCAACAAAGGTTGAGACCAACCATTAATCATCGTCTCTAAGAATAAAATCATGAGGATAGATACTACGAGGTATGTCCGACAAGAAAGTTACAGATATTTACTAATGGAAAATTCCCTTTTGCTGTCATAAATAACCATCTCGATGAACGTGGTGGTAGGTCGATTGTTGTGGAATCCAACAGAAGGATACGAGAGCTTTCAATAAATAAGAGATATTTTTTCACAGAATTCTTTGGATAAATGTAAACTCTGTCTTGTCTCAAATTGGTTTAAAGCAAAAATTATTTTGATATTGCAAAATATTTGTTTTGAGGCTATCTAAAATGGTGATATATCAAATTGTGTGCTTACGGATTGAACAGAGTCAAGTAATCAAATTCTTCCTGGCTGTGAAATTCATTAATGTGCTGTGCATAAAGAAGCAGATTTTAATCAAAAACTTTTTTACAAAAAGGTTAAACACAGATTTGCCATTAACGAGCCAAAGTCGAAAAGACAGTCAATAGAGCGGAAACAAACTCAGTTTATAGTAAAGAAAAAAATTCTGGGCACAGAAGTTAATAAAGAAGGTGTTGTGAGGTTTTAAGGGGTCAAATAAGAACAAACAACGGGTAACGAAAAGTAGAAAAATGTATTAAACAGAAAGTAGACAATACAATAGAGAGATGTGGAAATTACTTCCGACGAACAGAGTTATTGGCACTCGCATTGGCTTGCTTAAGCCACAATTATCCGTGTTTATTTATAGTAAGCTGTTGGCGCATTCCATTGGTCTTATAGGGTGTGTCACCTATAACAGAAGGCTTTACTGATAGTCTTCTGGAACACGAAATAACTCGTCAGTATTGCAAGTGTTGAATAATCTATGTGGCAGCATAGATTATTGGCAACACCCTGTAATTCTGCGGGGACAGTTTTTACATATCACGGGACGGCAATTTCAATGGAAAAATACAAGACATTAGTAAAACCGGAAATCTCGCACGTCACGTGATTTTCAGTTAGTGAGTTGACAGCGAGACTTCGATTGAGACAGACGTGTCTCCCCTTTGGCTGTCATCTCCGCGCGTGGTTAGTAAGAAAAGGCAAATAAAAGCTTTGAAAAAGCAACAGGCGTTTATGGTTAATTAAGCATGCCTTAGTAGAAAAATGAACCAACAAGAAATAGAAAGAAGCAACAAGTAAAGAACCTAGACGTAGAATCTAACATGGCCGGAGAGAAGAAGTAGAATCCAACATGCCGATTGTTATGTATTAGAAATACATTAACGAGAAGATTGCGAGTGGTTGTAATAATAGTGAATGAATACAAATAACAAAAATGGCTCTCGGCCGGCAAGGTAAAAAGTCTCTGAGCGTAAAAGAGGATTGGTAAAGATTACTTATCTTCTGAAGAGTTGTAGCACGTGGGTTTACATTCGAGAATACGAAAACAACCTTCGTGGGTGGAGATCACCTCACATCACACTGAGCTAATCTTCGTGTTGTTCTTTTATACGTACTCATTTGCATACGTGAGGGATTATCCGGTTACTTCCCTTTACAACAGCGATAAAGAATAGAAAGAAGACTAGACGATCACAAATGGCCGAAGAAAGAAAGTAAGAGCAAGTCATCATCATGTCGCGCAATCAACACGGATATCCAAGACAATCTCTCGCAAACCTTTCCTATCATTCATTTTCACAGGGAGGTCCTCTGCGCAGCATCCAGCATCTTTACTTAGTTGGTCAATGTAGGTCCTTGATGGGCGGCCCACACTAGCATGTCCGTGTGTTGGCTTCCACAGGAGAACGTCGCTTATAAGCTCGTCCTTGCTTCTCCAGAAGTGCCCGGCATGCCTTAAGTAAGTTATGTCTAAATATCTTTTGTCTACCTCTCTCTCTCTCTCTCTCTCTCCTCTCTCTCTATAAAGGAGTCATTGTTTATGTACCCGCGGAGTCTATCTACTGCTGGACGCCCCACTCATCCATGCAGTATTCCCTTGGTATAGAGAAGTGGTAAGATGTGCTGGCCCCGCACGCTGCAGAACTTATAAGGCGTGTGCTAGACTCGCCGATAACCATGTGACCAACCTATTGACCAACCACTGGCAGTATTCTGCTGCTGATATTATTATTTATACTGGCTGTTCTGGTCATACCTGCTCACAATGATTTGAACCTTCGTGGACGACGGAACATAGAATTATATCACTGGACCTTTGACACTGCGTAAGATTCCATAACCCAGGACTTATTCACTTACCAAAGGACTTACTTACTTACTTTAAGTTCTTTACAACTGGCCAATGGATGGCGGCCAGAAACTTAACACTTTCTATTGCCCAATCCTTAGGCAATATTTCACCTTATCAATTAAATGACTCTTGTAAAACAACTGCAGAAACAAGCGATTCATTAAATCTCTGATTATTTGTTTGATTTAAGATGAGATTTTTTCATAAGATTCTACTTAAATCTTTTATTCTATTAATTAAAACTTTAATATTTTTATGAGGGAAAATAGGAGAAAATATATGGACATATATTCTTTCTCTGGTCAAGTGGAAGGGTTCTGTCTAAGTTTCTCAGTAATATTTTGAGTTCGCATCATGGAGAAAGCTTTCAGATCATTGCTCAGCATCCTCCTCGTAAGATCAGGTAAATGACACATCCGCCTTAGTCGCCAACAACTCGACCATAGGACAGGTTGGACTGGGTTACATGGTACCAGTAACCATCGTTAATCGACTTGACACACAGACAGACAAACAAGCAAATATATGCATACATACATGCTTACATACATACAGAATACGATAGATGCAATAACGCGCATATATAAATCCATCTCTAAAATAATACCTAATAATATCCGTTTTGATTGTAACATGTTTCATTAGAAATAATAACATTTTGCCATAACTGCTTTAGATGAAAGTTATTTCAACTAACAAATTTGTGAGGGTGTGCTTATTTATGGGCAATACTGGAATAGATATTAACAAATATTTTATTGATTGATTGATTGATTTTAAAGGCATGTCAACCAGTCTGACTTTATATTTTGTCTAGAGATAATTTTTGTCAAGAGGTTTGAGAATCTCGTTCATTGTACGTCTTTTGTGGAGTTGTTTTATTGGAATATGTAGCAATACTAAAGTAAGTACACTTCTAACGCAATTTTATTTCTGGTTACACAGTTCCGGTGCTTAAGAGTTTGGTAATGAATGATACCTAATACTTTCAAAAACAGGAAAATAAAGTGATTAGGGTGGCACCCGTTAACAGGTACTCCGAGTGAGAGTGAACTTTCGAATAATGGCGATGAAGGGGTTATCCACACTCCCCAGAGCTCCAGAATTGGAAATGCATCACTAGATGCCGTTTAACATCACATTCGATTAACTAAGGCCCTCAGCCACAAATTCTAGCACATATATACTAAAAAAGGCGTGGGTGCTTGTTATACAAGCAATATGGTCGGGACAATCATATAGATGCAAGGTCTTGATCTGACTAGCCAACTGATCGGAGGGACCGCTCCACCTGCCAGTCTAACTTAAATAACGGGCAAAGTGGAGTATTCAATATCATGGGCTACTCAGCCACCATGATTAAATCTTTAAGCATGGAGAGTTGCCACCCATGGTCAACGGGTAGTCTCATTGGATTAGGGTCTTACCTCTCTACAGAGGTACAGTTGGCATATTTTATTGCCCAAACTGACTGGGTTCACATCAATTGGGAATCACTTCCACCAATATACAATTAAAATGACTAAAAAGGATACCAAGAATTTGCTCTGTAGTTCTTAATGTTCGCATTGGATTCTTTGGTGGTTCTCGACACCTTTTTATTTTTTATTTTTTGTCTTCGTTTAAGTTTAAAGATTTTCTGATGGGGTTTGTCAGATTAATATTTTTTATGGAACCTTCGATCTCAGGAATGTCAATCAGAACTTAATTATGGATATTCTTGAATATCTGATTCTTTTCTTCTTTTTTCCGAAGAATTATTCAAAACAAGCAGAGTAGCACGTACCTGATTTTTCTTGCAAGTTGCTAGACAGAAACATAACGAACACAATTTTTTACCGGACAAAATAATTCAGAAAAACTACATTTTGATGACAGAATTATTTTTGTGACTAACATTTTCCCAAACGTTGGTAATTTTCCCTTGCTCCTGACCATATTTCTCCGCAAAGAGGATAAGAATTCACTTTAATATTCCAGTTCCTTTTACTTCAAGATCAAAAACTAAAAAAATAGCAATAATTCAATTTTTATATACATTTAATTTTTTTATAACACCTCGGAAATAAACTCATGTAAAAGAAAATGAGGAATTTCTTTCATTATGAGAGTAGAAATTGGTTTGACGACTCCTATTGGTGTGGTAAGTAGAATGTAAGATGACAGCCAACTAACACGCATAACAGAACTGAAACGAATTTGTTTAATTTCATAACGTAAGAAATAGAATTTGTGATCTTATATTGATATGGGGAGGGCATACCTGAGATGAAAGACAATAAACATAAATAGAAAATCACTTCAGAACAGATTGCTAAATAAAAAGAAATTATATCTGCTATTTCTTTAAATGGGATAAAATTTAGAATTTGCTTTTGTTTTCTCTGTTTAATAATATTCATACCCCAATTTATTGTAAGCCTATGAACTACATGATTTTCTTGAGCCTACCGCACTTATGGCAAGTCCAACACTTTTTCGTATATGTGTGCTAGAAGGTGGTGACTGGGGGTCTTAGTGTCCTGGGTATCTGATAATAAAGTTCCAATTCTGGAGCTCTAAGGAAATGTACAGTACCCTTTCATCACCATTATCCCAGGTCCACTTTGACCCGGAGTGGAAGTACCTGTTAGGGGCCCATCTATGGGTTACATAGGAAGAAGATGAGTTTAAAAAAACTGAATTAAAAATAATTTGAAAATAAAAACATTGAATACCTATCAAGAATGAATAAAACTAAAAGTCTTCGGCATGAAATAACCCAACAAGGATTGACATGCCGCAAAATCCCAACAAACCAATTTGTTTTAATCGACCAATCATATACAATTAAGATGGAAATAAAGCAGAATTTATCAAAAGTGAAAACAGAAAGAAAAGAATTTACTAAAAGTAAAAACGGAATTATTGAGAATTTGAAACGGGAAATTTGACCCCTTCATTTTGTCCTAATTCACATACCCCACTAACTATTATATTCGTATTCATTTTGATTTTTAAAAAATGAACAGAACCACCTGTATCACAGATTAGAAGAAATCACCCCCTTCATTTAATTTTGCACCACTGTGCTTCTCCCTCAAAGTTTGAGACCCCAGGACAATAATAAATTTGCTTTTTGCTCAGGACCTTAACGAGCGAGCTTATATACACTAATATCAACCTGTTTTTATTTTCTCTCTTTTTACATTAATAATCATAAAAAAAGAAATGTTCTGATTGACTTTGTCAGATTAATAAATTTGTCATGTGACCTTTGACCTTGGAAGTGTCAATCATAACTTATTTATGGATATTCTTACATACCTGATTCCTTTTTCAGAATTATTCTAAACAAGCCGGGTAATCCGTACCTGATTTTTCTTTCTTGCAATTTGCTAGACAGAAACCTAACCAACACGATTGTTACTGGACAAAATAACGTAGGCAGCTGGACGCACGAGTGACCTACTGACCCCATCGGTTCTATAATGAACGCAACATGGTTGGTCGGGAGCGGCAGAGTTAGTCACACGAAACTTGTTCCGAGCTGGTAACTAATAAAAAAAGAAGAAATTTCAATCAGTAAGCAGTGGAGCATTTGAAAAAAAAAAAAAAAAAAAAAAAAAAGAAAACTGGGAGGAGTCGACTGCGGAAAATGTCTGGAAAGACAAGAAAGCAGTGAATGTATGAGAAAAAGAACAGATGTCTCTAGATACCAACAAGATGTTAAATAGATGGTAGGCTTGGAATACATATTAAGAATCCCCCGCACAAAAAAAATAAGAATAAAAAGAAGGAATATGCTGGGTATATGCTGTCCGTGGTAGCTGAATTAGACCATTTATCTGATCTATCTATTAATACGTTTGTTATCATCTTGCAACACCCTCTTGTTAAAAATCAGACCGTCCAAATCGTACAAGATGAAATGCAAAAATGTAAATCCTTATTATCGGGTGTTGATTATCCGTAGAATTTATATTTTTTATAAGTGTCTTCATCTCAGAAGAAAAGGATATGCTAAACAGAAAAAAATATAACAAGACAGAGAGAAAGAAAGAAAAAAAGTAGGCGAAAGATAGGGGTGATAGTGCTATCAAACATAATGAAAAGAAGTAAAGAAAGAAAACAGAGAGAGAGAGAGAGAGAGAGAGAGAGAGAGAGAGAGAGAGAGTTAAATCAAGATTATTATACTTTTTACATATTGAATTATTGCAATAGCTCTTAAGTAAACATATCGAAAGTTGTAATAATTAAATCATCATAGTGTGAAATATCTATAAGTCCTGCCAGTCCTTAAATAATTGATTAATTGATTTTAAGGGCATGCTCAGCCATCTTGGGTTATGTTATGCCTAAAAGTTAGTCAGTTGTGAAGAGGCAGTAAAACGCTTAAATAAAAGGCATTCCTTAAATAATACCTAATATTATCCGTCTTTCCTGACTGAGCAAATAAATCACGTGATTCCATGGGGCCGTCTCCCAGCCAGCTCCCTCGATTTTAAGGGGCAAGACTGGTTTATTGTCCGGTGCCTGAGTCGCCCCGAAAGGAGAATACCAAATGGATCCACTCATTTTTTGGACTAGCGATCGCATGAGCTTTGGTTTGTGTGTGGCTTCCCGAGTTAAAAAGTCCTTGTGTCACATCCTTACCTGATTGGAAGTTCAGGTAAATGCACCTGAGTTTAAGATATTCCACTAAAAATAATAATATTCTTGTATGTATCGTTATAAATATTTTTTTAAAGTTAAGATATAAAAATTGTTAGGATTGGACTGATTTACGGGCGAAATTGTTGTATATATATATACAAACATTTTAACAAATATATGATTGATTGAGTGATTGATTGATTTTAAAGGCATGCTAATCATTATTTGCCTACTGGTTAGAGAATCACGTACATTGTACGGTTATATTTATATTATTTATGTAACTGTTTCTTTAACCTTTTTTTTTGCACAGATGATATTTAATATACCTACCTAATAAAATAATTAGCACACACTTATATGCTATCAAGCATTCCTATCTATACAAATAATTTATACACAATTATATGATATCAAGGAAGGAATAAACTAACTGGAGTGTTTCAAGTAGATACGTTAGTATTATTTCAATTAATAACCTGCATATATTGCCTTCTACACACAGCAATAGATCCAATGAAGGATAATAACACTAAGAAAAAAGGGGCAAGAAGCAGGTGATATCTCACATAAACTATTATGGATGCAGACAACGCAAATGATCTAGCTTTTCTTGCAAATACACCGGCCGAAACCAAATCTCTTCTATATAGCCGGGAACAGGCAGCAAGAAGCATTTGCCTGTACGTGAAATCAGATGAAATAGAATCCACGTGTTTTGACCAAGATGGAACCGTCGCCATATTTAATGGCAAGACTATTAAATTAGTAGCTCAATTCACAAGTCTAGGTAGCAATATCTCATCTACAGAAGGTGATGTCAATATAAGCATAGGAGAGGCATAGTCTATTGCGAAGTTATTGGTCATTGGACATCTGATTTCTGATGAAACAAAACGGTAATTATTCCAATCTGGAGCCGAATCAGTACTAATGTATGGCTGCACATGGAACATTTGGATAAAAGGCTAGATCGTAAATACGTAATGATGCTACATACAGTTTTGAAAAAGAAATCCTGGATGCAGGTATTCTTGAAATGATATAGATGTGTGCAAATTATTTCTATTAGATAGGAATACATGATTTCATATAACAGTGTAACCCCCAAAGAAAAACACTTAACCAAGTAGACAAAAGTGTAAATATAAATGTACAATTAACACAATTTCATAACCTCTAAGCATATAACTCAATCAATGGTGAAATGCCGTTAAAATAAATTGCACACAAATAGGCGAAATGTATCAATTACATCCAGAATACAAATCAATTTTTTGTCAGATAGATCAGTAAATAACATTTTCTTTAATAACTGATTTCTCACAAACATCACACTTTATTTAATTTAGACATTTCTTTAAAAGTTTTTCTTTCTTTGAAAGTATATATATATATATATATATATATATATATATATATATATATATATATATGTGTGTGTTGTGTGTGTGTGTGTTGTGTGTGTGCGTGTGTTCATATATATATCTGTTTATAATATATGTTGTTTGGGATTTAGTATGAAGCATTAGATATGAAATATAAGAAACTCGGTTTTTTGAATGATAAGTTCCGTTTTATTTCGTTGAATTTTCGGGTCCTTTTCTGTCCCTTCATCAGAACTGATGATATAAACCTAGTTCTGAAGAAGGTGCACAAATATATATACAAATACACATATATACAAATACACATATATCAACTAAGAAACATACGTGGATCCCACTACAACACACACACACACACACACATATACACACACACATACACATACACACACACACACACACATATATATATATATTATATGAAAAAATGGTGACTTAACGGAGAAGGCATCGAGAGACTGATGAAGATTATTGACTGAATTGTCGTAATTATTAATGATTATAAAAGTGTTCAATACATTTGTAGAGCTAGTTTAGAGAACCGATATAATCAGAGTGAGCCATGTTTTCTGTTTAAAAAAAGGTAAAAGTATCATATTTATATTAAATAAGTAAGAAAAGTATCATATATATATAATTAAATATTTATAAAATGTCCAGTAATTCTTAAATAAAAAGCGAAGTTTCTATAAAGACCCTTCCATTTCAAATTTCGAAGAAAAATGTTTTTAATTGTGATTACAGCTACTTTTTATATTCGCGAAAAATTGCAGGAGAAATCAGATCGGTACAAATGCTGATTAGCACGCAAGAGATAATATCATTAGAACTGCATTTTACGTATAGATAGCACTAGATCACCGAAACTCCCGAAGTAGCCTAACCCTAACCCTAACCCAAACGTTAAACCTAAATCTAACATTAACCCTAACACTTACCACAATACTAAGCCTAGACCTAAAATTAAACCTAACCTTTACCCTAACCCTAATATTCTCAACATCTCAACATTTTCGGATATTTCCGTGAAATATTATGAAAGTATTTCTTTTTATACATAATCTAATGATATTATCTCTTGTGCGCTATTCTGCATTAGAACTAGCACATCCTCAAACGCGTATGAAGTTTATTAAGATCAAAAATTATTTCTATCATTACTATCGTCATCTATGAAATAAATTGGCTCCGGGCAACGTCGTGTATCCCCGCTAGTATTATAGCATTTGACTGTGTGTTTAATTCATACGCTTACATATATCGATACATACTTACATAAATCTGTCGACCTTTTCATATATGTAAGGTATGATTCAAAGGGACGAACAGACAGATCTGTCCGACAACAATATAGTAATCAACTAGGGGGTTCAAGGAGGAGGAGGAGGAGGGCGTATGCCTGCCCAAATGCTGTATCCAGGAATAATCCAAAGGCTTTTCACTAAATCTCCGTACGACACCCCGATCATAATACAATACAGCTGATTGATAGTTAGAACGGCTTGTACTCAGGGGTCGATACGTGAAGCATGTTGGCGGCGGGAGAGGGGGGAGAGAGGGTGAATGGAGTACAGGGCAAAACGAGAAGACGCGGGAGAAAAAGAAAAGAGCGGGAAAACCTTGGAGGGCAGGAGGAGGAGAAACATGAAACGAACAAACGATCAAGGAGGAGGTGGAGGAAGGTGAGGGATTGTGTGGTGGTGTACCAGAGCAAAGATTTAAACCTAAAAGACTGAAAGTGATTATATATATATATATATATATATATATATATATATATATATATATATATATGAGCTGAAATTTCCATCTACACAAATAAAAGGTAAATACAGGGTGATGAAAGAAATGGTTATATATATATATATATATATATATATATATATATATATAATATATATATATATATATATATATATATATATATATATATATATATATATATATATATATATATATATATATATATATATATATATATATATATATATATATATATATATAATTTCATTCTTTCACGAATGTTATTAGGTATTATTCATAACCAAAATCTACAGCATTGCAACTCTGTTATGAAAAATGTGAATATTTAGTGGTCTAAAAATAAGTAAACCTTTTATGTATATTGATACAATCTTATTTCTGGTTACAGGATTTCGCTATTGAAGAATTTGGTAATAAATAATTCCTGATATTTTCTTTTAATAGAATTTTTCACTAGAAATAAAAACAACGACAAAAATGTAAATATGAATATACAATGAACGTGATTCTAACATCTAGGCATAAAATAACCCGGGACGTGTTGTCATGCCGTAAAATCAATTAAAAGATTAAAGTAAAGTTGACGGAGTGGCCTATTGTCGGTATCAGACGGACAGTGAGTGAGTGTATCCCCATTCCGATAGCGCTAGATATTGTTTTTGCAGAGGTGGGGCGCTACACATACCGTCAACTCCCCATTGTATCGCACAAATCAGATCAGATTACCCAATTTGTGCTTTTCATGCGCTTTGGAACGGTATTGAACGCGGAACCTTGCGATTCCTGGGCGGGTGCTCTACCGACTGAGCTAAACTGCCCCCTTAGTGCGGTACGTAAAACAGCTAAACAAATATGGCCCCCAATATTCTTTAAATATGTATCTATTTACCAATCCCTCCATTCGAGCAGGATGTGACGCAAGGTCAATTTGTTAAGCGGAGTTTAACAAGCTTGAATTGAGAGTTTTCCTTCTCCTAGACTGGTTGCCTAACCAAGGTTAAGAGCCCAATCCTCCCTACTATTTGCCCCTAGTTGGGAGGAGAATAATTGGATTCATACCTTTCCCAAGGATATTAGCGCTATGAGAAATGTAAACAGCCTCGTCTAGAATTTGAACTCGTATCAACGAATAAATTTCCTCGACGACGACTCTAATCATTCCACCACGCGCCTCATTGATGGGTAATTTCTGGTTTTGATTTGCCCTTTTGTCATGACTGATATTCCGGTTTTCCATGGCAAAGAGAGATATTGGACAGTTATAGCAGCTCACTCACAGAGGAAGGTTTCTCCGGATAAAAGGATCGTGAGTTCGAGTTTCGTCGGTAGCTTATTCATTTTCTAATCTGCTCTAGCCTGATGCTCTGTGTAGCATTGCGGGCAAACTAAAATGAAATATTATTATAATCGAGATTCTGTGTCTGTTTGTCTGCAACCGAAACTATGTTATCACCACCGTCACAATTCCCCTAGTCATTTACGTTATATTCTCAATAGTTTATTAAATATCATCATTTAATCTTAATTAGCATCTTATTTATTAAAAAATGTCTTTATTAAAGTCTACGTGAGATAGATTTGCCTAACAACAACCAATGATATTAATGTGTGTAAAGCCTGCAATGTGTGTTATATATCATGAAGAAATAAATCTTTACATAGAACTTGGTGTGAATAATTTACATACTGGTTTTAAGAAAACCGTATTTAATAAATAATTATTTGGTGTTATTGGTTTCTAATATTATTGTTTTATTCTCAAACAAAAGCAATCCTATGTATAATTTTATATTGAAATCAATTAGAATAAAGTAAAAAAGTAACTGTAACCTTTTCTGTGTTCGTATTTAATTTCATTAGTATTTCTAATTGGATATAAGTAAAAGTAAAGTCGATGGGGCGGCCTAAAGTCGGTATCAGCCAATCAGCGAGGGCGTCTATCCCCTTTTCAATAGCGCTAGACCTAGGAAATTATTTTTGCATCTGAGGTGGAGCGCCACATCTACCATCAGCTCCTTACTTTACCGCACAGATCCCTGTGCTACTCATACGCTGAGTTGGCGAGATCGGTATCGAACTAGAACCTTGTGGTTTCTAGCCGAACGCTCTACCGACTGAGCTAATCCATTTGGTTATGTTAAAATTTATATACTTATGCCCAGAGGGTGTATTGCTTTTGCTAGTAAAAATAATAATGCTCATCTATAAATGCCAAGTAAAACTCACTTTCATACATTGGTGAAAAACGTATAATTCATTTCCTATAAATTCACTTAACACAAGACTTTTCAGTAAAAGATTTATGAAATGACAAAAAAAAGTGATTTCCACATAAGAGATTTTAGTATATATTGTATCATCCATAAATAAGTACACCCCTAAGATTTTAAAAAAATAATTATTTCATTCTAAACCAAAAATATCAGGATTTTATTATTTCTAATAGAGTATTATATAATCACAAAGGATATCACTAGGTATTATCTATTACTAAAATCTACAGTATTCAAACACTGTAACCAAGTATATGAATATGCAGCAATCCAAAAATAAATACCACATATATATTTATATTCTTATTTTTGGTTATAGAAGTGTTGTAATTAGTTTCAGGATTTGGTATTACCCCCCCAAATAAAAAATTTAAAAAAAAAAAGATTTTAATTCTACTGTACTTGTCGCCAATGAAGTTGTGTATTGTTTTTTTTTTTTATCCCATATTTCTGTACTTGTGTTCGCTCCTTAGATCGGACTGATTTCTGTTTTTTTTTTTTTTTTTCATTAAGGGAAATAATTCCTAGTAGATCCTTTTTTGAGTTTCACAAAATGACCCAATTTTATTAATTTATTTATATTTTTCGTTTCTTTTTTCTTCTAAATATTATTCCTTCTTTCTTCAGAAAGACCCGCACCCTTCCCGCTGCCGCCGTCGGCGCTGTCGCCCTCTCTCCGAATTGACCACATTCCAGATAATTAAGCCCTGTCGATGCCATAAAATACAGTGGAGCTCTCGCACCGAATCTGCAAACTGCCGTATCTTGAACGGCGTTAATTCTAATCATTGCTAATAGTATAATAATAAATATTTGATTATGATACTTCCGAACAGATTAAAAATTAATTCATTCTAAATAAGGAAAGACACAGCTAATTGCATTTTGTGCTTTTTCTGCACTGCTCATGATGAGGAAAGGGGGACGGGTGGGGGCATAGACGAAGAAGAAGAAGAAGAAGAAAGAAAGAAAGAAAGAAAGAAAGAAGAATGAAAGAAGAAGAAGAAGAAAGAAAGAAGAAGAAGAAGAAGAAGAAGAAGAAGAAGAAGAAGAAGAAGAAGAAGAAAAGAAAAAAGAAAAAAAAGAAAGAAGTAGAAGAAGAATGAGAGAAAAAGAAAGAAAGAAGAAGAAAGAAGAAAGAAGAAAGAAAGAAGAAGAAGAAGAAGAAGAAGAAGAAGAAGAAGAAGAAGAAGAAGAAGAAGAAGAAGAAGAATGACAGAAAAAAAGAAAAAAGAAAGAAAGAATAAGAATAATAATAAGAAGAAGAATGAAAGAAAGAAAGAAAGAAAAAAGAAGAAAAAAAAAAGAAAGAAGAGAAGAAGAAGAGAAAAAAGAAAGAAAAGAAAGAAAAGAAAGAAGAAGAAAGAAGAAGAAGAAGAAGAAGAAGAAGAAGAAGAAGAAGAAGAAGAAGAAGAAGAAGAAGAGAAGAAGAAGAAGCTACCATCTCCAAACCGGTGGGAAACAACAAAATTCTCTCTGCGTTTTATCATTTCGTTTGTTCTATTTAAAAATGATATTTATGTATTGAACAATCCGTTGTTCTATTTCTACTTTTATCTTTTTAACTCTCTCTTTTTTTTACTTTTCTTTTCTTTTTTTTCTATTTCTTTTTTTTTTTTTTTCTTTTTTTTTTTTTTCTTTTTTTATCCTGCAATTTTCTTTTCGTATTTCGTATTTCATTGTTACCGATATGAAAACGTCTTCTTCTTTCTTTCTTTTAACGTTTAATATTTCTAAACTTTTATTTGATTTTATTCACTCTATTCAGGTTCATTTGTTTTCTGTTGTTCATTTAAACAATTAACTCCGAATGCCAACTCGTAACTCGGAAATCTTGTAAGTTGTGGCACTCCTAAATCAAGGTACGCCTATACATCTAATCTGTAAAACAATCGGTAATTATTCAATCCAATTGTTCTTAGATAGGTGCGATGTGGATTAGTAATTTATATATAGAGTGCGATAACGTCTGTACTAATGTCAGTATAGTACAAAGAGAGTTATGAATTTCAATCTATGTTTTATTTTGTGGTCTTCTATACCCATGTACTTTATTTCTTTACTTTTGACAACCCTGTCGGCAGGGCGTTAGAATGAATAGACTGCACCTCTGCAGAGGGGTAAGACTCCCCCAATGGGGCCACCTGTTGTCTGTGGGTGGCGACCCGTGATGCTTAAGGATAGAACCCTGGTGGCTGAGCAGTCCATGACTTGCAATATTCCACTTTAGCCTTTCTTGGGCTAGACGAGCAGTCGGAGAGTCCCCCCCCCAATCAATCGGCTGGCCACTTCAAGCCCTAGCACCTATATGATTGCCCCAACCCTATTGCCCTTATGGCAACCCCCAATCCTTTTTATCATATGGGTGCTAGAAGGCGGTGGCTGAGGGTCTACATGTCTTGGGAATGACGTTAATCTCTATCTGATGGTGAGGTTCCAGTTTTGGAGGTTAGAGGAATGTGGAGCCCCCCTTCATCAACATTGCTCCCTGGTCCACTCTGAACCGGAGTGGTAGTACCTGTTAGGGTCCCATCTATGGGTTAAATAGAAAAACATGTTTTTATAAACAAAATTGCATTATGCATCAAGAATGAATTTATTTCACAAATTTGTCGACATTAAATGACCCACCGAGGTTGATATGCCGTAAAACAAAATAAACCAAATCTTTACTTTGACCATCTCGATCGACTCTCAATAAAACTGTAAAATAAAATGATACAATAACAACAAAATAGAATAAATGTTGTGTCGTGGGTATGACCTTAAACTGTATCAAGTGGTGAAGTTCTAATTCTGGAACTCTGGGGAATGCTGTGTTCCCCTTTATCCTCATTAATCCCAGGTCTTCCCTGACCCGTAGTGGTAGTACATGTTAGGGTCCCATCTATGGGTTAAATAGATAATAATAAGTATCAAACATTAGAACTCTTCATATTTTTAGTTCCTATATTCTTCTTTTCCCGTTGTCACAATATTTGTCTTAATTTGTAAATGATTACATACATACTTCCTTTCAATTAATGTTTGGAAATACAAACGGATATTTACAGCAATCCAGGAAAAAAAAGACGGTGGGGGGATTGGAAATTTAGAGAATGGTTGAAACTGCAATTATCCATTTATCGTTTTATTGTTCATTATATATATATATATATATATATATATAACGAACGGTAAAGACACATTTCTACACATTTTCCAAACTCAACGCTTTCAAAATATCCATCATCTTTTAAAATATAAATCCTTTTTCTCATTGACTAGTTTCATTGTCCTGAAGAAGGTTTCTTTATAAACCGAAATGTTCGAACATCGACACAACGACTAATAAATTTCCAGCCATTGTAACATCCCGTGTTTGTTCTACACACACACACACACACACACACACACACACACACACAAACACACACACACACACACACACACACATATTATATATAATATATATATATATATATATATATATTAGTCATCTAGTCATCCACAGCCACAGTGTTTCGACGTTTACGTCTCATCAATGCGGCTCGACGTTTTAACAGCTACTTCTAGCCCGGAGCGAAACCCGACAGAATTTTCGTGTCAAGCTCCTTACCCTCACGGTCGTCGAAAACTGTCAGCCCCAGGTGGACAATTAATTGGTACATACATACGTATATGTATGTTTTTACAATCGCCAGAGAACTCAAGTCTGTATATATATATATATATATATATATATATATATATTATATATATATATATATATATATATATATATATTACTATAATTCCCCAATGGCTTTTTCTCCGTCTTAATGTGCTCACATAACTCATAGACATCTTGATGAATATCCATCAAAGTTTATATCCTTACTAAAGAGATGTTAGAGCATACCTTAACTGTACTAGCAAATATATGCACCCTCCGGGTGCAAGTATTTAAGTTTTAATATAATAAAATATCATATTAAATTAGAAAGGCTAATTAAACTGAATAAGAATGCAGATAAATAGATTTGGAACAGAGGGGGTATGATTGAAAAATAGAACAACTTTGAAAGTAACTCTTCCATCATTTTCCATTACTCCCCTCTTTCATTGGTAAATTTTCCTAATTTAACTATTTAGTTAAAATAGGAAGTAAAGAATAATATTAGTTATTTCTTCTTGTTAATGGATTTCTTTTAAGATTTATCCCCGAGATTTTTGCTCATATTCAAAAAGATAAAACCAAACAATTAGAAATCAATAACCCTAAGTATGTATTTATTAAAATCAAATTCTTAAGATCAATATGCAAATTAGCCTTCCCATTCACACTATAATCCACTATTTTGTTGTATATATAAATACAATTGCATGTTCTGTGTATGTAGATATGGTCAACAGTCTTAATGATGTAAAACAATTTTATCAATAATTGAGGTTTAAATAAAAATAAAATCATGGGGAATATGATGTAAATAACGAAGGGAATTGTGATTTGTATAGTAATATAATTTCGGTTACAAACAGACAAACACACAATCTCCATTATAATAAGAATTAGTTTTTAAAAGTTGCAAAGACGTTTGCGTCCCTGACAATAAACTTCATTCACTGGTGTTGTTCCATTTCAAGTCATCTGAGTTGTGTAGAGGCACATTTAATTATCATTACTCTCATGTTTACTTTGAACCCGGGTCGGTATTTTTATCTGCGGTCCCATCTAAGGATAAAATTAACTGTTTGAGATAATGTTTACAATGATTTTCAACTGCATTAATACATTGGCTCTTAATCATCACGAAGTGGAAAACATTTACTAATTGTTAAGGATTCAACAGAAACTTGTGTACCGAATATAATTGGAGACAATCATTTTTTCCCCCTAAATAATTCACTATAAAATAACCCAACAAGACGTAAAACCAACTGGCCAAATCTTTTCCAAAAATATTTCACCAAAGATTTTAATTTACAAAATAGTCATACCTCACCCTATAACCGGGTTTGTGACGTAAACTAGATGTAATGCCTTATAAGTGCCTTAAAATGAGAACAAACACTGTAAAATTAGCATAAATAATATGTATAACAGTATAAATATTGCTAAACTTTAAAGCTAGAAACAAATTTTATTAATGTTTACTAAAAAACATAAATGAAATTAATAAAAAATGTTATTTACTTTGTGATTTTCCCTTAAATTGTCTTCATGATGACGATAAATACTTTACAATTAGCGTAAACAACACACGAAAGAATTGAGCTCTCCTTAAGGGATTAATGACGCCGAGTTCAATGTAAAGGGCTGGAAAGGGGAGCATTGGCAGATTATGTAAATTTGACAAAACCGTAACGTGTCCTGTCTATAATGTTAAACTGATTCTAGTGATGGGTTCCAATTCTGGAACTCTGGGGAATGTGGTGTACCCTTTTATCACTATTACTCAAATGTTCACTCTGACCCGGAGTGGTAGTACCTGCTAGAGGTTAAATAGATAAAAATGAGTATCAAAAATCTGTCTAAAAATTTAGTTTGAAAAGAAAAATTGAATACCCCACAATAATGAATAAAAAAAAACTCCGGCATAAAATAACCCAACAACGGTTGAGATGCCTTAAAATCCATTCAATCACCAAACCAACTAAACAACCCCAAACCAGGACGTGTTATAACAATTCTAGGCACGTATTTGGAATCAGTCTATAACACACATTTTTTTTAAATCTTAGTATCAAACAATTTTTCATTTGATCAGTCAAATTTGGAAGCCATCCTTGGGGTGAATCAAAACTTTTTTTAATATTCTGATACGTGCAAGTTTTTTGCACAGATATCTCGTGACCAGAGCAGTTCAAGCCGTGGTAGGTATTCGCTGAGGTTAATGGTATCGTGCGAGCTGGCTTGCTGGCACTTTCTGCATTACTTCACTCGTTATGAGATTTGAAAGCCGCATGAAGAAAGTGCAAGGTAGTCTAATTCGGACAATTTTGACTTGAGAGTTCCAACTGGGCCATTCACATCGCGGAAGTAACCACAAACATTTGTTGCACAGAATATGAAGGCTTAATTGATCACAGTATAATAACCCGATGGTTTATGAAATTTGACTTGAGTCGCAAGAACCTCGACGATAATGAAAGGTAAGAGAGGGCCAAACCGTGGATTTCAATGCCGCATTTCAAACCATCGCGACATTTGAAGAATATCAGGAGAATTCGGTATCTCACAGTTCCCCTTCCTCCAAGACTTTCGCAAAAGCATCCTGAATTTTTTAATCGTACCCCACATTACCAAAAAATTGCAAAACATTTGACTCATCCAAATATATCAATATAATGATACCGGTGTTCCTAAAAAAATACGACCGTTATCATCTTGCAACAGCGTCTGGTTGAAATGAGACCGTCCAAATCTTCCAAGATGAAATGCAAAATGTAAATCCTGATGATCTGGTGTTGTTTATCTGCCAAATTCTTATTTTTTATGAATTTCCTCACCTCAGCTAAATAATTCGGTGTTTATTATACAATAAGGGAAGAAAAAAGGGCATGCTACACATAAAAATATAATAAGAAATAAAGAAAGAGTAGAGGAAAGATAGCGAGATGGGTAAGTGCATGGAAGCGATGACGTTAATCTGTTTCAATCGAATATAATGAAAACATGAAAAGAAAGAAAGAGAAAGAAAAAGAGTGAGAGAGCTAAATCAAGATTATTATAATTTTAGAGATTGAACTATATAAAAGGTAAACATATCAAACCTTGTAATATTAAATTATCATACTGTGGTATCTACAGGTCCTGCTAGTACGTTAATATTAGTTAACAAAAACCTCACAACAATGTGCCATTTTTGTTTTTATCACCATTACTGAAAAATAAAAATTAATTGATTATTATAAATGGTCACTTTTCTTCTATTTACTGATCTTTTTATCTGAATTTTTGCGATGATCCTTGATAATTTATATCATTGACAAGAAACACATGAAGAAGACCGGAGGGCACATCGGCCGAAATTTTGTGTATATAACAATGAAGATAAGGACAATAGTCCGAATAATCCAAATAATACACACTTGTCTTTTATTTCCATTCTTTTTTTTTATCTTGTCCTTTTCTTATAAGTTTTATGTCAGAAATGTTCTACTACTGTATAACTTTTTTTCTTTTTCCTTTTTTATATTGCGAGTTTTTTTTCTCTAACCAAATTTCTTTTTTCTTAGTTTTTCTCACCAGAATTTCTTTTCTATTTATTTTTGTTACGTTTTGACTTTTTGTTTTATTCAAACTTATTTATTTCTTTGATTATTTTTTCATTCATTTTTTCAAATAGATTTTTTTTATTTACTTTTCTCTTTCTTTTCTTTTTCAGTTTTTTTTTCTTTTTTCTTCTTTTTTCCTTATTTTTTTATTTTCCTTCCCTCCTTTAAAAAAATTATTTCTGATTTTTTTTTCGTTTCTTTCTTTCTTTCTTTCTTTCTTTCTTTCTTTCTTCCTTTCTTTAAACTTCCATTTTTTCCAATCTCCTTTTTCTTTCGTTCTTTAATTTTCTCTATCTCCGTATTTATTTATTTCCTTTCCTGTTTTATTTACATTTATCGTCTTTGTTCCCCTTAAATTGTTTTCTTTCGACATCATTATTTATTTTCATTTCACTTTTCCTTCTTTTATTTTTCAAGAATGTTTTCTATCTATCTATCTATCTATCTATCTTTATTGATTAATTTATTCTTTCTCTATTTCCACATTATATGTACATTAATTTTAATTCTATTTCTTTTATTTATCTTAAATTTTGTCTTTCTTTCTTTCTTTCTTTATTTCTTTCTAGATCATTATACATTCTTATTTTGTTTTTTATTTTCTTTGTTCAAAATTGTATTTTTTTTTTTTTTCTTTTTTTCTTTTTTCTTTCTTTCTTTCTTTCTTTCTTTTCACATTTTTCTTATATTCTGATTTTTCTTCTTTTATAAATTTTCAAGAATTTCCTTTCTTCTTTCTTCTTTTCTTCGTTCTTTTAAATATTTTTGAATTTTTTTATAACCTTATTTATTCTCGTCACCCTAAAATCTTCTTTCGAATTCAATTCGTTTCTTCTTTTCTTTTCAATTTCCAAATCGCCAAATTCTTCTTTATCTTTTTTCCTCTCATCATTTATCTTTTGCTTTATTCTTCGATATCTTTAGATATCTTCATTCACAGATAATTCGTCTCTTTATCTTTACCATTATTCTTTTAGATTTCATTTTAACTTTCAGCCTTATTTTTCATTCCTTACTGTTATCTGTATTCTCTTGATTCCCTCCCGCCACTCGGATGTTAGTGTCTTACCTTCCTATTCTACTCCCCAGCCCCTGTATTTATCTCCCTTCCTCCCATCCCTTCCATTCCTTCCCTTCCTTCCTTTCCGGAAATACTCATTTCTGTGCCGTCTGCAATCTTCTTACAATACAAAATAATTAACATTTAAAATTACCAAAATAAAATCGTTCCTTCCATATTGCTGCTAAATATTCCTCATTTTCGTGCAAGATAATCATTGCCAAGCATCTACTGGTAATTTCGAAAGTCTTTTAATAGAATCAGAAAGTTTATTTCGAAATTTGCTCTCCAAATTTGCCGTAAATTTCCTTTGTAGTGTTGTAATTCGGAATTAGAATTATTCGCAAATTTTGGTTTTCTATTCGTACAATGGGAATTTTAAAAGTAACATTTCTTTAAAGAAAAACATAAACTGTTTATATTGTTAAGTAGATGATACGAATTAGAATTAATCTCAGATTTATTTCCTTTATGTAAGAACGAATGGGTTAAAAATATCTTTAATATCTTTGAAATAATTTTCTCTTTAAATAAATCTTTTAATATGGAATTTCGTTGTTGTTTTCATTTTTTTCTTTTTTCATAAGAATATTTTTCTTTACATTATCAAGTAAATTGTATTTATTTGTTTTTCTTTCTTTCTCTCTTCTCTCTTTCTTTCTTTCTTTCTTTCTTTTCTTTCTTTCTTTCTTTTCTATTCTATTCTATTCTATTCTATTTTTTACGTCATGTAAACTACTAATATTTTTTCTCTATTTTTTCTTTTTATCTGTTTTTTTAGTAATAAGGACTACTAACCTTATTCTTCTTTTTTACTTGTTTTCATACATTTTAAGAAATTTCTTACTTTAACTCTTCTTTCTTTAGTTTTGTCGTAAACAACAACAACAACAACACACACACACACACACACACACACACACACACACACACACACACACATATATAATATATATATATATATATATATATATATATATATATATTATACAAAACGTGAAACGTTGGGTAACCCATTGAACTCTGGGTAGATAATTGAGAGTAGGACAAAGTGAGTTTGCAAAGCGAATTATTTTTTTTCAATGAATACAAACAGAGAATTAAAAGAAAAACATTAAAATCATTTCGTAAGATTTCTATGAAAGTGAACGTTTGACCTAATTTAAGCTATGGGCTAACTGCTTTTGAAACTTAACATACAAATATATTTCACACTCTCTAAATCACTCTTTTTACGCTCACAGATTAACTAACATATATAACGAGGAGGTAATCAAGATATACAGAGAGAGAAGGGGAAAGTGACAGGCAGAATGTTAAATAAGAGACGGGCATGTTTTTTTTTTTTTTACTTAATTGCAAATTATGACTAATTAGAATAAATTAAAATGGATTTAAAAAAAAACATAAGTAAATCCTGGAACTAAGGAATATTTTGATATGAGTTTTGTGCTATTAAACTAAATAGGAAAAAGGAAACAATCATTGATTCACTCAGCTTTGGTATAATTGTAGATATATGTATAGAAAGAGAGAACAGAGACAGAGACCGAGGAAGATAGAGAGAGAGAGAGAGAGAGAGAGAGAGAGAGAGAGAGAGAGAGGGGAGAGGTGAAGAGAAGGGTAATGAATGGAAATATCATCCTGGACTTTTAAACGTGAATATCTATAATCTGACTGTGATATGCAGATAAGAAGAAAATTACTAACAATGGGTGAAATAATCAAACGAAATGATGTTCCAAATGAATTGAACTTCTAGCTGAATATACAGTATAACATTTGTGTATCATAACTCTGCGTCTTTTCCTTCATGGTTGGGCCTAGTACTTTTCAGCAACTCCTCCTCTAAAATTTTGACAGTAAACACGATTCTCAAAATCCATAGAAGGATTCTTGAGTTTAGCATACTTTGTTCACCAAACTGGAAGATTGTTTGACAAAATGTCAAAGAGCATGATTCTGAATTTGACCGACCAGCAATTTTGGCAAAATTCTCCATCGACTACCAGATCCGCTTTTTCGAAAATTCGCAGACCAAAAATTAATCTCTTGGGATTAAGAAAGACAATTGCAGATTTGATTTTCAAGATTATCTCAAATAAAGAGATTGGAAACTTTTAGTTCCGAATAATTTGGGTTTTCTCGCTCAGCCATCTCAGTGGAACGGTTCTGTCGCCAGAATGGTACGATTTGGCTAAAATGGCGTCTTGTATCTGGGGATAAAATGGAATAGTTTCAATGGCTTTGTATCAGTGGCAGTGTCAAAGGTCACGAAAAGGGTCAAAATGTCTTGTTGTTCTGTTCGGGCCAATTCGCTATCAGATTAACAATGTTGTCTTTGTTTATTCTTATTTTGAGAATTTGATATTTTATAAATACAAACTTTCATTATGAAACACATTTCTTTTTCAGAAGAGAATTTTAATTATGATCACGTGATTCAATCTGGCTTCGAAGTTCATGTTGAACTCATTTGTCGTACACGGGAAATAATCTTTTTTTTTTATTCATGATCGTGCTGTGAGTAATTAATCAGTGTGGGCAATCGGTTGCTCTTTATGTGGTACATTGTCGGTTAAATGTACATTGTCAGTGAAGGACCAATTGTGAGGTACATTATCAGTAAAAGGCCAATTGTAAGGTACATTATTAGTAAAAGACCAATTACGAAGTACATTGTCAGTGAAGGAATAATTGTGAGGCACCTTATCAGTAAAGGACAAATTGTGAAGTACATTATCAGTAAAAGACCAATTACGGGGTACATTATGAGTAAAAGGCCAATTCTGAGGTACATTATCAGTAAAGGACCAATTATGAGGTACATCATCAATAAAAGACCAATTACGGGTACATTATGAGTAAAAGACCAATTCTGAGGTACATTATCAGTAAAGGACCAATTATGAGGTACATAGTTAGTAAAAGGTTCATTGTCAGTAAAAGACCAAAATCACTACAAGAAAGTGTATCTACACATGTTTAGATTGATTGATTGATTTTAAGTGTATGTCAACTCGTCTTGGGTTATTTCAAGCCAGGCTGTTAGCAAATCATGTTCATCATTTTTTGTGGAGTTGCTTCCCAAGAATTATTTTGTTCTCCGTCATATCGAATACCAATAATCTTTAAAAAGATCTATTTGATTCATAGATGAGAAACTATCAGGTACTACCAATTTGAGTCAGAGTGGACCTGGGAATAATGTTCTTGAGAAAGGCATGAATCCATGTCCTTACTCGGCTATGGTTAAATAGTAAGACAGATAAGATTCTTTAGTCTTGGTTAGGAGAAGAAAAACTCTGAATCCTAACAAGTTGTAAACCACTTAAAATTGACCTTGTGTCACATCTTGTCCGTGGAAGATGGATTATTTGGAGATGCGTTCATTGTACCTGTTATTGTCGTAGAAAAACGAATCGACGACAGCAGTTCAAATCCTGAACGACGTTGTTGCATTATCATTTGTATTTTTCGGACTATTCTCCTCATCTACATTGCCAGTCAAACACATAGCCTAATGGATAAAGGAGTTAGGTTAGATAGTTCTAAGTGACAGTTATCTCTAAACTGCAGGTTCAATCCTGGTCAGGGACAGTAGTAACATAAATAATAAACACAGTTAATGCCTCTACTCCAGCAAAGGTTAGTGGAATGAGAACAGGACACACGTGGACTGAATAAAGGGTTAGGTCCAAAGTTCCGTGATGGCTCCCGATTACGACAAGAAGGTTCGAGTTCGAGAGATTCCGAGTCCGAAAGGTTCCCGAGTCCGACAAGAAATACGTGAGGAAAGCCGGAGGGGACATCGGCCAAAACGTTGTACAGATACCAACGAAGATGAGGACAATAGTCCGATTAATATTAATCATCAAGCCTCATCTAAATAATTCAGAGAGACGCTGTTTACGTTTCACTTCATCTTTGGGGAGAGCAGAATGTTCTTCTGTTCTCCCCCCCCACACACACACACTTATGGGTAAATAGTAGCTGGACTGAATAAAGCAATATTTCTTGGGGAAGATAAACTTTGCATTTAAATCAACTTAACTCTGCTTAAAACTGCTGAACTGCTGAGGGGTTGGGTAAACATACATAGCATAAAATAAACCAATTTTTTCATGAACTATGTTTATCACACTTTAATAGTAATAAACAAACACGATTTCTATGCCGATAAAATTCTAATTTCTAATAAAAAATATAGATGAGATATACTAAGGTTTTACTTGTCTGGCACATAATTTTCATTTTATTTACAGTACATGTTGTTCCGAAGTGCTCACCTAATCTAAATACGGACGATCCCATTTTGTTCTTTACTTCAATTATATCGTTGTTACTTAATCATAAGCCCGCCCTGTCGTTAGAATATTATTATTGCTCCTCTGGGAATGACGTTAAACTCTATCAGATAGTGAGGTTGCAGTTCTAGATGTTTGGGGAATGTGGAGCACCCTTTCATCACCATTGATCCCAGGTCCACTCTGACCCGGAGTAGTAGTACCTGTTAGCGCCCCGTCTATGTGCTAAATGAAAATATGTATTTATAAAAAAGTGAGTATCCATTAAGAATGAATTCATTTCAAAACTTTGCCCGCATTAAATAACCCACTAAGGTTGATATGCCGTAAATCAAACCAATCCAACCAAACCAAACCATTAATCATAAGGTTTTTCATATTAGGATATTCTTCACATGTTTACACCATTGTTTTTATTTTTGTATCTCTGTTTAAATTGAAACCTTTTGAGCGGAAATGTTGTTCTATAAGAAGTAATTTGTTATAATCTATTGGTTTGATTCTACGCCTGTAATTGTTTAATCTAAAATAAAATGGCCATTCTGACTTTCAAATACTTTTCTTTTTACATCGCTTGCAATCCAGTTAATAAATTGCATTTCTGCTTCTTCAAATTAATTTCGTGGCAAATTTTTAAATATATTTTATTTGCGAATCAAGTGAATTCGTTGTTTAATTTTAGGTGTTTGCAGCGTAAGTTGTCCTGAATAGTTGGAGAAATTTAGTAAATTTGTTGTGGGCCACCAATGGAGGCGCTTAGGTGAAATGATTAACGTCTTAGGAAATAGACACAATCACACGAGTTCAATACCGATTGCATCTCACATAGGGCTAATACCCTTTGTAAATGTATAAATACATCTATTGTCCCTCCAGCTATGGGTTAATGGTAGGGAAGACTGGGCTCTTTAACGTTAGTATGACGTCTGGTCTGGAAAGCAAACTGAATACAACACTGATAAATTCCGCTTCAAAATTGAGCTTGTGTCGCATCTTGGTCGTGTGGATCAATCAGTGGCTATGTCAATCCTTGGCACATCAATGATTGTATTGGCCGTATTGCTCTTGGCAAACTCCTAACCCTTTCTATCGTATATGCCTCAGAAGGCGGTGACTGACTGTATTAGTGTACTGGGTATGCAGTTAAACTGCGTCTAGTTTTTATTCAGAAGCTCTGGGTAGATTACCAATTCACAGCCATTTCTCTCAGATCCATTCTAACACGGAGTGATAGGACCTATTAGAGGCCCATCTATGCGTTAGTAGATAAAAATGAGTTTATAATCTGTTTTTAAAAAAAAGAGATAAATCTTTTTGAAAACTCATCAAGAAGGAAGACAAAACGTGTTCAGGATAAAATAACCCAGGCGTTAACATGTTGCTTCTTCTTATTTCTCTGAAGTTATGTTACATAATTATTGGATCCCTAATGCTTTTATAAGGTATTGTAGAAATCATTATGGCGATTAGTACAGCTGATGGCCTTCAGAGTGAGTGACAGCGCTTGACTTTGAGAACCGGAACCCCATAGAAGGCCCTTCCGGTTTAAGGATATAGTAAGTTTAAGTCAGTTAGCAGGTAGGAGCTCGAGGTGTAAGGCGCATTTCAATGCGCATCCTGTCATCTGCGCAGATTGTCTGGGTTGGGGATTTGGAATAAAGTAACATCAACGTAAATCGAAGTCTTGTGTTTATTACCTAAAAACTAACAATGACACAGGGCTTCTGATAACGAGAAATCCCAACAGAAACCAGACCCGGAATCCTCAATAGAAGACCAGACCTTAGAAGATATACCAGACCAAGATGTTAAAAGATAGAACCAAATCCGGCCAGAAGAAAATACGACCAGAGTAAGAAGTAAGAAAGATATGCAACGTTATATAGATTTGGTACGGTGAAAACCCCAGTATGCAACAGTTATTTGTTCGACGATCGGTCAGTATGATTGGTTCTTTTAAGTTGGGTTTCATTTCAAAATGTCATAACAGTTGTGTATTGTTTGAACTGTTTGGTGGTAGTGTATTACCAAGGAAATACGTCACTTTCGATTTTAGATTTAAGCTAACCTTTCTGAGGGTAGGGATACATTTTTTTTTTGGCTTTCAATTAAATTACGAGAGAAGCTAAAAACTGATGTTTTAGTTATCATCTATCTTCTATTTCGCAATATATATATATATATATATTATATATATATATATATATATATATATATATATATAATATATATATATATATATATATAATATATATCAGTTTTCTTTCAGACTGATTGCCAAATCAACGTTAGCGAGCCTAACTTGTTCTATATTTTAACCATATGTTGAGGGAGAATAGTTGGATTCATACCTTTCCAAATGGTATTAGCTTTATGGGTTATACAAAAAGCCTCGTCCAAGATCTGGAATCATCCCGCCGTGTCCATTTACAACGGCGGTAACCATCATATCCCTCTATGTTATTGAGTAAATTTCGTTTATTTCTTTAACATATATACACTGGTTATTCACTGGTTATGGAGGCGCGTGGTCTAATGGTTAGAGTCATAGGAAATGGACTCGTCGATCCGAGTTCAATTCCTGAACGAAGCTGTTTGAATTTCCCATAGCGCTAATACCTTTGGGAAAGGTATGAATTCAATTCTCCCTCCAGCTATGGGTAAATAGCAGGGCAGACTGGGCTCTATAACCTTGGCTAGCTAACCAGGCTAGAAGGAAAACTCTGAATTCAAACCTGTTGAACTCCGCTTAAGAAATTGACCTTGTGTCGCATCCTGCTCGTGCGGAGGGGTTGGTAAATATATATATACTGGTTATTCTTAGTCTTAGTTTTAGTGCTTGTAAATAGGAAAGTTTTTTATAAGTTTGAACTGAAAAGATTTCTAATGGAAATAGTTCAATGCATCTGTAGGTTTTGTCTGTAATGTTTGTAATTATATATTTTTATCAATATATATCTGAAAATCAAAGAATCTAAAAATGCGATTGTGTTGGTTTTTCGTAGTCATTTTTTTAAAAACCTTTATAGATATTGTTACGAGCTGGACCATTAGCTCTAAACTGCCTTTCAAAGCCGTACTACTTACTAACGCTCCTAGCCAGGCGCTGGTTATAGCAGCAGCTGAATTTCTAAACTACAAAAGGGGAAAGCAAAATTAAAACCAACGACGTGCAGCAACAAAAACCAAAACACGGAGAGTTATAAATAAAACTTAAGAACAGGAAAAAAGAAATTTCACTGTCTTTACTCTACAATTTACTGATTTAATCCATACGTAATTAAATAAATCATGAAGTAAAAATTATTTCTCTAACCTTTAAAAGAAATTTTGTGCAATTTCAATTACTAAATAAACAGTATATTGAGTGAATAAAAAACAAACACTGTGCATATTAAATGAGAACTCATGAGTACTTGAGATAGGTGTAAATCTTTTATGAAATATATTATTTCTTTAATTAGCTCAGATTCAAGTGTAAGAATTGGCATGCAATATACTGACATTTTTCTGGTCATACTAGCATTACTACTTGGATCTTCTTGGACGACGGAACTTAGTATTGTATCACGGGATTTATTCACTTACCGAAGGATTCTATATCACAGGACTTATTCACTTACCAAAAGATTCTATAAGTCGGGACTTATTTACTTTAAGTTCTTTACAACTGGCCAAGGATGGTGGACAGATACTTAACAGTGTATATACCCAACGAGGGTATATGAGTACATAACAAGGGGTTAGGGATTAGGGTTAGCAGTTATTATTATAACCTTATAATATGGTTTTTATGGTAGGCCACATACTATAAGAGATACATGATTTCCTAAACCACATACTATAATGGTAATGACTACTTTGTCACAAATCACCTTACTATCCACCACAAATACTTACCTATTATGGAATATGGAATATGAAACTGTAAAATGTTCTTGCACTCGAGCTGTTTTCAAAATTAATTCTTCATTCATTATTTTCTTTAGCCAGTGGACTGTGATAACAATAGGTAGTTGAGTAAAACTAACATCAAAATAAATTTTTTCGACAGCTCTAAGGCTGCTAGCAGCAGCAATTCGAAAATAAAGCAAATGCTTGAACCACAAAGAAAAATGCGTTAGAATTAAAAAGGCAGGACAAGCCCCCAAAACTTCAGTAATAGACTTCCCTGTGTGTTTAAACCTTTCTCTTTTTTGGGCTGTGTCCTCTGTGTCACGCTTCAACATCTCGCTCTTTCGTACAGTCTCTAAAATGCACCCTTTCTATTTGAACCATCATTTTGTAAGACCAGTGTCACTCAAACGGCTCTCCCCCTTCCTTCAGCATGTAATTCTCGCCAATTGGGAAAAAAAGATTCATGGAAAAATTCACGTCTGTCATGTTCGTGAGAATATATTAATAGTGTGTACTAATTAAACAATGGATTTTTATAGTTTTATCTTGAATATATTTAAACTATTCCAACCAATTTTTAAATCGCAGATCTTTTAGTGACATCTATGTGCATAAATTCAAGACATAATTAAGATCTTTGTAAATTATATTAAAGAATAAATCAATTAAGAGATTATATGCAAATAACTACCAAAATGGTCAGATATAGTGTACGACACCCAAATGTAGTACGGACTATTACCGCAACGCGTTGTGAGCAGTATCACGTTTGTGGAGCTGTGAAAACAGTAAAACTATTTCGACGGAAACGGTGAAGAGTATGTATTAATGTCATTTATTAGCATCATACTTTTCAAGGTTTTCTGATGTACCTCGTAAAAATAGTTTCATACAAACTTTGACAACTTCTTCCAGTTCTTGGTGCATAAATATGCATAGAAAGTCATTCAATCTTTTATTCATGTTGAGATATTCCTGTAGATTAATCAAATTTTGTAGAAAGACACAATCCATATGTATTAGTTGTCCGTGAAATAATTTTATAAGCATCTATTTCCTTCAATATATATATAATATATATATATATATATATATATATAGTGTGTTGTGTGTGTGTGTGTGTGGCTGTGTGTGTGTATTTAAATATGCAAATGCAGGTAATCGTATAAAATGTTTGACGGATTTGAACCTGCTGGCCATTGCATCGATATAAGTGCATTTTCTCTTTTGCAGATGAGACATATGCAAAATAACAGATGCATGTAGAAGTGCTGAAAATGCATTTCTTTTCTTAAACCAATATGGAATAGCTCATGTTTAAAAACAAAACAATTTACGAAAGATTCACGTTTATTCGAATCGAGCATTCCATCTTGGTGAATTAACACGCTAGTCTCGAAATTCCGTTGCTACTGAACAATGAGTTCGATCCCCACTGGATTCTCCAAACTTTTGCCAAATATAAGTTATGGTTAGTTTTTTTAGGTGACTCGGTTTATGTAATAGTTAGAAAGCTAGACTAGCAAATTATTACAACAGAGTTGGAGATTTATTAAGTACTCCAGACATATATATTTACCAACGCATCCGCAAGAGCAGGACACTGACACAAGGTCAATTACTTAAGCAGAGTATAAGTAAAAGTAAAGTCGTTGGGGCGGCCTAAAGTCGGTATCAGCCAGTCAGCGAGGGAGTCTATCCCCCTTTCAATAGCGCTAGGCCAAGGATATTGTTTTAGCGTCTGAGGTGGAGCTCCACACCTACCATCAGCTCCTTACTTTACCGCATAGATCCCTGTGCTACTCAAACGCTGAGTTAGCGAGGACCGATATCGAACTAGGAACCTTGTGGTTTCTAGCCGAAGCAGAGTATAGCAGGATTGAAATCAGAGTTTTCCTTCTCCTAGACTGGTTGCCATACAACTATAAAAAGTTCCCAGTCTGCCCTACTATTTACCCATAACTAGAAGGAGATTAGTTGCATGCATACCTTTCCCAAGTTTATTAGCGCAATCAGAAATGCAAAGAGCCTCCCCAAGGATTTGAACTCTGGGCGACGAATCCATATCCTACGACTCTAACAATTACAGCCCTATGCCACATCTTATCAAAGCTTAATAAATAATTATTCAATTCATTTATCTGCATTTGCTCTTTTATACATACACTATTTTGGACACACACACACACACACACACACATATATATAATATATATATATATATATATATATATATATATATATGTGTGTGTATATATATATATATATCGTGTAGCGTTTTATAGGTTTTTTACTTTGATCAAAAATGAATCCTCCCATTTTATGAATTATATATCAAGTCGATGTAAATAAATCAAGGACGATGGATTTTTTTTTAAGTTCACGTCCTAGAAACAATTTTTTTGTATAATGGCGCAACATACTAGGTGCAAACTTCATACATACACACACGCTCATACACGCATGTGCACACATGCACACACACGCATGAATGTGCATACACACACAAACTGGCACACATATATATATATATGTGTGTGTCTGTGTGTGTAGCACTTTTAAGGAAATAAAATAAATTTAGATACATTGAGAATACATAAACAATGAGCTTTTGTGTGTACAGTAAATAAATGGAAACATGATGAAAAAATAGAAACCTTATATGCATACACTATACATAGGAAACATTATGTATATATCATATACATTTACCTTATATATACTAGCAATAGTATGCTCCCCCTGGGCAAGATTAGTTAAGTGTTGTAATAGAATATTATATCAAATTAGAAAGACTAAGGAAACTAAATAAGATCGGTATAAAATATTACACTTATTTTAATTGATTTCTGTATAACATTATACATAGGATTGGTTTTAATACGTTTGATAAAAACATGATAGTATTAGAAATCAGTAACAGCAAATAATTATTTAGAAAAACCAGTTTTGTTAAAATTATTATGCAAATTATTCCCACCATATACTAAGTAAATATTTAGTTATTTTATATACACACACACGCACACACACACACACACACACACACACACATATATTATTTATATATATATATTTTTTGCTTGAAGGCAATTACAATGCGTATATGGTAGAGGCGTATTAGTATCATTGACAGGTTAATTTCGCAAGGATTGTCCGGTGCTTATCGTGGCCGAAGCAGTATAGTCTCTGACTATGCCTGCTGAAGTCCGCGTTCCGATTTCTGTTGGAGGGAAATCGTTAGTATACATCGCTGATGAGACTTAATAAATTTGAAACAGCCTGTCCAAAGTTCTACACACCAAAAAATTATTTGTAGAGATTCACTTGTCATGATTATTTTCTATAATTATCGAATTTTATGCGATATACGCATTGTAATTGCCTTCAAGCAAAAAAATATATATAAATAATGATATATACTTTATTCAGCAATGCTTCTAAAAAACAAAAATCCAAAATCATATATATATATATATATATATATATATATATTTAGGATTTTAAATGCATTGATAATATGGGCACTTGTCGGCAAATCTAACTCAGCTATACTTTAATAGAGACATCGTTAATAAATAAAGATGTTAATTAAGATTAAATAACGGCTTTTTCATAATCGGTGAGAGTATAACGAATAAATAAGGAAATCGTGAGATCAGTGGTGGCGTAGTTTCCGTTACAACCAGTTAGTTATATAATCTCTATTATAAGGATATATAAACTCGTCGGGATGGCCTAATGTCTGTATCAGCCAAACAGCGAGGAAGTCTACCCTCTTTTCACAAACTGTAGACCAAAGAAATTGCATTTTGCATCGGGGTTGAAACGCTACAACTACCATCAACTCTTCACTTTACAGCACTGATCCCTGTGCTACTCATGCGCTGATTTGATGGGGCCGGTATAGAACTCGAAACCTCGTGGTTCCTAGGCGGACGCTCTGCCAACTGAGCTAAACTGATCCTTTGGCTGTGTGGGTAAGAGATTTGGCGAGCGTAAGTTCGTTCGGGTCTCGAACCCGGCCAGAGACAGCTGCTAAAAAAAATCGTATAACTATACTGATGAGAAGTGATACCTCGAAACACGTGTCTATAGTTTACCCTATTATACGCTCCCAATTTCGGTTGAGCACTTTATTTAGGAGGTATATAATTGCAAATTCACCGTATTCGGCGCTCAACTAAATCTCACTTTGTTTACAAAGTTTGAGAACTCTAGGTGAAGTTTATTTCCGCTTAGAAATGTAGCGATTAGATAGCCTGTTATACTTGGCGACTGACTGTGGCTGTGTGGATAAGAGATTTGGCGAGCGTAAGTTCGTTCGGGTCTCGAACCCGGCCAGAGGCAGCTGCTAAAAAAATTGTATAACTATACTGATGAGAGTGATACCTCGAAACACGTGTCTATAGTTTACCCTATATATATATATATATATATATATATATATATGTGTGTGTTGTGTGTGTGTGTGTGTGTGTGTGTGTGTGTGTAAATATATACACTATGAAGACAAGCACATTTGTCGCACACATCGGATTTAAATAAAAGCAAACCATTACTACTGACTTGTAACTTTACCTCAGTAAATACTTCATATATACTATGTATACGGAAATATTTGCCTATAAATAAATCTATTAATAAATTCAACCTATAAGTTACACGCACAACTTTTGGAAATAGATTGATAAACATCGTTCAATATTTAATAATGTGTCCCTTATTTTCTATGACGGCTGTCAGATGTTTAGAATAATTTGAAGAAAGTTTTCTTGTAGGAATTAACGGCAATTTTTGTCTACTTCTCTGACCTCGATTAGCCGTGTCCATTCCATACGACATTAAATATGGCACAACAAGCGCTTTCGATTATAAGTTGTTCATCTAGAATTTAAAAAAAAAACAATATAAAATCATGATTAATCTATACCGTGTTTGCAATGAGAAAAAGGCTTTGAATTCCTGCTTAACGAGCATTTACAAGAAAGTTTAGTTACCGGACATCTATACCGAAAATAAGAGTTCCTTCTATAAAAAAAACTATTTCAATGTTTTAAATGCATGTCCCGATATCATTGTCTCTATTAACTTTAATGTTTAACTTAACTAATTAAGTCATTTTATAATTTTATAAAGATATACTGCTCATTCAACTGTGACATATGGACATCAGATAAATTGCAATAAAGTTATCAAAATAATAATTAGAATAATTTTATTCATTTTGTTATTGTCAAAAAGAACTAAAATTAAATTACAAAAATACTAATTATACCATGTACTCGCTTGGTTACCTCATTGCAGGAGTAAAGCCGCCTCATTTAGAGGTACCAGATACTTTTTACAAAATCACAATTTTTAAAGGGGACGCCACCTTTCGACATGAATATCCAATGCCTAAATGTTGATCGCCCCTGCTAGAATATCTATTAAGTATTCGTCAAGCTAAGTTTGTGTCTGACACTAAACTACACGGGTAAGATGCGACAAAAGTCACAAATCTGGTGTATCATATGAGGAGCAAACTCATTCCTAATAGATGTGCGAGACTAACTTGCAAACCAATACATTACGATCAAAATTATTAGTAATTAATAAGACTTATATCCATATAACAGAACAAGTTAATTATTCTTCTTAAATAGAATATTTACTTGAAATAATTAAAATTATTTTGGCATAAAATAACCCATCAATGATTGCCATGCCGTAAAAGCAACCAACGTAAATAAACTAACCTAACTCTTCGTGTGCAATTTCATTTATCTCGTGGCAAGGAATTCTGATTTTTGTCCTGAGAGACTGACCAAGAACCTGCATTATACATACATACGCACACAATCATTGGATAGTTCAATACTTGTGACTTTGTGTCACATCCTACCCGTGGTGAACGGGTTGGGTAAATACCTACACACACACGTACATGAATTCGCTTGTACATAGATAAATAAGGAGAGATCAAAGGTTCACAATCATTGTAAGAGTCCCGTTCGAAAAACCTGTTATTGATTGAGACAAAAAGAGAGAAAGAAAAATAGAATTTTGTTTATTTTCATTAGAGTCGATAAATCTCGCCAACAAGTTCTTTCTATTTAACGAATTATAGCTTTTCTCGACAGCCGGGTTAATATCAAGTATCGAAAAGAAAGGAAGGAAGAAAGGAAGGAAGCAATGGTGAGGAGTAAAAAGAAAGAAATTACGAAACACGGAAGGAAGGAAGGGATAAATGAAGAAAGCAAGAAAAAAAGGTAGAGGGAAATAAATAGATAAATAGATAAATAAAGAATGAATAAAAGAAAGAAAGAAAGAAAGAAAGAAAGGAATGACGAAAGAAATTGACAAAGAAAACAGAAAGAAAGAAACACATACGCAATGAAAGAGAGGAGAAAACAAGGACGAAAGAACGAAAAAAGGGTTGAAGGAAGGAATGAAAGGCAATGAAAAAAGAAAGAAAGAATCGGAGGAAGAAAGAAACAGAAATAGGAGTAGAGGGAATAAAAAGGGAGGGAGATAGAAAGTACAAAAAGTAGAAAGCAGATAATCTAATCAAGAGAAAAAGAAAGAAAGAAAGAAAAAAAGAAAGAAAGAAAGAAAGAAAGAAAAGAAAGGAAAAAAGAAAAAAATAGAAATGAATGAATTGAGATATGAAGTAAAGAAAATATAGAGAAAAAAGGAAAGAAAAACATGCTAGATACAACGTGCAAAACAAGAAACAAATAAGTACACAAAAAATGAAAGAAAGAAAGAAGGAAAGAAAATTAGATGAAAATGCCTTCTAATAAAATAAATAGATTAATTAAAAAAGAAAGAAAGAAAAAGGGTTCGTAATAAATAAGAAAGAAGAAAGAAAGCATATGAATAGTGATCCAACGAAATAAAAGAAAAAAGAAGAAAAAGGGATGAAGGAATAAGAGAAGGAAATTGAATATAAAAATCGAATAATCGGATGAAAAAAAATAAGGAAGTAAAAATGAAGAAATAGAAAAAGGAGTTGTGATAAAAATATCACCTATTCAAAGAAAAAAAAAAAAAAAAAAAAGAAAAAAAAAAGAAGAAGAAAGAATGAATGAATGAATGAGAGAAAGAAAGAAAGAAAGAAAGAGTAAAGAAATGTATTAATGAAGGAAGGAATGGAAGTAAACATGAATACTGTCTGTTCGCATAAACGAATGAAATTAATAATGAAGGATGGGTCAAAGACGAAATGAAGGAAGGAAAGTGAATTAGAAAGTTAACAAAGAAAGAAAGTTAACAAAGAAAGAAAGGACAAAAGAAAGAAAAAAGAAAGAACGAGTAAGAAAGACAGAAATGATCGAAGGAAAGTGGTTATAATAGCTGACAAATCAAAAGAAAGCAATATATATATATATATATATATATATATATATATATATATATATAGTTAGTTAGTTAGTTAGTCTGAAGATCGCAAAGCCGTGAAAAAGTCAGTAACAAGGTGTTGACTTCATGTCGACGGTACCTTGATTCAACAGACACACCGACACAGACAGACAGACAGACAGATACACACTCACTCTCTCTCTCACACACACACACACACACACACACACATACATATATATATATATATATATATATATATAAGTAGTATATTAAGAAAAATGAAAAAACACAGGTTTAAATGGGTTAAGTGGTGAGTTTAAACGTGTGTTTTTTTTCATTTTTCTTAATATACTACATACCGTCGGATTCACTTCCTTTCTTCACACACACACATACACACACACACACACACACACACACACACATATATATATATATATATATAATATATATATATATATATATATATATATATATAAAGAGTCAAGTACCGTGAATAGGAAATCTGAAAGGAAGAAATCAAGAAAGAAGAAAAAAAAAAGAAAGAAAGTGATTCATACGCTTTATTTCATTCTTTTTTTCTTTACTACAGATAAATATAATAGTCAACTAATAAAAATGAAAGAAAGAAAAACAAGAAAGAAAGGAAGAAATTAAAGAAAGAAGGAAAAAAAGAAGGAAAGAAAGAAGAATGAATTATTGACAGAAAACGATCAGTCTGACTTCCTCATCAGCTGATCTTAAAGCAAATTGTGCGCAACATGCTAAATGCAGACTTATGTATAGCTTCATTGTTGACCATATTATGTCCGCTTTATTTACATTAGAAAATAGACCTTTATTTCTTTATTTTAAGCAAGAAATTGGAGTGTGTAGTCAACAAGACAAGTTGCTTTGCGTCTTCCATTTCCTCATGGCTGATCCTCGTCTAACATCCTCGTCTCCATTTACATTTCTAATGTTTATGCATTTTGAAAAAAAAAAGAAGAAAACTCACTTAATGGACTTAGAAGAATACATTTTTAGTCTCACAGATCACCTTTTGTTTACGCCCCTCCGATCAATCGGCTGGTGACGTCAAGCCCTAGCTCCTATATGATTTTCCCATCCCTATTGCCCTTATGGCAAGTCCCAACCCCTTTTTATCATATGGGTGCTAGAAGGCAGTGGTTGCGGGTCTACATGTCCTGGGAATGACGTTAAACTCTATCTGATGGTGAGGTTCCAGTTTTGGAGGTTTCGGGAATGTGGAGCACCCCTTCATCACCATTGCTCTCTGGTCCACTCTGACCCGGAGTGGTAGTACCTGTTAGGGTCCCATCTATGGGTTAAATAGAAAAATGTATTTATAAACAAATTGTATTATCCATTAAGAATTGATTTATTTCAAAACTTTATCGGCATTAAATGACCCACTGAGGTTGATATGCCGTAAAACAAAACAAACCAAACTTTTGTTTACGATACCCGCTTTTCATAAGGGGTCACCCATCTAAGTAATGAGCTAGCTCTGTGTAGCTTAACTTCTACGATTGAACATTAGTTGTATTAATTTATTGTAATCCACCAATGGTTGAAATGCCGTAAAATCAACCAACATAAATAGACTAAGCCGACTACGCCGGGTATCCCCGCTTGTATGCTTTAAGGTAGAGAGACAGATGAAAAGGAAATAGCGTATAGAGAACTCAATCGGGCAAAAGAAAGCGACGTCAATGCACGCATAGGAAAAACATAGGCCGCTTTATACAAATTGTCAGTGATATGGAAATCCTATCTTGCTGACAAATTAAAACCAAAATTCTTCCAGACCGTAGCTGTATCAGTGTTACTGTACGGCTGCACTACCTGAACTCTAACAAAGCACATGGAAAATAAGCTAGATGGGACTTGCACGAAAATGTCGCGTGCAATATTAAACAAGACGTGGAAGCAACACCCAACGAGAAGGCGGCTGTATGGCCACCTGCCCCATATTACACAAACCATCCGTGTGAGGCGAACATGACACGCAGGGCACTGCTGAAAAAGCAAAGATGAACTCATAAGTGACGTTATTCTGTGGAAGCCAACACATGGACACACCAGAGTAGGTCGCCTAGCAAAGACGTAAATAGATCAACTCTGCGCGGATACTGGATGCTGCGCAGAGGACCTCCCAGGGGAGGGTGATGAATGATAGGGAGGGATGGCGAGAGATTGTCATGGATATCCGTGCTGGTAGCGCGACAGGATGATTATGATGATGATGATGATGATGAGGCGCCACATAGTTTTATTTATTGGTTAAAATCTCAACTGTTTCGTGCCCAATGAGGAATGAACTCATTGCAGTAACTAATTTGCCAACGACTTCTACACTACACAGCGTTCATCTGATATGTTTTTAGATCATAATAACTTTCTTGAGTAACATAGATAAATTCTTCTGCAAGAAATAAATAATAAAAAGCAATGAAAAAAGCAAAATGTTTTGGAGGGTTTGGATTGGTTTCTTTTGTTTGATGTTTTCCTACTTTAAACCGCTCACAGTGGCTCTCCCGACACTGTGATTCTACAGTAAGCAAAGTACAAAAACTGATGATTAGTTCATTATAAGTGAGCAGAAGAACTCAGATTACTATAATAATAGCACTATGGACTGGTTTAGCTCAGTCGGTAGAGCGATCGGTTAGGAATCCCATGGTTTCTGGTTCGATACCGGCCCTCGCCAACTCATCGTATGAGTAGCACAAGGATCTGTGCGGTAAAGTGAGGAGCTGATGGTAAGTATGGTCCACCTCAGACACCAAAATAATCTCCTTGGTCTAGCGCTAGTGAAAAGGGGATATACTCCCTCGCTGCCTGGCTGATACCGACATTAGGCCGCCCCGACGACTTTACTTTATTTGAATAGAATGAGTTATGAAGTGAATATATAGTGAATTTTAAAATATCCTATCATACAAGTAAACACATTTATTAAAAACTTTATTTAAAAGTCATCCTTGTAGAAGAACAGCAGTGAAATCGGCGGTGTAGGCAAACGACATCATTCGAACAGCAAGGGAGTCTATCCCCTTCACACTAGTTATAAACCAAAGAGATTGTTTTTGCGTCTAAGCTGGAGTATCACTTTTACCATCAGCTAGAGCACAGATTAAAGCTGTGCTACTCATGTGTTGAACTGGCAAAGGGCTATTATCGAACTTGGAACCTGCTGACTTTTTAGTGGATACTCTACCGACTGAGCTAATCCTTGTAGAAGAACATTAGTAGTACTATTTACCACGTTTTCCATTTTCTTCCTTCATGTTTAATATGTTTTAGATCGTAATAACTTTTTTTTCGAGTTTACTTTCCTTTCTCATCAGTTATTTTTCTCATCTCGACGTCTTGATGTTGCAAGAATATGCCTAATATGGTAATAGATTCTGGCGGGAGTTTTATATCGTCATAAAATAGTAAGGTTTTAAAGTATGGCGTGATTTAACGGTGCGAGACTCTTTTGTTCCGTGTGTTTCAGTTTGACAAACACGCCGGTCCCGTGTTCAACCAATTTATCGCAACGCTAGCGACGGCCGTAAAAACGAAATGAATGAAAGAAAAAATATTATACGGGGCTTCTCTTTATAGGGAATATTCAAGATTAAGAGGGGACTTTCTTGGCATAATTTCGCTTTTCTTCTTCTTCTTCTTCTTCTTCTTCTTCTTCTTCTTCATTATTATTATTATTATTATTATTATTATTATTATTTCGGTCCATTAGAGTTTTTCATACCCACCCTAGCCGGTGGTTCACTGGAAGCTGAGTGACAGCAAGTCTCCTCAGGTCACCAGGCTATTCTAACCGATCTTAACGATGTTGCAGTTTGCATATCCTAATTCTTCCCTTGGTGTCCAATTCACCTTGCAATTGGTACGATCTTTACCGTCATGTTCCACAGTTTTCTCGGTTCTCTGGCAAGGTCCAAGAAACTTGCCATCTTGAGCATTTTGCCGTCCCGGCGGATCATCGAATGGAAGTAAAAGAAAACGAAAATTATTATTATTATTATTATTATTATTATTATTGTTGATGGTTGGGTCACACCATCCACATTCCAGCAGACAGACTCCCCCGTAAACTACTTTTAAGTGAACTCACACACGCGGAGGACAGACGTCACCCCCATGCGGTTCAAAGACCATATTAAGACAACGCTAAAGAAATGTAACATCACACCTTTAAGCGTGGAAGATCTGGCCTTCAACTGACAGGGTTGGCGAGACACCTGCCGCAGAGGAGCTAAGCAGCTCAATAATGAGATAAACAGGGCTACAGAGCGGCGACATTTTTGTCGTCATGAACAACTAAATGTAGATGGGAATTTCCCCTGCGATGTGTGTGACCGCATCTGCAAGTCCGGAATTGGAATAATGAGCCACCATAGGGTCCATAAATGAAGACATGGAGTGACGTCATCGTCGTCTGCGACGGACTTCGAAAAGAAACAAAAGAAAAGAAAGAATTATTATTATTATTATTATTATTATATTATTATTATTATTTTTAGTGCGGCACAAGACCAACATTGGAGGGAAAATAGATGTAGAAATATCATTTTAATTTGTCTGCCTTTAAAATCGGATTCCTTACGTTTTAATTTTTCTCGAACCTCGACGTTTGGCACGGGTGATAATTGTACAACTAAAATAAAATATGAAAAAAAAGTGTTGGGCGTTTACCATAAGGATAGTAGGGATGGGACAATCATATAGGTGCTAGGTCTTGTCGTGACACGCCGATTGATAGGAGGAGGTCTCTCTGACTTCCCGTCTAGCTTAAATAAGGGCCAAAGTGTTGCATGTCATGAACTGCTCAGCCACGCGTTGACCAATTAAATATATATCTTGAACAATTCTCGTTAGAATAGTCCCAAATTTTAATAGCATGGACAAAAGTAACTGAGACTTCTATATTTAATATTTAAACGCCTTTTTCTTTTCTTGTTGGAGAGTAAAGGCGTCTAATCGATATTTCCATTTTTAATATACAGATTATTTACTAACTCCAGTTTATTACTTTTTAGGTCATAGTAGACAATAATCAATAGGGAAGATTGTGCTGCATCAATCTCACAAGAAAGAAATGAAAATCCTTATTCAAATCCTATTTGTTTGTTTTAATATCGGTTCGGACACAAATTCACGGCTCTATTTTTGGCTAAGCGATAATCCCGTTCTCTTCTTTCTCATCTCTCTTTCTTTTTTTTAGTTATTATTTATGGTCCTATTAACAAAGATCAAGACACATAAAACTGACTAAATACTCTTTTACTCTTACCAACCCACTAAACAAAGATGGCTGCACATTGTCGAATATTTCCTTCAAATCTGTAAATGTTCCACCATTTTCTTTATAAATCTCCTTCGGGTTAATCTCGATCTTTTTATGGATTAGCTGGACTTTCTTCACCATCAGATTTTATTATTATAACAACTGCACCGATAACGTCAAAAAATGGTGGCAATATTCAGATAACATAGAAACTGCATTGTATTTACAACATAAAACAATACGTTACTCTGTCGTTTTTAGTTTATGTCCAATATTTCCTCAATATGACGCTGAAAAATAAAAGTTAAAAAAATACCTTACCTAAGATGAAAAACTCACATTCACTGACATGCTTGAATGTATACGAGATGATTTCTCACAATAATAATAATAATAATAATAATAATAATAATAATAATAATAATAAATAATAATAATAAATTTTGACCATACAACAAAATGGTGTATGCATAAACCAGAATCTGTTCTTGAGAACGAAACGCATAAAATTCTATGGGACCTTGAAATAAAAACGGATCACCTTATCCCAGCAAGAAGACCAGACCTAGTGCTGACTAACAAAAAATAAAGAACTTTTCAACTGGTGGATTTTGCAGTTCCAGCAGATTACAGGGGGAAGCTGAAGGAAAAGGGAAAAAATGGACAAATACCTGAACCTTGCCAGAGAACTGAAAAAGTTATGGAATGTGAAAGTCAAAGTGACACCAATTGTAGTTGGTGCACTTGAAACGGTCCCAAATGGATAGGAAAAGGGTTTGGAAAATCTGGAAATCAGAGGAAGGATTGATACCATTCAGAACACTGCACTGATGCAATATCTGCCAGAATACCCAGAAGAGTCCTGGAGACCTGAGGAGACTTGCTGTCACTCAGACTCCAGTGAAAGACCATCAGCTAACGCTGATGTGAAAACTCAAAAGGAGTAAATAATAATAATAATAATAATAATAATAATCAGGAATTAAAGAAAAACAAAGAAATTAAAGAAAAAGTAAGAAACCTCATCAAGAGAATAAATACTGTGCAGCCCCTCTCGTGAAATATTTGGGACCATTCCTAGACAAGAGAGGAGCTCCGACAGATGGACCAAAGGACAAGGAAACTTATGACAATGCACAAGGTACTGCACCTAAGAGATGACGTAGACAGACTATATATTTTAATTGATTTTCTGACTACTGCAATTAGTATTTCCTTACTTTTAATGCGTATTCTTCAATACCCTAATAAAAATAAAGAAATACTAATTGCAGCAGCCAGAAAAAGCAATTGCAACTTATTGACAAGCAGAAATACACCAGAAACTCGAAAACAGAAATGGGAAGAAAGAAATATTGGTATTTCAAGAGACAAACTGAAGAGATATCCATTAGAAGACATGGACAGGGCTAAGAAGAGGAATCCTCAAGAGAGAAACTGAGTCTCTTATAATAGCAGCACAAGACAATCCCACAAGAACAAATTATATAAAAGCAAAAATTGATAAGACGCAACAAATTGCAAATGTAGAATGTGTGGAGACAAAGTCGAAATGATTAATCATATTATAAGTGAATGCAAGAAACTAGCACAAAAGGAGTACAAGACTAGGCACGACTGGGTGGGAAAAGTGATCCACTGGGAACTGTGCAAGAAATTTGATTTTTACCATCCTACTAAATGGTATATGCACAAACCGGAATCTATCCTAGATAATGAGATGCATAAAATTCTTTGGGACTTTGAGATACAGACGAATCACCAAATCACGGCTAGGAGACCAGACCTAGTATTAATTAACAGCAACAAGAAAACGTCTCATTTCGTGGATTTTAGCCGTCCCAGCAGATCACAGTGAAGGTGAAAGAAAACGAAAATATAGACAAATACTTGCACCTGGCCAGTGAGCTGAAAAAAAAACCCTGTGGAACATGGAGGTAAAGTTTGTGACAACTGTAATTAGGACCATTGGAATTATTCCCAAGAGTTTGGAAGAGAGTCTGAAAGAATTGGAAATCCGAAGAAGAATCGAGACCATCCAAATAACAGCACTAATAAGATCAGCAAGAATACTCAGAAGAGTCCTGGATATTTGCGAAGACTTGCTGTCACTCAGCCTCCACCAGCATAGACGGGTGTGAAAAAAACATAATAGTGATAATAATAATAATAATAATAATAATAATAATAATTATTTTATATTATTATTATTATTATTATTATTATTATCTACATATCAATACTCGTGTTCCGTAATTGTACAACCATTATCTAACAACACCCTCTGGTTAAAAACGAGACCGTCCGAAATTAAATGCAAAAATTTTAATCCTGATTATCTGGTGTTGCTTATCTGACGAATTCTTATTTCTTAGAAGTGTCGTCACATCAGCCAAATAATGGAACATTCCGTTTTTATTATAAAGAAAGGGAAGAAAAAGGACATGCTACACAGAAAAATATAATAAGGAGAAAGAAAAAAAGGAAAGAGAAAAGGGGAAAGATAGAAAGAGAGGATGAGCACTGGGAAGCGATAATGCTCCTCTGTTTCAATCGGAAATAATGAAAATATGAAATGAAGGAAAGAAAAAAGGATGAGAGTTTTAAGTCAAGATTATTATTCTTTTTACATATGGAACTATTTAGCAATAGCTCTTAAGTAAAAATATCAAACGTTGTAATAATTAAATTATCATACTGTAGTATAACAACGCGTTCTGATAGTAGTCAATTATTAAAAATCAAGGATGGATGGATGGATGGTAGAGTTTTATGGCATTTCAGCCCTTCTTGGGTTATTTTATGCCGAAACTGTTTTCTTTTATTCATTCTTGATGGGTAGTCAATTTTCTTCTTAAACTCAATTTTTTAAACTCATTTTTATTATTTAACCCATAAATGGAACCCTAACTGGTACTACTACTCTGATTCAGAGTGAACCTGTGATTGGTTTGGTTTGTTTTACGGCATATCAACCTCAGTGGGTCATTTAATGCCGATAAAGTTTTGAAATAAATCAATTCTTAATGGATAATACAATTTTTTATAAATACATTTTTCTATTTAATCCATAGATGGGACCCTAACAGGTACAACCACTCCGGGTCAGAGTGGACCAGGGAGCAATGGTGATGAAAGAGTGCTCCACATTCCCCAAACCTCCAGAACTGGAACCTCACCATCAGATAGAGTTTAACATCATTCCCAGGACATGTAGACCTGCAGCCACCGCCTTCTAGCACCCATATGATATAAAAGGGGTTGGGGCTTGCCATAAGGGCAATAGGGATGGGGAAATCATATAGGTGCTAGGGCTTGACGTGACCAGCCGATTGATCGGAGGGGGCCTCTCCGACCGCCCGTCTAGCCCAAGATAGGGCCAAATTGGAGTATTGCAAGTCATGAATTGCTCATCCACCTGGGCTCTATCCTTAAGCATCACGGGTCACCACCTACGGCCAACAGGTGGCCCCATTGGGGGAGTCTCACCCCTCTGCAGAGGTGCAGTCGGTGCATTCTTCATGTAAAACACAATAAATAAGGGAACAATTATCCTAATCAACTAATTATTGAATTTTAATAACATTTTCTGTAATTATTTAGTAAAGAGATTTATTTTCTTTTTTAATAAATATGATTCCATTGCAAAATTAAGAGAAAATTATGTTTTTAATTATAATTCCAATCCTCCTTAATTAATATAAGGATTTATTTGATTTGTAAAATTCTGCCTTAACAAGGAATTTGAAATTATCTTTGACACCTAAGAAACTATATGTCTAAATTTGTATCTGCTCAATCAGCGGTCCTTAGAATATATCGGCTATATCCCCGGCAGAGGGATAAAAAAAGATTGTTGTATATATATATATTTACCAACCCCTCCCTCACGAGCAGGATGTGACACAAGGTCAATTTTTAAGCGGAGTTTAACAGGTTTGAATTCAGAGTTTTCCTTCTCCTAGACTGATTGCCTAACCAAGATTAAAGAGCCCAGTCTGCCCTACTATTTACCCATAGCTGCGGGGAGAGTAGGATTCATACCTTTCCCAAGGGTATTAGCGATAAGTGAAATACAATTACCACGCCCAGGATTTGAACTCGGGGCGACGAGTCCATTTCCCATGACTTTAACCATTACACCACGAGCTTCCTACTTGTTGTATATATGTTTATCAACCTCTCCACACGAGCAGGATGTGACACAAGGTTAGTTTCTTAAGCAGGGTTTAACAGGTTTGAATTTAAAGATTTACTATATTGGTTGCCTAACCAAGACTAAAGACTATTTACTCATAGCTGGATGGGGAGAAGTCGGGTGCATACCTTTCACAAGAGTATTATCGTTTTGGGAAATGCGGACAGCCTCGTCCAGGATTGTGAACTCGCGTCAATTAGTTCCTTTCCTACGACTCTAACCATTACACAACGCGCTTTAAAAAAGATTGTTGTATATGAAGCTAATTTATCAATGACACCGACGAGTATACCAGCTAGTATATATATATATATATATATATATATATATGTGTGTGTGTGTGTGTGTGTGTGTGTGTGTGTGTGTGTGTGTGTGTGTGTGTGTGTGTAGTGTTTTTGTGGATACTAGCCATTTTTCAATAAACGTTTTCCAAGGGAAGTAAATAAAACGTACATAGTTTCCGGCCATTGTCGGAAGCAGCTGTCTCTCTGGTTTGCTTACAATTTAAATATTCGCTTTTCTTGATTTACATATGTGAACAACTGAAATTTACGCCGGCAAATACGGCAAATTGCAAAGTTGTTCCCAAACATTACTTATAAAAGATTCAGTTTTGGCTAAGTACTTTGAAACTTCATAAAGATGCTAAGACGACTGATAACAAGAGAGAGAGAGAGAGAGAGAGAGAGAGAGAGAGAGAGAGATTTAATTAAACAGTCAAAAGGTATTATTTATTATTGTTATTATCATTATTATAGAGTTTTTCATACCAGCATTAGCTGATGGTCTTTCACTGGAGTCTGAGTGACAACAAGTCTCCTCAGGTCTCCATGATTTTTCTGAGTATTCTACCTGATTCCAGCAATACTGTTTTCTGGATAGTTTCAATTCTTCCTCTGATATCCAGTTCCTCCAGTCTTTTTTCCAAGCATTTTGGGACCGTTCCTAGTGCATCAACTACAATTAGAATCACTTTTATCCTTCATATTCCATAGATTTTCCAGTTCTCTGGCAAGGTCTATCTTTTGTTTTCCTTCATTTTCAGCCTGTGATCTGCTGTAACTGCAAATTCTACCAGCTCTATCCGAGTAGGAGTCATGATATGTTTGCCTATGAATAAGAGTACATCTAACAATTCTTTGAAAACAGTTTCTTTCTTTTAAAGATCTAAGAATATATAGAAATTTTATTATTTTTATTAAATTTGTTAGGAGTGTACTTATTCACGGGCAATTTAGTTGGTTGGTTGAATTTTACGACTTGTCAACCCCCGTTGGGTTATTTTATGCTGAATACATTTTGTTTTATTCATTCTTAATTTAAAAAAAACTTATTCCCATTTTTAATAACGTGTTTTCAAATTTAAACCATAGACGAAACCATAACAGGTACTACCACTCCGGGTCAGAGTAGACCTGGGAATAATGGTGCTGTAGGTTTACTCCACACTCCCCAGAGATCCAAAATCTGAACTTCATCTTCAGATAGAGTTTAAAGTCCAGGGCATCGAGACCATCAGCCACTGCTTTCTAGCACATATATGATAAAAGGGTTGGGTCTTGCCTTAAAGGAAATAGGGTTGGGACAATCATGTGCTAGGGTTTGACATGACCACTCGTTTGATGAGGGGGCTCTCCTACTGCCCGTCTAGCGTCATTATATTTACCTCGTACCCCACTTGTACGGGTTAGGCACAAGGCCCTATTAACGTGGGACCACCCACAAACCGAAGCTCATGGGTGGCAGGTGAAAAATTGCGTCGATCCCGTCGGCATTCCCCCTCGAGGGGGGCGCCTCAGGCGCTGGCCAATAAACCCAGCCCTGCCCCTTTCAATTGAGAGGGCAGGTATTGCCTGGGGGGATAGCCCCCTGGGATCGACGCTATTAACTTGTAAAGATCCAGGGTCGAAGCCACTGGACCCCCGGCGTTGGCCAGAGTTACTGCCCGTCTAGCGTCTAATATACAACATGATACCTAAAGCCGAGTACAACTGGTAGTATTCGAATTAATTGATTTTACATGTACATGATTATACATTTCTAGTTCAATATTAGCCAGTCATAGGCGAAACCTCTCTTTTCTCTATAAAAGTAATTGTTTTTTGTCTTTGTAACAATGTGTGTGTGCGTGCACGCATGTGTACGCGTGTGTGTATGTGTGTGCGCGTGTGTGTGAACGCTTACTCACGCGAGTCTGTAAAAAAATCCAAAACTAAAGCAACTAAAATAGAAATTACAAAGGATTGTGAAAAAAACGTATAATAAACTTTTCCATCTTTCCACATCTTGTTATAATGTAGATTCGGTGTCTGCCCGTCTGTAACTGAAACTACGTCACTGTTTACGTCACTATACCCCCAGGAATAGCATAAGTTTATCAATGAGTATTTAATTTATAACCAAACTCCTTAATCAATACTTGGAAAAAATCTTATTTATTAACGATGTTGCAATGAAAATCTGAGTTAGATGTGTCTCAAAACAGCCCATCTTATTAGTGTGTTTAAAATTCTGCAATGTGTGTTATACATCACTAAGAAATAAAGGTTGACATAAGATATGCTGTGGATAATTAACGTACTGGTTTTAACAAAACCGGGTTTAGTAGATAACTATTTGGTGTTATTGATTTCTAATATTATTGTTTTATTTTCCAACGTATTAAAATCAATCCTATGAATGATTTTATATAGAAACCACTTAAGATATAATAATCTTTTTTATATTATCTGCGTTATTCGGACTATTGTCCCCATCTTCATTGTTACTTGTACAACGTTTCGGCCGATATGCCCTCCGGCCTTCTTCAGGTATTTCTTGTTGGACTCGGGAACAAGAAATACCTGAAGAAGGCCGGAGGGCATATCGGCCGAAACGTTGTACAAGTAACAATGAAGATGGGGACAATAGTCCGAATAACGCAGATAATACTAATCTTCAAGCCTCATCTCAAACATTCAGAGAAATCTTTTTATATATTTAATTTTTTTAGTCTTTCTAAGTTAATATATTTCATTAAATAAAAAACTTAGATACTTACGCCCGGCGGAGGGCGCATATACTTGCTAGTATATTTAAAAATATCAAGTATTTATACGGACATGTGAATTTGAGTGTTAATTTTTCTTCTTATTATACCCAATGTCTGATGTATGTTCTTCATTTCTCTTCTGCTGCATCCATTGGTTGGTCTGTGTATTTTTCCCGATTACAAATCGATGTCTAAGCAAATATTTGAAATCGATTACAATGTGGACACAGAGATTCTCATGACAATATGAAACCAATATTTGATACTGTGATCAAATCTATAATCAAATCGATATCCACATGATTTGATGTTGGGTTGATCAATCGGAAGATGGAAACTCGCGAGGAATAGCTGTGTGTCAAATAATTTGATAAGGATTGAAAGAAACAAAGGAATTTGAAGAAGAAAAGAAGGAAGAAAGAAAGAAAGAACGAAAGAAAGAAATGAAGGAGATGAAAAAGAAGTGAGTAGCATTAAAGAAAGAAGGAAAATAAGGGGTTGAAAAAAGAATATTTTGAAAGAAAGGATTTGAAAAAGACTGGGTGACGTGAAAGAAAGAAAGTAGTGGGTTAGTAATTTTTTAAAAATTTATTTTACAAAACTAAGACAACTATTTATATGAATGGATAAAAAGTACTTATCAACAACTTTAGTTAATTTTAAATCTAAAACGTCGGAGGCTCAAATGAACATGAAATATAATAGAATATATAGATAGATAGATAGATATGAACATATTACGATAGATAGATAGATATGAACATATTACGATATATATATATATATATATATATATATATATATATATATATATATATATATATATATATAGAGAGAGAGAGAGAGAGAGAGATAGATAGATAGATAGATAGATATGAACATATTATGATTGATATATAGATATGAATATATTACGATATATTATATATATATATATATAGATAGATAGATAGATATAGATATATAGATATGAACATATTACGATAGATAGATAGATAGATATATAGATATATAGATATGAACATATTACGATAGATAGATAGATAGATAGATATGAACACACACACACACACACACATACACACATACACACATACACACACATATATATATATATATATATATATATATTATATATACATTGAGAGATAGAGAGATAGATAGATAGATATGAACATATTATGATAGATATATAGATATGAACATATTACGATAGATAGATAGATATGAACATATTAAGATAGATAGATAGATTGATAGATAGATAGATATGAGCATATTACGATATATATATATATATATATATATATATATATATATAGAGAGAGAGAGAGAGAGAGAGAGAGAGAGAGAGAGAGAGAGAGAGAGAGAGATTAAACAGTTAATCACATAAGCAAATACAGCAAACCGGTAAAACCGGTACAAGAGGAAAGAAAGAAAGAGCATGATTGGGCGGGAAACGTAACTCACTGGATTATTGGTTGGTTGGTTGGTTGGATTTTACGGTATCTCAACCCTTGTTGGATTATTTTATGCCGATGACATTCTTGATGGTATTCAATTTTTTCAAACTCCATTTTTTCAAACACATTTTTAACACATTTTTAACTCATTTTCCTATTTAACACATATATTGGACACTAACAGGTACTACCACTCCGGGTCAGAGTTGACCTGAGAGTAATGGCGATCAAAAGGTATTCCACACTCGCCAGAACTCAAAAGCTGGAACTTCACCACTAGATTGTATAACAGACTTAAGTTTTAACAATGGTATATACATTAATCAGATTCTGGGTATCCAATCTGTTGTGATGTTAGTCCAACAGTAAAAAAGAAGTCAAGTCGAGATAGGGTAAAATAAGACAAGTGTATTTACAATAATGGTACATGAACGACTAGCTTGTCGTTAACGGTAACAGTACAACCTTTTCACTCGGTGTCTCACTATTTATAGTGATAACCGGTGTATATTCTCCACTGTAGGAACGGCCGGTACAACACAATCGTAGTGTAAGGGTTAGCAAGCTAGTCTCACAGATTCAGTACTGCTGAATAGCGAGTTCAATCCTTACTAGGTGACACATACTTGCGACCTCGTGTCAAATTTTAACCATGGCGAAGGATTTGGGTAAATACTTTCATTAACTAAAATATGTTTTAGGAAAGGAGAGCCATCAAATTTTAAAGTAGAATATCACTTAATCCTGTCCAGTGTTGCATAGAGGGATTCTATTGAAAGGAGTTTGTTGTTATGATAATGATTCTATCCTTATCTTATTACGGTTCGACTATTCTCTTGGTTTGATCTGGTTGTTCTTGCTCGGAGTAGCTCGGTTCGTCTGTAGTTGTTGCATGATTTGCTTTTGAGCTGGATGGAATTCTCGCTGTTCTTCGAGGAGTCTGAAACAACTTGGGAATCTCTTGAGGGTGTCTCATCTTGTGCCTTTCCTTAGTTTTTAATAACAAACACAATTTCATTTTTGGTTTTGTTTTTGTTTTGTTTTTGTTTTCCAGAGATTATATCTTACTTTTACCTCCAAATAAAAAATACCTTGGTGAACAGACAATCATCTTGCGTCTGTGCCCTTCAAACAATTATCCCAAACTGCCATATTTCACTCTCTATTTCTCTCACGCTCTTCCACTCCTCGACTTTTGATATCCATCGACAGGTAGCCTTTCATACGTCATCCCCAAAATTCTAGAAACTTTCCATTTTTATCTACAATTTTTAGTTTTTCTATCTCATCATTTTACAGAAGAAGAAACGATCAAGAAAAGTAAAGTTATGTCAACTAAAGGATTTTTCCGTTTCAGCACGGCTCTACGCCAGCATAAGGAAAGTTTTGTAAATAAAAATGAATTATTTGTTCTTGTGTTTTGAGAAGCTTAATACATTGTTAAAATGATCGTTATTTTCAACAGGTCACAAAATTGTTGGAAATGTCTTTTTCCCTCAGCAAATTAGCGTTATCTCCTGGGAACAAAGACAATCGCTCTAATTCCTTGGAGATCGACAGAGATCGATATAAAACAAGTTGATAACTTAAGGGGAAAGGAGAAAGATACGCCAACGCCGGACTAGGTGAAAATAAACAGCAAACATTGTTTTTAAAATATTTTTGTTATATATATATATATAAAGAGAATATAAAATATTGATTTAGTCACAACTTTGATTGTCGATAGAATAATTAACTGAATATGTCGTGGTTATAAAGAATATAAGAGTGCTCAATACATTTGTATAGCAGATTTAGATAGCTACCTTACTACTTTACTACATATATGTGTGTTTGTATATATGTGTATGTGTGAGTGTGTCTATGTGTTTGCATATATATATATATATATATATATATATATATATATATATATATAATTAATGGTGATATTATGATTTCACACTCATAACTTCAAGTTTCTTGGTAGTCCAATCATCAGATGAGAAGTGGTTAAGATGTCAAAACTGGTTTTTGACATCTCAACCACTTCTCATCTGATGATTGGACTATAAATTATAAATCTGCTCTGCTTTATTAGCATTGAGCACCTTTCCATGCAAATACTTTTCTCATTTTTCATTCACTATTCATTATATATTTTATATATATATATATATATATATATATATATATATATATAAATTTGAAAAAACAAGTGTTCCAGAAATAAAATGAATTTATTTATCGATGCTTATACGTTTCGGTTTCTTTAAACCTTCATCAGGAAGTATTATGGGGTGAAGAAATTGATGGGTGTTTTATTCAATTTCTTCACCCCATAATACAGAATACATAATACATCCTGATGAAGGTTTAAAGAATCCGAAACGTTTAAGCGTCGATAAATAAATTCATCTTATTTTTGGAACACTTGTTTTTTCAAATTTCTTAATATTGTCGGATTTATTTCCATATTTACTCCCATATATATATATATAATTATGTATACATATATATATATATATATATATATATATATATGTATATATGTGTGTGTGTGTGTGTGTGTGTGTGTGTGTGTGTGATGTTCCTTGGTGGCTGTCTGTCTAACCATTCCTAGGAGGTCTCTTTTATTCTAGTTTGCCAGGAAACGTTCATATTATTAAGAAAAATTTGGAAAGCAAATGATTATATAAATATAATGAATAGTCAACTATTGATATAACAAGGAACCAATTCTTATATATGCATGCTACCGTAATTCTTCAAAATGATATAGAACGATATTTTCTTGAAGCATTAACAATGAAATCCTCTCATTTATAGAAGAAACTAATTTACAGATAAATTTGCAACTTAATTATACAAATTGTTCATCTCTATGGATTACTCTTTTATTGACATTACTCCCAGGTTCACTCAGATCCAGAGTGATAGAATACCATTAAGGTCCTATTTATGGGTCAAATATGTATTTTTGGAAATATTAGTGCTAGCAGGACCTAATATACTATTTGATTATCAATTTAATTATTACAACGTTAGATATGTTTACTTTAGAGCTTATTGCTAATACTTCAATATGTAAAAATATAATAATATTGATTAAACACTCTCTCACTCTTTTTTCTTCCTTCTTTTAATCTTTTCCTTGTGTTCGATTGAAAAAAAATAGCGTTATCACTTGTGCGTTCTCACATTCTCGCTATCTTTCCCCTACTCTCTTTCTTTCTTTTCTTCTTTCATATCGTATTTTCTGTATAGCAAGTCCCTTTTCTTCCCTTTCTTTCTTTATAATAAAACGGAATGGTCCATTATTTAGTTGAGGTGACGACACTCATAAGAAATATGAATTCGTTGGATAAGCAACACCAAATAATCAGGATTTACCTCCATGAATTTTATCTTGGATGATTTGGACGGTCTCATTTTTTAACCAGAGGGTGTCGCAAGATGATAACAGTTTTACAATTAAGGAACATTAGTATTACATTATTGTACTACTCAAAAATTTAAATATGAACGTACAACGAACGCGATTCTCTAACTTCTAGTCATAAAAAGCTTCGATTAATTGACACCCTGTTAAAATCAATTAATCAATCATAGATATAGATTTGTATTTTTTCCTAAAGGTAATTTTAACAACAAAGAGTTGACAAATTTCTCAACGTTATTAGTGTTATTATTTAATCACAGCTAAATCTCGAGCTCCGTTTACTAGTTAGTGTTCAGTGATAAAGACATCTTATTATAATCGAGATTTGGTATCTGTCTGTCTGTAGCAACGTCACTAGTTACGTCACGATATCCTCAGGAATTGCGTAAGTTCATAAATTATTTATTCTATAGTCAAAATTATTAATATATTGAATAGAGACATTCTCTATGAAAATCTGATTTAGGTGTGCCTCAAAACTGCTCATGTTATTAGTGCATTTAAAATTCTACAATGTGACTTATATATCACTAAGAAAAATAATAAAGTTTTAGACACATTCTTAACATGACCAGCAAACATTATAGAATTATTCAACAACGTTTCCATTGGGCTATACTATTAACAGATCCCGATTCGACATTAAATATCGATACAGCATCAATATTATTTGTCTGTATTTTTTAGATGAGACTTGGTGTGAATAATTTTAATTTTTCAGACTGTTGTCCTCAAAATTTAGGCCGCTTTATCCTCTGGCTTTTCTCGGGTACACAGGGAACATCCCATCAATAGTTTAGGAAATTTTAAACTTTCACTCCATATTTGACCACATTTTCGCTCAGCATTTGTTTCGTCCATCAATCTAGTGATATGTAGATACATACGTTTCTTTCATCATAATTATTTTTATTATAATATATATTTTTTCTCTTATTTACTTCCTGTTTGGTGACAATCCTGTACTGTTAAAAAAAAAATTATTTTTTGTTTTTGTTTGAATTTATTTTTTTAAAATTCGGCTTTTTGTTTTTTTTTGTGTTGTGCAAGTCCATAAGTGAATTGAGACCCATCTGATGAGACGGAATTTTGGGGAGCTATATTAAATCAACTTAGATTTATATAGGCCCCAAGTTTGGTCGATATAAATTTATTATGGAATTACGGTGTTGAGTTCTTCCTTCCTTTTATGATAAATATTGCTCAGTATATAATCTAAAAAGTTTATTATACATTGAGCTCTCTTCAGTGTTTTAAAGATTCACTGTATTTATACATACTGGATCATACAATATTAATACAGTGTATCTTAGAAATCACATATAGAATCATCCCTTACTACCAAGTTTTGTATATATATATATATATATATATATATATATATATATATATATATATATATATATATATATATATATATATTATATATATTACTTATATTAGATAGAAATAGAGAAAAAGAAATAGAAAGAAAAAGAGAGAGATAATTTTAAAATACTGATAGACAGAACAAAAAGATAAATAAAAGATAGGTAATTATATAAGAAAAACTTGTGCTTTACAGATTAAAAGAAAAATTCAAAGAAAAGAGAAAGTAAACATAGCATAGTCTGGCACAAGGATCCTAATTGTGAGTAATAGACGGAGAATAACCAAAGGTCTTTTTAAAACATCTCTGTAACTTATATTACTTAATTCCCTAAAGAAAAAAGTTGATTTGTTATTTATTAACCTTAGATAAGTCTTGTACGATATCATCAATAGAAGATTAGGTAATTTATGAGGAAGTGCGTCCCGGTCTCCTGCCTCAAGAGTTGCTGCCCGGTGACTATCAAAATAACGACCCAGCTCAGTCTATTCAAAACTATCCATCTTCATATCTATCTATCCATCTATCTAAATTTGTTCATATTTATCTATATTACTTTAAATACTAAGATTTTTTTTTAATTCATGTTTGTTTAATGTCTTGTTTTTAGTTTAAATAAACAAGAATTACGACAAAAAAAGAAGCGATACATTTACTTGTCGAAAATATCTATCTATCTCCATTTGTTCGTTTCTATCTATATTATTTTGTTTGTTTATCTATCTATCTATCTCAGTCTATTCCAAACTATATATTCATCTTTATATCTAAACAAGAATTACGACAAATTACGATAAATAAACAAGAATTACAACGAGCTGGGGTTGTTATTTTGATAGTCACCGCGTAGCGGTTTTTGAAGCGGGAGACCGGGACGCACTTCCTCATAAATTACCGAAGATTAAATTGACTTCACTTGAATTAACGAGGGGTAGTACCAGTCAGGGTCCCATCTATGCGTTAAATAGAAAAATGAGTTTAAACATTTGATTAAAAGGAAACTTGAATTAAAAAATAAATTGAGTCCCCATCAAGAAGGAATAAAACAAAAACGTCGTCGACATAAAATAACCCAATGGGTTTACATGCCGTAAAACCCAATCAGCCAACCAACTAACCAACCATGCAGCCACTTGAATCAATCTATAATCGACACTCCATTCTAATTCGATTTAACAGATTAAAAGATCGCGAGATTGGTGGGTGGGGAGGGATTAAGGATTTTGCTAGTATCTATTTAAGAAACCAAGTGACTATTTCACTTATTTACTAAGAGTCCCACTGTAGTGAGTTTCAGTATTAACGATTTTTAAAAACCTCAGCCACCAGGGAAAAATATCGACGTTCTTACCAAACGAGTAGCAAACTGTACCCCTCGCTCGACAGTAGCGGTCGTAGAAGTAGTGGTAATAGAAGTTGCGTGGCAACAGATCGAGAAGTGTTTTTGCTTCTAAGAACCGATCGTAGGTTCTAAGATTACAGACAACATTTTGTGGGTCCTTTTGGATTGTCTTAGCCATTCTAGTGCCAATGATGGGGGGGGGATGAAAAAAAGAAAAAAAAAAGTAATAGAAATATAAGTAAATGGGAGAGAGAGAGAGAGAGAGAGAGAGAGAGAGAGAGAGGAGAGAGAGAGAGAGAGAGAGAGAGAGATTTAAATGTAACGAAGGAGATTCTTAAAATTGGGAAAGTTACAGAAAAAATAAAAAAGAAGTAGAGAGATTGAAAGAAAAGAAAAAGAAT
>CM042137.1:126596985-126604485 GCA_023376005.1 Doryteuthis pealeii | reverse complement strand
AAGAGATTAGAAGAAGAAGAAGAAGAAGAACAACAACAACAACAACAACTGAAAAAAAGAAGTAACAATGGAAGAGATTAGAAGAAGAAGAAGAAGAAGAAGAAGAAGAAGAAGAAGAAGAAGAAAAGAAGAAGACAACAACAACTGAAAAAAAAGAAAGAAAGAGATTAGAAGAAGAGAAGAAGAAGAAGAAGAAGAAGAAGAAGAAGAAGACAACAACAACAACTGAAAAAAGAAGGAACAATGAAAAGATTAGAAGAAGAAGAAGAAGAAGAAGAAGAAGAAGAAGAAGACGACAACAACACAACTGAAAAAAGAAAGAACAATGAAAGAGATAAGAAGAAGAAGAAGAAGAAGAAGAAGAAGAAGAAGAAGAAGAAGAAGAAGAAGAAGAAGACGACAACAACAACTGAAAAAAGAAGGAACAATGAAAGAGATTAGAAGAAGAAGAAGAAGAAGAAGAACAACAACAACAACAACAACAAGGTGCCAAACTACGGAACTATTATTCTTTCTTGACTGCGTACCACCTCCTAAACTCACCAACCAGTCACCCCTGCGTAACTTCAGACCAGCACTACCGACTGGTCAGTAAACACAATAGAAAACCTGACCGGCGCACTACTCAGTTGGGATACGTGTGGGTGGGAAGGGGGAAGTTGTGAGGGCAAGAGACAGCGAAGAGAGAGGGGGAAGAGAAAGGGAGAAGGAGAGAGCGAGATGATGAAACTGCCGTCATCATCGCAGAGAGTTTCGTCTGGCATTTACGTCAGCAATGACCGGCGCAAACCCCCATCCGCAAAACCCATCTCACATCTACACCTACGCTGGACCTGCCGAATTTTACGTTGTAATTCAAAGTGATCGAAATACATCATTACTAAAATTTCATCTGGTATGACGTTGCTGCAGGCCGAGTGCTCAGGTGTACCGATCTGGGGTGCGGAGGGTTTTGTGGTGTACCTTTTAAGGGCAACAAAAGACTAGTGATATGATGTAGACAAATACTTTTATGTAGCTACACTCTCCCTTCCCCCATTCTCTTTCAGTCCCCCCTCTCTCTCTCTCTCTCTCTCTCTCTCTCTCATGGTGACTCCAGGTAATTGAGAACACACCTTTATCAGGCCGTTATTGGAAGACGATCAAACGTATTGTTACGCGGCATGAGCCAAATTTTAACCTTTTCTTTTATATTTCAAACATATCGTAGTCATCAACTTCCATTCATAATTTTATCAATGAATAGTTACGGAAACATACATCCCATTGAGCCCTGTCGGCGGGGCTTAGAATACGTCGACTGTTTGGGTAAGAGACTCTGTTTAAAGGGGTGTGCTGGGTATGACATTAAACTGCATCTGATGATGAGATCTGGGGAGAGTGGAATACCCTTTCATTAACATTACTCCCAGGTCCCATCTATCCCAGTGTGGTACTACCAGTTAAAGTCCTATCCAATGGTCAAATAGATTGTTTAAAAAACGCTAAAGAAACAATTACAAAAAACTGTAAATACAAACATACAAAGGATGTTTTTTTCAAAAATCTAGGCATAAAATAACCCTAGACTGGTTGATATGCTATCAAAATCAATCAATAATCGAAACAGAAACTGCTAGAAAATTGCTCTTGACTGGGTTTGGTGAAACCCAAAGAAAATTCTTTGCTGGAATCGGAACAAATCGATACAGTGAGCAATTGGCTTGTTTGAATGCTTGGCTCAAACATAGTTTTTTCTTTTGTGAATAAAAGACAAATGGTTATTTAACTGTATCGTAACACTCGATTTCTAATTGCAATTGCTTCTCGGCAAATGATTATGGTGTTGGCTGGTGAATCCGTTTTAGTTTTTAGACCTATCAGCTTTAGACTTAACTGTTTTGATCCTATTCTGGTGAATAGTTCCAACAAGATGAATATATCAAAACATTTCTTGAAAAATTCATTAGAATAAGAGGGTGAATTGTCCTTTTAAAAGAGAACCCACAAGTTACACTCGTCACCCGAGAGGTACTCACCATGTAGTAGTTATCCTCGTAGGAAATACACACGGTGACACGAGTTCAAATCCTGGACGAGACTGGTTGAATTTCACATAACGCTAATATTCATCAAACTATTCTCCCTCAAGCTATGGGTAAATAGTAGGATAGACTAGGCTCTGTAACCTTAGCATAGCTCGAAGAGAAAAAAATCTTAATTCAAACTTGTTAAACTCCGCTAGCGTTGCATCCTGCTCGTACAGCGGTGGGGTTGCGTATATAGATATATAAGTTAGAAGAAAGGACATTATTCGAGGGATATGAAAGAAACTTTAATTTCCGAATAAGAAATGCTATGAATGTATATTTTAAAGATCCTAGTGCAGTATATATGTTAAGGTAACCCTGCAAAATTTCAGCATAATGTTAAAATGATCTAACAGTAATTAGAAGACGATTTCCAATTCAATTTTCTACGTGACAGCAGGACCACGAATATGGTGATTGCGTCCTTTATTGAAATTTTATTATGTTATTATCTTCGGTCTACACCGGTACTTGTTCCCTTAGGGGACAGGGTTCGAGTGTCACCGACACACATCAGCAGCAGCCTACCCTAACATTTTAGTCACGTGGTGTCCTTTATAAAAGGCCATGACAGTGGCTACTCTTCCTCTTTTTAGTTGTATCACTTTAAGGGTGACTACTGGCCTCAGCCCACTCCATAAGGTAAGTGCCTTAGCACTCTCTCTTCCTATAAATTAGGCTTACGGACAGAATATAACCCAAGAGGGATTCAGACATACCCTGCTTCTGGAACAAGAGAGAATACTATCTTTTAACCCTTGAAGACCGATAGTAATTACCTTTTAACCACCAGGATGAAGCAACTAAGGGAGCCAACGTCTAAATGCAACCTCGGACAAGCTTCCCCCATTGATACTTTCAGTCATAGACTGTCGCAGGATTAACTTTTTGCAACCCAAACCAAACTCAACCAAACCACTAACTAACTAACTAACTAACTTCGGCTAAACCTTTTAGGATGCTGTGAACTAAACTAAATACGGCTATACCATACTTGGTGCAGTTTAACTTGAACTGAACTCTTACTACACTCTTGCGTCGCTTGTCCGACCCTAACTACGACATTTTCTTCTCTTTGTTGTACCCTTTTAATGTGCATTATATGTGCATTATATGTATTAAAATCTGTTGCATTCATATCGTTGTTAGCTCATTCCTTGACGTCATAATCCCACCTTTTCTCACGGCTTTCCTTAACCCACTTTAAATTTGTATACCTTTTCAGAGAGGTATTACCTCCCACATCCGAAAATATTGTTCTGGGCATGACCCTAATTTGCACCTGGTGGTGAGGATCCTGTTATGGTGCATTGAGAAGTGTAGAACATAACTTTGTTACTAGTACTCCCAGGTTGCATTTTCCATAACGCTAATGACCTTTTGAAGGTATACATCCAACTAATCTCGCTCAATCTATCGGTGAATAGTTGAATAATTTAGGCTTTAGTATGGATGCCAGTCTGGGGAAAGAAAAATATTACCTGTTATTTTCCAATTTTGGGGTCAAATGGATCTACTTGAGAAATGAAATATTTAAAAAGATTGTTAATATAAATCTTTATGCCGTATATGATTGGAGGCTCTAATTGTTAAACTGATTTCGACATAAAATAACCCAACAACGGTTGACATGCCGTAAAATTCAATCACATAATTAAAAACAAACCATCCAACCAGCCTACCAACAAACAACAACCGACCGACCAACCAACAACCATCCAGCAACCAACCATTCAACGGCCAACGAAGTACGCAAAAAAGATAAATTCTATTCACAACGAAACCCATTTGGGTGTCAGGTTTTTCGATAACACTGAGTACCATTTAAATCACCCTGAAATATTAGCATTATTGAAATGTTATGAATTGGTGTTATAACAATTTTTTATATTTAAAATTATGAATAAAATCAATTTCCTGTCTTGTTCTTGTGTGTGTGTGTGTGTGTGTGTGTGTATGTGTGTGTGTGTGTGTGTGTGTGTGTGATATCTCTCTGATTAACGTCTGCAGCTTTACAACGCAAGGCATTCAACTATAGCACATTGCAGTAAAACCTCTGAGGCTTGAATTCCAAATCACCGAATCATTGGAATGTCTAAACATTAAGTGATAAAAGTAGAAATATTAAATATTTTCCATATTTATTTTTTTATTCATTTATTTATTCATCTATATCAAACTTAATGTCCAAATAAGGGTATGCAACAAACTGGCACAAAAGGACTACAAGACAAGGCACGACTGGGTAGGAAAAGTGATCCACTGGGAATTGGTAGTATGTCAGAATTCGACCATACTAACAAATGGTATTGTGGAGGCGCCCGTTTTATAATGCTTATCGTGAAAGGATATGAACACAGTGAGTCGGTTCAAATACGTGACGAGGCTGGTCGCATTTGAAATAGCGCTAATACCTTTAGGAAAGGTATGCATCCATCTATTCTTCATCTAACTATGAGTAAATAGTAGGAAAGACTGGTGTCTTTAAACTCTGTACAGCAACCGGTCTATGAGAAAGAAAACTCTGAATTCAAAGTCCGCTTTAAAAAGTCACATCCTGCTCTAAAGGAGAGATTGATAAATACGTACTGGCGAATTGCCTTTGCACAAACCAGAATTTATCATTGAAAATTGAACGCAAGACATGGGTTGGGATTTTGAGATACAAACAGTTCACCGAATCCCGGCCAGAAGATCAGACATAGTGTTAATTAATAAGAAAAAAATAAATCGTCAGCTTGTGAATGTTGCCGTTCTAGCAGACCATACTACGTCAAAGAAAGAAAGAAAGCGAAAAGATATACAAGTACCTGGACATTGCCCGGGAACTGAAAAATCTGTGGAATATAGAGGAGATGATGATACAAGCTGGAGATGGTACCCTTGTAACGGCCCCAAAGATCTGGTAAAGAGATTGGCAGAACTAGAGATCTGAAGAAGAAACGAGATGAGACCGACAACAGTACTTTTATGATAATCTAAACTACTTATATGAATGCGAGAGACCTAAGGAGACTTCTTGTCCCTCATACGTCAGCAGAAGAAGCACTGATCTAAAGATAATGATAAAATTGAAAATAATACCTAATCCCGTCTAGGAGACGAGACCTAGTATTAATTAACAAGAAAACTTGCCATCTCGTGGATTTTGCCGGCCTTGTGGATCACAGAGTGAATGGGAAAGAAAACAAAAAGATAAATAAGTACTTGGACCTGGCTAGAGAGCTGAAAAATCTGTGGAGCATGAAGGTAAAGGTTGCACCAATTGTAATTGGCGTCCGGGGAACGGTGACAAAGGGTTTGGAAAAGAGTCTTGAGGAATTGGAAAGAACCGAGACCATCCAAACAACAGCATTGTTAAGATAAGCTAGAATACTCAGAAGAGTCCTGGAGACCTGAGGAGATTTATTGTCACTCAGGCTTCAGTGAACCACCAGCTAAAGCAGATGTGAAGAATTCTCAAGGAGTCAAATAATAATAATAATAATAATAAAACAGTTTATGGAACTATTTGCCAAATAAATAGGCCAAGTCAGGACAAATTCTTGCGATTTCCGACCAGATTTTTCCTGATAAAATATCGAAACTACAATGAATGTTTTTTCAAAGAAAAACCTGCCATTCTGAATCTGTGTTGTTCATTGTTACTATTGACAGCAGATTGTCGTCCATGAAGTAAAAGTTCTCTGTTCAATTCAGGGAGTGAATTGCCGGAAATTGGCAAATATGACACCCGAATACGGAGATGAGACATTATTGTGTAAACTTTTCTTGGAATACAAAACTGAAACGAGGCAACAAATAAAAAATAAATAAATATAATAGAAATAAATAAATATGAAAGGAAAATGAATAAAGAAAAGTTGATAATTTGCAAAAGGCAAACTTTAAAGAACTTGTTTGTCCGCACCAGACAATTCGGGTTTCACTCGACTTTATGGACCGTGCAATCGTAGACAGGAGGCTTTTTTTTATTTTTTATGAACGGGTCCGATAATTTATTCATACCCTAGAAGCAGCTACCCGGCATCGCCTAGGTAAAAAAGGAGTGGAACAAAAAGTCTCGCAAAGCCATTATTACTGAATCGTTAGTTGTATCCTCACCGATGCACCATTAAAATCCCTATGTAAAAAGATATCTCGCGTTGATCGGGCCTGGTGGAGCGACAGAAAAAAGTACAGGTATACTCTGAAAAGAATTGATGTCTTCTATTTAAAATGCACCTCATAAAAAAATCCATGCTGTTACTATTTAAATCATTTTTTCATTGCCTTCAATAATATAAATCAAGTCTTCATTATTTATGCTCAAAGAGCAAGATCTGGTGATAGTGAATGTGTATATATATTTACTTTGTCGTTATTTTATTTTCGTAGTTTCAGTCGGACATACACACACACATACACACCAACTGCCCTTTATAAATGCATAGATGGGATTGTGTGAACGTAATACGAATGCATAGCGTTTACTTCTTTCTTTTTTATTCTGTTGTTGAAAATGTGTTTTTCTTTTAATTTAGAGGCTGCGGATATCCCGTACATTTTGTTAAAAATGACGACACGTCGATCAATGAAGAATTTTTTTCTTAACTGTTTGCATTTGATATGAGAAATGACGGATGTTAGATATGGAGCTTTAGTATATTTTTCAATATATCCGCACATCGTCCCGTCTCTTCCATTTTTAGCATCCGCCCCCTCTCTTTCATTCTCTCTCTTATACATACATATATATATATATATATATATATATATATATATATATATATATATATATAATTTTGGTACAGCTAAACTTGTATAAGATTTTGAAAAATAACGACATACTTTATTGATCCGCAAAATTTTTATTTTTTGAAAGAGAAAAGAGAAACTTAAGGGCCCTTTCAACCGGTGCTTTGTCAAAAGTAACGACCGGTAGATCGTTTAAAAGTCACAATGTAAATTAGATTGGTAAAAGAGAGATTCAATCAAGCAAATGGTGGGGTAACATGAAGGCCAAAAAAAAAAATAGTAATAATTTTTCGGTAAATACCTTCAGGTGATCCACCTCAGCAATAACATCCCCACCACAAATTACCAGGGAGTGCTTAAGATATATATATATATATATATATATATATATATATATATATATATATAAGAGTTTTATAATTTGCTTGAAGCATTGCGTATACATTGATTTGGAGGTTGATTTTGAAAAAATAATAAGGTAACAATGGTGTTGTTTGTTAACCTGTAATTTATTCTTGATATTTCGAGATAAAATCTCTTCAGAAGAAGAACAATGGAACTAAAGTAGTTGTCGTCTTGTTATGGTATTTTAAGTTAAATGATCTTTTTTGAAAATGTTACAGATGGTATTTTTTTTAATAATTGTATTCTCGTGTTGCATGTTTACGGGAATGCGCTTTTTTGTTTGTACGTG
>CM042137.1:126589485-126591985 GCA_023376005.1 Doryteuthis pealeii | reverse complement strand
CTTTATTCTTTTTAAATTTATTCATTTATTCTTTCTTTTTTACACTCCTTCTTTATTTGTTGACTTACCTTCACATTTCTTTCTTTCTTTCTTTCTTTTTTTCTTATGTTCATAGTGACTTTTATTCACTTATTATTTTCTTTATTTCCATTCGTATTATTTCTTTCCTTTTTCTTTCTTTCGTACTTCAATCTTCAATCTTTTTCTCTATTTTCCTTTATATCACATTTCTTTCTTTTCAGGTCTCTTTCCTACTTTCATTATTTCTTCCCTTCATTCTTTCTTTCATTCGTTTATTCTTTCTTTCATATTCATTCTCATACCCATTCTATTTCTTATTCTTTCTTTTGTACATTCCTTTTCCATTACTGTATTTCTTTTTTCCTCCTTCCCATAATTCTTTATTTCTTTCCACCTTCTTTATTGGTTTTCATCAACCCATATTATGTTCCTTTTTTTCCTATCATAAAATCCTTCCTTTTCTCTTCCAATAATTCTTCCCCTCTCTTTTATTTCTTTTCTTCTTCTCAACACTCATTCATATATTATTTCCACCTTTCTTTCATTTTATTTTGCTTTATATCTTCTCTTTTATTCTCTTTTTTCTCTTAATCTTCTTCAATTTCCTTCTTTCTTTCATTTTTATGTTACTTAATCATCCTTAAATCATCACCGTTTGTGTTTACTTCTGGGTATGAATGTGTATCGGGTGGTGAGGCTCCAGTTCTGCAGACTTCATTCAGAATGCACCGACTTCTGCGTGATGCAGATTTCATGACATTCCTATCTACCCCTAGCTACCGGATGCTAGCTACATGTGCCGTTAAACTCTATCTGATAATCAATTGAATTTGTTTACTTGATTTGTTTAAGAGACTGTTCTTACATAATTTGGTTCTACAATCACTGGAACAAGTAAGTATGAAGTTTCCTGATTAGAATTATTGTGAAGGCGCATCGTGTACCGTATATAATTGAAGAGGATAATTGTTAAACTGAATTCGGCATAAAATAAGCTAAGAAAGGTTAACATACCAGAAAACCAATCAACCAACCAATATATTTTCGCATTAACTTTTCTCTCTGCACCCAAACGCACATACACACACACACACACACACACACACACACACACACACACATATATATATATATATATATATATATATTATATATATGAGAAAGTTATGTAGAAAAAACAACAAGATGTTCAAAGTTTTGCTGACAGAAATCTGTTTCGACATTATGAATATGTCTTTATCAAAGCAACATTGTAAGCAGAAAAGCGAAATGCATATATCATTAATTACGAGGCACAGAACGCTCTCGATCAATACCGGAATTTTTAAACTTCCGGTACTGATCTAGAGCGTTTTGTGCCTCGTAATTAATGATATATGCATTTCGTTTTTTCGCTTACAATGTTGCTTTGATAAAGACATATTCAATAAAAACATATTCATAATGTCGAAACAGATTTCTGTCAGCAAAACTTTTAACATCTTGTTGTTTTTTCTACATAACTTTCTCACATATTGTCGGATTCAATATCCATTTTTACCTTTCATATATATATATATATATATATATATATATATATATATATATATATATATATATAAACATCCCCAAAATCGGTCTAAGTAATGAGTGTGACAATCTTATCCTTATCGTTAATAAGAGAAGATGATTTTTAAACTGCCTTCGTCATAAAATAAGCCCACCATTAAACCAACCATCGAACCACCAAACCAACCAACCAACCAACCAACCAACCAACCATTGAAGTCTTTGTCTTCTCTTCTATTCACAAACGTCTGCATATTTGTGTATAAATATGCACGGAAAGTAAAATGTTCGATAATTTCTTTTCGTTTCGAATGTCGATTCCTTGTTTTGTGTCCAACCCACACATCATTCTTTTCTCTCTCTCTCTCTCTCTCTCTCTCTCTCTCTCTCTCTCTCTCTCTCTCTCTCTCTCTCTCTGTCTTCAGCAAACCCATGAATATGCATTTGTCTCTGCTTTTCCAAGAATAATAACTAAACGATAATCGAAAGAATTTTTGCCTCATGCATAATAAAATGTGTTAAATTTCAACCGTAAAAACCTGTCATTTTCGATATTTTATTCATTTTGATTTATTTACTAAAAAGGGGAATACCCGGAAATGTATGAGTAAAGGGAAGTAAATAGAGTAAGAAATATGTTCAGTAATACATTTCTTATAAATCAATTAATTAATTAATTTTAACTGTTGATTTTTTAATTTGAAATGGATCTGAGTAAAATCTATATCGAAACAATTTTGTCTCTTTGCACAAAATGAACAAAATGGAAATGAAAAATAGAAATATTTTCACATGATTTTTTAAAAAGAAATTTCAAAGATTTAATTCTCCAACTTCAAGGTCCGACGAGAAACTCTTCCGTCCTGCAACAATATTCCAGCAGTTTTCGGCAAACTAATCACGGTTTCTCAGAAATGTTTCGCCTCTTCTC
>CM042137.1:126561985-126576985 GCA_023376005.1 Doryteuthis pealeii | reverse complement strand
TTGGTATTTCTATCATCTATCTTGACTTGGTCTGGCATCTTCTAAGATCTTGCGTCTGGTGTTGACTTGGGGACTCGGTCTGGTTTTCTGTTAGGGATTTCTCCTTATCAGAAGCCCTGTATCATTGTTAGTTTTGGTAATAAACACAAGACTTCGATTTACTTTTGATCTTATTTTATTGTTAAATCCCCACCAGACATCTGCTAACTAACATAGCGCGCGTATGCAGAATGAGTCACAGTTCAGGCAGTAAATCTTCACTGCCTGACGTCAAACTGCAAACTGGCGACCGAACCGGTCCCACGCGACTTCACGTATTTTGGCGGGCTTCTGTAATTTTCCATGGAAGGACCCGGCCATGGTATGAAAAGGGTCATCCCCTCAGAATTACAGGGGATTGACAATAACCTTATGCAACCGCATAGATTATGTAACACTCACTTTGTTCTAGTTTGCTTATAATAAGATTAACTGTTTATTTTTTCTCCATACATCCTACACTTACTATTCAGTTGTGTCTTATCTATTTTTGCTTTGATAAGATTGACGTTATGATATTATTATGTGTTCCTATTATCACCTTTTGTTTGCAATCACTGTACGAGATTGCCATTCAAAGATCGGTCTGTTTAGCCACTCACGTAGCTGTAAGTAAAAAAAATGGACGCTACGCCATGGTCTTGAATAGACGGAAGGTTGCCAACTATTATAAGAGGATCCGTTTCCATGTTGAGACTTCCCTTTCTTAGCCATATCCAGGCCTTCGCGTGTAAGTCTCTCCATTGTTTTTGCTTGAAGTATTCATATAGTTGTTTTCTTTCATCCTATTTCTGTTTTGTTAATACAATAAGTTTTCACATAGGAGCCAGTATTCACACAAGGAGATCTATTTGAAATATAAATGGCATTGCTATTTCGGGTCAGGGGGAAATTGAATGTGATGACAATGAAGGTGTGACTCCATAGTCCCTAGAAATCCGTAGCTAGAGCCTCACCACCGGATACAGTTTAGAGTCATATGCAGGACACCCTTTTTTTCTGGAGGGTGTCAAGATATATATATATATATATATATATATATATATATATATATATAATATATATATATATATAGAATTTGATGTATAATAACTGAATGGATTTGACTTGAGTAGGGATATAGTTTTCGGTTACAGACACACAATCTCCATTATAATAAGAAAATATCTTATTATAATGGAGATTGTGTGTGTTTCTGACTGTAACCGAAACTATATTACTACTCAAGCCACAATTCCCTTAGTTATTTACATCACATTCTCCATGATTTTATTTTTATTTACTTCTATTAATAAAATTGTTATACATCATTAATACTATTGACCATATCTAAATACTAATAACAGGTAATTGTATTATATATACAACAAAATAGCTGTTTACAGTGTGAATGAAAAGGCTAATTTGCATATTGATCTTTAAAATTTGATTTTAATAAATATGCTTAGTATTATTGATTTCTAATTGTTTGGTTTTATCTTAATGAATATGAGAAAAAATCTCGGGATACATCTTAAAGAAATCCATTAACAAGAAGAAATAACTATTATTATTCTTTACTTCCTATTTTAACTAAATAGTTAAATTAGGAAAATTTACAATGAAAGACGGGAGTAATGGAAGATGATGGAAGAGTTAGTTTCAAAGTTGTTCTATTTTTCAATCATACCCCTCTGTTCCAAATTTTCTATCTGCATTCTTATTCAGTTTCATTAGCATTTCTAATTTATGATATTTTATTATATTAAAACTTAAATACTTGCACCCGGAGGGTGCATATATTTGCTAGTATATATATATATATATTATATATATATATATATATATATATATATATTTAAGATTACAAAACATAAGCTGGTAAAAATAATTCCATAACCAGGAGACGATTTTGAGTTTAAAAAAGATTCCGTTTTATGACGTAATGATTCTCTTGTATTATTCGTTTAAAAAAGAATCAAAACACTGCATTGATGATGAACTTATGATTCTATAATATATATACATGCATTCATCAGGTGACGTTGATCCGAATATTCGGATCAACGTAAGCTGGTGAATTCATGCCATTTTGAATATATGAAACCTAAGGTTGTGACTGTTCTATTGCCATCAAATAAATAGATATGTAATACCTTTATATATTTATTTATATATTATATTATATTATATATATATATATATATATATATATATATTATATATATATATATATATATATATATATATATATATATATATATATATATATATATAAACAGTGTCGTGCTCCCATTAGATGCATAAACAATTCTTTGGTCTAGTTAAGTGAAAAGGGGATAGACTCCCTCGCTGTATGACTGATACCGACTTTAGGCCACACCGACTACGTACTTATATATGTATAGATATTAATGTATATATATAAAAAAATATTCATGCATATATATATGTGTGTGTGTGTGTGTGTTTGTGTGTGTGTGTGTGTGTGTGTGTGTGTGTTGTGTGTGTGTGTGAGTGTGAACATATATATAGGCTTAGTTATCTTTGATTATATATATATATATATATATATATATATATATATATATATATATATATATATATATATATTCGAATATACTTATCCAATTTTCTATGCGTCCATATTAACCTTTTTCTGCGCATCGTCTCTACCTGCCTGATCAACATCAAAAGAAGAATTCAATATATCAAGAGGAATATTTCCTTAGAGGAACGAGAAGAAATCGAATCGGATTTTATTTTAGTTTTCTTATTTTTTTTTTTTTGAAATATTCTCAACATTTTCTTAGCATATTTATATGTATTCTCTCTTCCGTTGTCTTCTCTTTCGTACAGCAAATCACTACCATTCTACAAGTAAGCACAGTCACATACACATATACGCACACGCGCGCAAACACACTCAAAAAGACAGACTGACACACACACACTCACACACACACACACACACACACACACACACACAATATATATATATATATATACGTATATATCATATGATAAATATTATAATATATATGATACATAACAATAACAACAATAATAATACCGACACTATTAATAACAATAATAATAATAATAATAATAATAATAACATATAACATTATACATATGCTCACTTACAATTTTATCAAATCTTACCCTATACCCCTTTACAAAAAAAGTCACTCTAACATACCAACCACACACATATAACTTAACGACAAATCCAGTTCCCCAACACATATAAACAAAAAAACAATTACACAGACACACACACACATACACATATACAGTTATCTTATCCAATCTCACAATCCAATTTTCTAGACTGACACCTGTGGTACCACCATCCACCATTCTGACACTCCTCATCTAGAGAGAAGTAAAACCCACTAACCACCCCCAACCACCCTCCCCTACTGACCACCTTCTGTTTTAGCATTTTGAGAATGTCCATCATTGAAGCAAGAACTATATCCAAGTCCTGAAGATGGTCTAATAGACCGAAACGCTGCATCGTCGACAATAAAAATCCAGTTTCCATAATATCCCGTGTTTGTCTACCTTTCGCCACAGTCTGTCGGATTAACCTCATCAAATTTCTCCCATATATACGTATACATATGCATTATACATATATACCTTAGTATATATATACCTTAGTATATATATATATATATATATATATATATATATACCTTAGTATATATATATATATATACGAAACACGATTTATGTGGATGACAATGATATACACTCCCCAACGCTATACAAATCTTTGGGAAGGAATTTAACTGACGTTTAATGTATTCGCATAAGCAAGGCTCTCTGTTATTTAGGGATACGAGCTCTCTAAGTGGCTGCAACATATATACCTATGTATGTATTTATCAGTTAAAATTTTGCTTTTAACTGGTAGGTGTTGACAGTCGAGGGGTAGGAATAGGACTGTTGAAAAATCAGTCGGGTTTTGCTTCTAGCTGCTAAACCTGTTAAACTCCGCTTAAGAAATTGACCTTGTGTCGCATCCTGTTCGCGCAGAGGGGTTGGTATATATATATATATATATATATATATATATATAATGGTAAAGCAATAAAGAGCACAGAATAAAAAAAGAAACAAGTAAAAATAAAATGAAATATAAAAAGAAAATCAGCAAAATTCCCCCGAAAAAATAACCCCATTGTGACTAAATAGTTTACATTAATAACGTTCATAACATCATTTAATCTTATTCATATATAATTAAAATATAGGGAATATTATAAAACCAAATGGGATGATATTTTATTTAATGCGAATAAAGTCAGGGTCCATTCTACATAAATTTCATATCATAATATGTATTATACGACTATAATAAAATGAGCCTCCACTTAATTGTCACCTTAATTGGCTTACCTTTTGAGGTTACTTTTTCTCAAAAACAGACAAAAAGAACACCTATGAAACGAATGACGTTTTAAAGCAAAATATATATTGTACTAGCAGGACCTGTGTATATACCACAGTAGGACCATTTAATTATTACAACGTTTTATATGTTTGATTAAGAGATAGTTCAATACGTAAAAAGGATAATAATCTTGATTTATCACTTTCTCACTCTTTATTAAAAAGGGGTTTGTAAGGTATTTACATTGATTTGCCGATAAAACTCTGGGGGGAGGCGTTTAGAATATGTACAATCATTTGCCGACAAAAAAGTGACAAAAACACGATTATGAAAGTATCTAACTTGGGCCATAAATTCGCCTGACGCTATCTTGCTAAAGAAAAATAGCAAGAGGCTGGGACGACATAAGATCAAAATTACTAAAATATATTCCGTTATTCACAATTTGATTTCTTTTGTTCATGATTTTCTTTGTTCTTTGGTCCATCTGCCTATGTTCCTTCTTTTACTATTTTAAGAATGCACATTATGAGTATTTGGTAGTTTTGTAATTTGCCAGAATTTTCGTCTAAATATCATATATATATATATATATTAATACTGGTTAAAAATGAGACCATCCAAATGTTCCAATATGTAATGCAAAAATGTAAATCCTGATTATCTGGTGTTGCTTATCCACCGAATTCTTATTTCTTATGAGTGTCATCACCTTAGCTAAATAATGGACCATTCCGTTTTTATTATAAACAAACATGGAATTTCTTTTATTTATTTCAATTCATTTCAAATGTACATTAGGCATTTAAGCCCATTTGGAGTGTTTTGTTTTTATTATTGGGTGAAATAAAATGGGACAAATAAGAAATCTGCGACTAACCGACACCAGATAAGCTTAATTTATATTTTTGCATTGCATCTTGAACAATTTCGACGGTCTCATTTTTAATCAGATGGTTTTGCAGGATGATAACGATCGGAAGGAACAAGCGTATTAATATATAGATATCATATACATAAGAAAAAATCCGTATTAAATTAAGGCCTATAATAAGAATCTTAAATCAAGTCGACGAGACCAGCTCATTAAATGTCCTCTCACAGTGTCAGAGGATTGTATACTCAGCTTAGCCTAGTCGGATATATATATACATATTGCCGAGTGTAATGGTGAGCAACGTATGCAAGTAGACCATTGCAAGTGAGTTCAATATAGAAACACAATATCTCTTATGAAATAAAAGGGTAAATCTTCCAAACTGCAACGTTGTCTGTACTATTGCATGGCATCACCAACTGGGCTTTAAAGAAGCACTTGGAGAAAAAGCAATGAAAAACAACCAAAGAATGCTCTGAAGAAATCCTGAAAATCCACACCAAAAAATTAGCAGCTGTACGGCCAGCTGCTTGATGTTCCAATAATTTACTCTTAATCATTGTTTCATAATATCATACATATAGGGCGGCACGTAGAGAAAAAAATTTGCTACAAAACAATAACAATCGGCTGAATTGACTCGTTAACCATTGCTATGCAGCAAGGCATCCCAACTCTTTTGAACTAATGGAAAATTTATTTTTGCTTGTCTTTTTTTTTTTGTTTTTTTGTTCTTTATGTCTTTTCATTGTGATCGTTGTATGTGAAAAAAAGGGCCAAAACCGTGTCGGCATGGCGTTTGTTTTGGTTCACATTGATTTCATAAGAAAACTTAGCCAAACAACACTTCTTCAATCTCAAGTCTTGATAAAGGTGTGCTAAAAACCGAACGTTATAATGTCAACTTCATCACTAACAAAAAAAAAAAAACATCTTTTAGGAATACTTTGTGTTTTTTTATTTTCTTCACACACACACACACACACACATATATATATATATATTCATATATAATTATTTATATTTTTGGAGGCAATTACAATGCGTATATCGTATATAAAATTCGATAATTATTGAAAATAAACATGACAAGCAAACCCGGCGAATAATGCGGTCGGCGTGGAACACCGTACAGCTGTAGCAACTTTATTAAGTCTCATCAGCGGCGTATACCTACGATCTCCCTCCGACAGATATCGAAACCGGTAACCCAGCACGCAGAGTCCGAAATTCTACCTCTGGGCCACAGCGATACATCCCGAATTAACCTGTCAAATGATAAACACACCACTACTATACATAGTACAGTGAGCGTTGAGGGAATCGCAAATTAGGCCTATGCTCAGGCGTAAGAGATAATGGAATTTGATAATTTGCTTTTTATATTAAATTATTATTTATATTTATTTATATTTTTTCAAAAAATATAAATTATAATATAATTTACATAACAATGCTTCAAAAGTAAATTATCAAAGCAAAATACCCGTCGGTACCTTTCACGGCTTGAACTGCTCCAATCACGTGACATACGCACCTATTTCAAGTCTTCTCAGCTCTCTTAAAGATATTTCAAGTCGTCTCAGTTCCTCAGGACTTCTCGTCCGCACGAGCAGGATGTGACACACAATATAAATTTCTTAAGCAGAGTTTAAGAGTTTTGAATTCAGAGTTTTCCTTCTCATTGACTGGTAACCTAGCCAAGGTTAAAGAGCCCAGTCTCTCCTAATATTTACCTATAACGCCAATAATTTTCTTATAAAACCACTTATATCCATATGACTATTTTTTTATTTTGTTAATGGTATTCTGTCTTTCTTTGCAATATTTTTTTAAATATTTCTCTAGGCCGTAAATTGTAGCACCCACATTTTGCCAAATTCTCTTCTTCCTTCTTTTCTAGACACAGACAGTCTCTCTATATCATCCCTTGAGAGTGAGACATTGTGCATCGTCATGATTTTCTTTGTTCTTTGGTCCATCTGCCTATGTTCCTTCTTTTACCATTTTAAGAATACACCTTGTGAGTATTTGGTAGTTTTGTAATTTGCATAAACTTTCGTCTAAATATCATATATATATATATATATATATATATATATATATATATTCATGCTCGCATTCCTTAAATGTACGACCGTTATCATCTTGCAAAACCCTCTGGTTAAAAATGAGACCATCCAAAGGTTCCAAGATGAAATGCAAATATGTAAATCCTGATTATCTGATGTTGCTTATCCACTGAATTCTTATTTTTTATGAGTGTCATCACCTCAGCTAAATAATGGACCATTCCGTTTTTTATTATAAAGAAAGAGGAGAAAAAGAACATGCTACACAGAAAGAATATAATAGGAAAGAAAGAGAATAGTGGGAAAATAGAGGGGGTAGGTGTGCAGTGATGATAACCCTAATCTGTTTCAATCGAACATAATGAAAAGATGAAAAGAAGGAAAGAAAGAAAAATGTGTGAGAGAGAATTAAATCAATATTATTATACTTTTTTTATATTGAACTATTTAGCAATAGCTCTTAATTAAACATATCAAACATTGTAATAATCAAATTAGCATACTGTAATATATCCACTGGTTCTGCTAGTTTACCAATTAATTCGTGAAAAAATATTCAAATGTCTGATGCATCTCCATTTAATTATACAAAAAGCATTATGATTATTTTTTACTTAAAAAATCAAAATTTGTTCTTATTTGTGCAGCAACTAGTCTAGGAGAAGATAAATTCTAATTGAAACCAACTGTACTCCACTTCCAAATTGACATTGTGTTGCATGCTGTCTGTGGTGAAGGGATTTGGTAAACCCACACATCAATGTACTGAAAATCCAGTCATGTGAATAGGAACATGCACATCCACCAACACACACACACGCGCCCATGCACACACATATACATGCAACTCCAAGACGCAATAGTTATCATCGTCGGATATGAAACCGGTGAACCAAGTTCAAATCTTGGACGAGGCTGTTTTTTTATTTCACTGCACGCTAATGCCCTTATGATACACATATATCCTATCTGTCCAAACCCCCGAGCTATGGATAAATAGTAATACAAAATGAGTTTTTTTTACCCTTGGTTAGGAAATCATTCTAGAAGAGAGAAAACTCTGAATTCAAACTTTACTCATCTTAAAAAATTGACCTTGTGTCATGTCCTGTCCGTGGAAGAGAGGTTGGTTAAATAGAGATAGCCACAATCACAAGAATTTTTAAAATGGGACTTGATTATATGGATTATTTCGATTATTCGGGCTGTTGTAAAAAGTAAAGTCGTCGGGGCGGCCTAAAGTCGGTATCAGCAATCAGCGAGGGAGTCTATCCCCTTTTCACTCGCGCTAGACTAAGGAGATTGTTTTGGCGTCTGAGTTGGAGCGCCACACCTACCATCAGCTCCTTACTTTACCGCACAGATCCCTGTGCTACTCATATGCTGAGTTGGCGAGGACCGGAATCGAACTAGGAACCATGTGGTTTCTAGCCGAACGCTCTACCGACTGAGCTAACCCGGCCCTATATGGCCCTGTTGTACTCACCTTTATTGTTATCTACACAAAGTTTCGGTCGATGTGTCGTTCGCCTTCTTCAGGTATTACTTGTTGGACACATGGCCCAACGGATATAGGTATGAGTCAATACAGTTCTAAGTGACAACCATCGCTGGGCTGCAGGTTCAATACTGGACAAAGTCGACAGAAACATAGAATAATTAACACAGCTTAACACTTGTACCCTCTAATGGTTAACGGAATGGAAACAGTCTACCCTAGTGGATTGAATAAAGAGTTCGGAATGAAGTTAAGTAAATACAAGAAGGTTCATGAATTTGAAGGTTTCCGAGTCCGAAAAGGTTCTCGAGTCCAACAAGAAATACTTGAAGAAGACCGGAGGTCATATCGGCCAAAACGTTGTGTAGATAACAATAAAGATGAGACCAATAGACCGAATAATCCAAATAATCCAAACAATAAAAAAATATGAATAAATCACTGCCCTAAATCACTGCACTATACTTGCGGTACGCATGCTAGAATATATAGGAATGTATATAGTGGACTGTAAGTTTATATAATAACGTCATATCTACCGTTGATGAATTTGAGTTTGAGTTTTGTTTAACGGCATATCAACCTCTGCGGGTCATTTAATGCCAAAAAGGTTATTTTTGATTTCAGTCTTTAAAGTAGTGGTTCTATGGAGATTATTGGTTATGTTCTGTTATATTTTGTTGAAAAGGTTGCTTTTCTTTTATAAAATTTAAAATGTTTTCAGGGTTTGTATTCTTAAAGATGTCTTTCAGGTTTCTTGCTTGATAGTAATTTGCGCGGATATGTTTAAGTCTGTTACAATTGAAGGATATGCTTGGTTATAAGTTGTACTTTGCATGTTGGGCACACTGGGGCATCCTCCCCTTTTAACAGGTACGAATGGGTAATGTGGGTGTGCCCAATACGCAATCTTGCGAGTATTACTTCTTTTCTAATACTTCTGTGGCTTGTCGGCCACTCTCCAATAACTTCTTGTATTTCGTGGAGTTTGTTTTGAGTCAGATTGTCCCATGATTTCTGCCATTTGTCTAATATAAATTTGTTTATGGTTGGTTTCAGATCTGTATATGGGATTTTAGATTTGCTCATATGTGTTTGAAGTGCCTTTTTTGCGGCTTTGTCTGCCTTTTCATTTCCTTGGATACCAATGTGACTTGGTATCCAGATGAATATAATGTTATTATTTTCAGAGAGGATGTTTAGTTTGTTTAGGAGCTTCGTGATCAGAGTAGATTATGTGTTTTTGTTATGTAGTGCTAATAGGACTGATTTAGAGTCCGGGCATATAATAAATTTGGAAGCTTTGTGATTTGCTATGATATTCATAGCTAGATCAATGGCCGTGGTTTCTGTACTGTAGATTGAGGCTTCATTCAATGGGATCAAATAAGTGTATGGTTCACAATGAGATCATTTTGAAAAATATACCTCAGTTGGTCAAGTTTTATGAGAATATAATGGCGAGTCTCTTAACTTTTCAGCCGACACCCGTATATACACATATACATGCATTTCTCTCTCTCTCTCTCTCTCTCTCTCTCTCTCTCTCTCTCTCTCTCTCTCTCTCGTTGCGGATTTAGTATTATAGTGTGTACAAAATTAACCTACTAGAGTTTCACCTGAAGTCCTGAAGGTCGAGTAGGTTATTTCTGTACACATTATAATATTAAATCCGCTCTACTAACATATTGAGCACTTTATATTTGGTGTAACACTGACCTATCCGATTAATACTTGTATCAACCAAATATTGGGATCAACTCAATATTTTTACCAGTTAGTCATGTCATTCCCTTTTATATATATATATATATATATATATATATATATATATATATATATATATATATATATAAACAAATTTTGTAAAACATAATAAAATGGTTATTATTTTCAAAATTTTTATCTTTTTTTTCAACAATTCTTTTAATATTATCATCTTGAAAGGTATTACTCGTTCAAAAGAGTTATTATTGGTAAACCAAGTACTTCTGGTTCTTTTCCGAATCTTTATCAAGGTAATGTATATCCTTCTAAACTATTGTTATCAAAACTACTTTATATCAAAATAAACTATTGTTTTGTTTTTGTCGCTAAGGAAACGTTAACTAACTGTGACAGTTAATCTTTGAAATATTTCGATTGACCTATGCAAATATGATTTAGAATAAAAGTGTTCTACCTATCTATTCTAACCATTTTAGAATATTGTCGCTTATATATATATATATATATATATATATATATATATATATATATATATATATGGTATACACAGGAATAACCTACTCGATTTTCACCATAGGGATCTTCAGGGTTAAATCCACTGAATTAATCAAGATATTGATTAATTCCAGCCGATAGTACGCGTGTATTTAGTAGTTGGTCATAATCACTAAATACACACGTACAATCAGATGGAATTAATCAATATCTTGATTAATTCAGTGGATTTAACCCTGAAGATTCCTATGGTGAAACTCGAGTAGATTATTCCTGTGTATACTATTATAATAATAAATTTGCTTTACTCACATATTGACTACTTTATATTTGTTATATTGTGTCTTATCATTGTAAAACTTGTATCAACTAACCATTGTGACCAATTTCACCGGTAAGTCACCATTTTCATATATAAAATCATATATATACATATATATATATATGTATATATATATATATATATGCGTGGGTATTGCATATGCAAAATATGAAATGTACACTTTTATTTGCATACAATGTGTGTGTTTGTGTGCTCGCGTGTGTGTATATGTGTAAGTCTGTGTGTGTATATATACATATATGCGTATAACATATAAGTAATGAATATTTCATCATGTATAAATATACGGATGTGTGTCTGTGTGCGTGGGTATGCGTGCGTTGGTGTCTGTATGGCTTTGTATACATGCATGTGTATGTGTGACTGTGTGTGTGTGTGTGTGTATATATGCATATATTGATTGCTTTTGTGCGCAATATATAAATTCTTCGCTATTTTTTTTTTCCCTTTACTTTTTTGAATTCCTCTGAAATCTTAAAACATATTTTTCCTGGCACCATTTTTCTACGTTGCATATTAAAGATTCTTTTCAGCCTTCTTCATCTGCAGTCATATATCAATAGCGAAAAAAAAAAAAGCTCTATTACAAGTATTTCTCTACTTAGGACATCTGGGGGGTGCGGGTCGACGTTGTGCATCGACTTTAAAAGTTGAGGGGAGGAGGAAATTCGGCACATGATATATTTTTCTTGTCAATAAACAAATTAGATTATTCATTTTACGAATATTATATATACTCAGCCGGCTTCAAGCAACGTCGGAAACAATTCACACACACACACACACACACACACACACACACACGCACGCATATATATATATATATATATATATATATATATATATATATATATCATGACAGAGGTACATTATATATATATATCATGACAGAGGTACATTATATATATATATATATATATATATATATATATATATATATACATATATATATATATATACATATATATATATATATATATATATATGGAGTGGTAGTACCTGTTAGGATCACATCTATGGGTTAAATAGAAAAATGTATTTATAAAAAAAATTGTGTATCCATTAAGAATTTATTTCAAAACTTTATCGGCATTAAATGGTCCACTGAGGTTGATATGCCGTAAAACAAAACAAAACAAACAAATCAATAGCCTAGCCTTGTTTGGAGTGGGGCTGGCGAAGAGCAGTGATTGGCTGTGTCACGATTGTTGCATAGCTATCATTTTTTCTGTACAAAAGTCGCCCTGAATAGTTGGAAAAATTCAGTCATACCATCAGGTTATTTTATGCTGGGGTCATTTTCCTGTTGGCAGTTTCAATTCCTATTCAATGTCACCCTTAAAGAGGTGCTTTGAATATGCCGGTTGCATCCTCTTTAGAGGAATAAGAAACTCTACCCCAAAATAAAGGTACGTCCTTATATGATTCTGCGTCCAATAGTGAGGATCCAGTTTCAGATCCCTGGAGAGTGTGGAGTACCACGTCAATACCATTACTCTCAGATACATTCAGACCTTGAATGGTAGTATCTATCAATCTCCTCTATGAGTAAAATTGATGAATTTGAATATTATTAATAACTACGTTAATTATCTTAAGAATAGTCGCTTGAAGCAGTCGTTGTCTTCTAAAGATTATTATTATTAGTTACAAAAAGCAGATTTAATTATGTAAGGAATACATAATTTTACTTTCTTGTCACGAATCTTTTCATTTATTTCCCTTTTTTAAAAATCCATTTCTTTGTTTTATTTTTTTCTTGTTCATTTTTATTAACTTCTGATAATAAACTCTTTTTCGTGAAAAAACAAACAAACCCCAAACAACAAATTCTCTTCACATTCACGAAACATCTAAACCAAGTTATAGCCTATATTAATATCATCATCCCGACCCTCTTAACCTATAAAACGTGCAATCTTGCCATTTTCAAAACCCTACCACCAAAATAACACCCGACCATCAGGTTGCCATCTTCCATTCCACCAAAACTGCCATAAACCACATCGACTTCATCTTTTCACTGCGACAATATTATCAACACAGTTTTACTATCATGATAATCATTCTGAGTATTTTATACTGTTACACCGGTCTTAACATTTCATTCCTTTTTCAGCTAATAAAGTTGTTATTTCTTTTTCCTTATCCCAATGGACCTTTTAATAATCTAACGACCCGGGAAACCTGTGGCTGATAGTGGAGGAAAAAACCCAGATCGAATGGCACATAAATATCGGAAGTAACATTTTAGTAATTCGGTCACCAACTCCTGGTAGAAAATATCCAGAATGTTTGGAGAAGAAAAAAAACTGTGAATGGGTTAGATGTAAATAAATCTTAAGGTCTTTTTTTTCTTTTTATAATGAACCTTTTACAACACCTCTTATTACTCCAACAATTTTCTAGTGCATGAGTTCGATCATCTGTAGCTGCTGAATACCCTTATTGCATATTGATATATATATATACAAGCCCTGGAGGCGCGTGGTCTAATGGTTAGAGTCGTAGGAAATGGACTCGTCAACCGAGTTCAATTCCTGGACGAAGTTGTTGGTATTTCACATAGCGCTAATACCCTTGGGAAAGGTATGAATCCTACTTTCCTCTAGCTATGGGTAAATAGTAGGGAAGACTGGCTCATTAACCTTGATTAGGCAACCAGTCTAGGAGAAGGAAAACTCTGAATTCAAACCTGTTAAACTCCGCTTTAGAAATTGACCTTGTGTCGCATCCTGCTCGTGTGGAGGGGTTGGTAAATATATATATAATACAAGCTCTATGGATATATCACACTATGATAATTTTTTATTACAACGTTGATATCTTTACTTAAGAGCTATTGCTATATAATTCAATATGTAAAAAGTATAATAATCTTGATTTGATTCCCCCTCTCTCTCTCTCTCTCTCTCTCTCTCTCTCTGTTTTTTCCTTCTTTTTATTATATTCGATTGAAACATGTTAGCGTTATCGCTTCAGCACGCTTACCCCTCTTTCTATAGTTCTCCTACTTTCTTTCGTATCATATTTTTCTATGTAGCGTGTCTTTTTATTCCCTTTTTTCCTCTATGATAAAAAGGAATTAATTATTACAACGTTAGATATCTTTTCTTAATAATTATTGCTAAATAGTTCAATATGTAAAAGATATAATAATCTTGATATAAATCTCAGTCATTCTTTTTTCTTTCTTTCCTTCTTTTCATTATGTTCGATTAAAACAGATTAGCGTCATTGCTTCCGCGCGCCAATCCTCTATGTCTACCTTTCCCTAGTCTTTTTCCTATTATATTTTTCTGTGTAGCATGTCCCTTTTCTTCCCTTTCTTTATAATAAAAACTGAAGTCCATTATTTAGCTGCGGTATTGACACTCATAAGAAATAAGAATTCGATGGATAAGCAACACCAGATAATCAGGACTTACATTTTTGGTCTCATTTTTAAACAAAGTGTGATGCTGTAGGATTACTTCTAAGGTATAAGCTGTTCGAACAACAATCACTTATACTTATAAACTATTCCAAGCAAGAGGAAATGGAATGACCAACGAAAAAAAACTG
>CM042137.1:126544485-126556985 GCA_023376005.1 Doryteuthis pealeii | reverse complement strand
GGAAGCCAGCACATAGACAAGCCAGTGTGGGCCGACCAGCAAAAACGTACGTTGATCAGCTCTGTGCGGATGCAGGATGCTGCATAGAGGGCCTCCCGAGAATGATGAGTGATAGGGACGGATGGAGAGAGATTGTCATGGATATCCGCACTGAAAGCGCGACATGATGATGATGATGATGATATATATATATATATATATATATAATATATATATATATATGTATATATAGCGTCCTTTCTTCAGACTTCAAATTTTGAACAGACTGATAAATAAGGACTATCATTTGCTTTTCTCGTTATTCTGTGATGAAAATTTTTTATCACCTTCCATATAGCAACAAATGCCCCGAAGATGATCTAATTAATAGATCGAAACACTGCAGCGTCGGCCAATAAACTTACCACTCAACTTATTTAAACCTGTGTTTTTTCAATTTTCTTAATATACAACATACCGTCGGATTCACTTCCTTTTCTTCACACACACACACACACACACACACACACACACATATATATATATATATATATATATATATAATATATATATATATATATATATATATAAAAGTAACTGTACTGATCCTTACCTAAAATATACTTTTTCATAATTTCAAAATCTTTAGTACAATTTTCATATTACTTTATAGCATGTCATTTATTTGGACCTGTTCGTCTAAGTTCATTGATAAAAGATTATTTAGAAAAATAAATGTTTATAAAATAAATGCCTTTTTTCCGCATCAAGGTACATACTTATTGGCGTATTTATCTAGATATGGAGATCTCGTTTACCAAGTTCAACTTAGTTTGACTCACGGCCAGAATTGTGACCTTGTGAGAATCGAACTCAAGAATTGCATGCTATATTTTATCTACGTCCTACCTTGGCTTCGCTCTGATTGTGACATCTCATTTTGATGACGAAAGAAGAAAGCCTGTTCACTTCTAATTGGAATTTACCACAAGAAGTGAGTCGTCATTACTATTAAGTGTGACAAAAGGAGGAAGATGAACGTAAAATCATTCACAATGCAATGACAGTTGAGATTATGAATGAAACTTAATTCACATAATTCTAAAATTTTCTTTTCACTAATTCAAAGGATTTGCTTCTAGGAAATCTGACATTTCGATAATTAAGTGGATTTCTTTTCTTAACCTCTTAAACTGATGTTAACTTCGAAAGATGTGTAACATTGTGGGATCTATTTAAAAGAAATGAAATTGTAGATATATCTCGATATGTGACATGGCAGGATCCATTAAGCAATGTGTGTGCGTGGTCAATTTAGAGGAATTAGATGGTTTGGTTTGGTTTGTTTTACGGCATATCAACCTCAGTGGGTCATTTAATGCCGATAAAGTTTTGAAATAAATCAATTCTTAATGGATAATACAATTTTTTTATAAACAACATTTTTCTATTTAACCCATAGATGGGACCCTAACAGGTACTACCACTCCGGGTCAGAGTGGACCAGGGAGCAATGGTGATGAAGGGGTGCTCCACATTCCCAAACCTCCAAAACTGGAACCTCACCATCAGATAGAGTTTAAAGTCATTCCCAGGACATGTAGACCCGCAGCCACCGCCTTCTAGCACCCATATGATAAAAAGGGGTTGGGGCTTGCCATAAGAGCAATAGGGTTGGGAAAATCATATAGGTGCTAGGGCTTGACGTGACCAGCCGAGAGGAATTAGAGTTTAAGTTTTAATACATCTTGGTTGTAATACATGACCATGTTTTATCTGAGTTTACATGGAGACCCATGCCTCCTGCTGCTTTCTCTAGGCTACACAGAAGTGATTCACAGTGTTCTGATGCATTTGCTAGAAGTGATAGATTCCCTTCTGCCCAGTGGAACATTAGACAATCAAAACGAATACTATTAGGTGCTATTTGTGCCCAAATTCTCCAACGCGGAAACTCTGCAATCAAGAAACAATCAAGATTTATTTGAAAATGTATCTACTATACAAAATTCACAGGAAATGGACTCGAGTTTGAATCATGAATGACTGTTTGCATATCACAGCGCTAATACTATTGAGAAAGGTATCCATCCAACTACTCTACCTCCAGCTGAGTAAATAGTAAGGCGGACTGGGCTGTTTAACCTTTGCTAGGTAACCAGTCGATGAGAAGGAAAGCTCTGAATTCAAACATATTAAACCTTTGCTAGGTAACCAGACTAGGAGAAGGAACGCTCTGAATACAAACATATTAAACCTTTACTACGTAACCAGACTAGGAGAAGGAACGCTCTGAATACAAACCTATTAAACCGTTGCTAGGTTACCAAACTAGGAGAAGTAAAGCTCTGAATACAAACCTATTAAACCTTTGCTAGTAACCAGACTAGGAGAAGGAACGCTCTGAATACAAACCTATTAAACCGTTGCTAGGTAACCAACTAGGAGAAGTAAAAGCTCTGAATACAAACCTATTAAACCTTTGCTAGGTAACCAGACTAGGAGAAGGAAAGCTCTGAATACAAACATATTAAACCTTTACTACGTAACCAGACTAGGAGAAGGAAAGCTCTGAATACAAACCTATTAAACCTTTGCTAGGTAACCAAACTAGGAGAAGGAAAGCTCTGAATACAAACCATAAACCTTTGCTAGGTAACCAGACTAGGAGAAGGAAAGCTCTGAATACAAACATATTAAACCTTTGCTAGGTAACCAGACTAGGAGAAGGAAAGCTCTGAATACAAACCTATTAAACCTTTGCTAGGTAACCAGACTAGGGGAAGGAAAGCTCTGAATACTATTAAACCTTTGCTATGTAACTAGACTAGGAGAAGGAAGCTCTGAATTCAAACCTATTAAACCATTGCTAGTCTGAATAGGTACTAGGAGAAGGAAAGCTCTGAATACAAACCTATTAAACCTTTGCTAGGTAACCAGACTAAGGCTGAGCTAGGTAACCAGACTAGGAGAAGGAAATAATACATATTAAACGCCGCTAAAGAAATTGACCATGTGTCACATTCTGCGCGTGCGGGGGCGGGTTAATATTTATTGAGAGAATTTTATGTAGGAGCATATCTATTCAGAGACAGCTACTTATTCCGGTTTTTGTATTTCTAAATTCCATTTCAGTGCTGCATAGTTTTGTTAATAAATTATATCTAATAATGTCCGTTTTGATTGTATAATGCTCAACTAGAAATGATAAAACATCGGTGGCTCTGATTTAAAATAAAATTACCATTATTTTTTATCATAAGGTGGTACTTAGTCCATGAGTGATGCTATGCTATTTACTTAGTTCTTCCATATAGTCATTATCTTCATCGCTCTTTCTATCTCTCTCTCTCTTTCTCTCTCTCTCTCTAACTACTCTCTCTCTCTCTCTCTCTCTCTCTCTCTATATATATATATATATAATATATATATGTGTGTCCTCTCGTTCATTCTCTCCTTACCCTTTCTATTGTTAACCTATCATGCATTATCTTTGAGAGTTGCTGCTTTCTCATCTTCATCCGACCACATTCCTTACCCCCCTCTCTCTCTCTCTCTCTCTCTCTCTCTCTCTCTCTCTCTCTCTCTCTCTCTCTCTGCTGTCTAACAGAGTTAGTTTTGCATTCCTCAATTTCCCGCCACTGGTTGCCCCCCCCCCTCTGACCAAACCTCGGACACCCCCTTCTTTTACGGACTTTGATATTGTTAATACCATCAACGGACATGATTTGATTTCAACAATTACCATACAAATCCTCTGTCGGTCTGAGAGATCGACTGCCAAACTTGTACAAGCATGTGTAAGTGTGTCGCTCAGATTGTAATGTGTTTTTGATTATCGAATTAACGAAAGAAAGGAACGGACAGTAAGAGATAAAATGAGGGGATAGGATGGGCTGGGGGTAGGAGAGGTAACGGTATGTTTGTCTCTTCTATGCATGTGCGTGTGTGTGTGTGTGTGTGTGTGTGTGTGTGTGTGTCTATTTTGTATGTAGCGGACTGTGATGGGCATAATGTGCCACCGAGACCGTTCCGTTATTGTTGAAAATGACACTTCCTCACCGACACACAATATCAAAACTGTATATTACTCATTCGTATAAAGTTAGCAGTGTTTCAAGCTTGTCTTCGTCTCCTTCTAAAATCCTTTCATAAATGCTTTAAAAAATAATTTAGCCTGATGTAAATTGAAAACGCGTAAGCATTAATAGAAATTAATTCAATCCCAACATTTTTATTTTTAAACTTTGATTTTAATTTTCTTCCATTGTGTTCTTTAATATTGGCTCTAATATATCAATATCTATCTATCTTTCTGACACTCTCTCTTATATATACTAGCAAATATATGCACCCTCCGGGTGCAAGTATTTAAGTTTTAATATAATAAAATATTGTATTAAATTAGAAAGGCTAATGAAACTAAATAAGAATGCAAATAAAAAGATTTGAAACAGAGGGAGTATAATAAAAGATTTGAAACAGAGGGAGTATAATAAAAAATGGAACAACTGAAACTTACTCTTCCATCACTCTTGTCTTTCATTGTTATTTTTTTCTAATTTAAGTATTTAGTTATAAGAGGAAGTAAAGAATAAAATGACAGTTATTTTATCTTGTTAATTGATTTCATTTAAGATTCATTGAATAGATTTTTGCTTATATTCATTAAAATAAAACCAAACAGTTAGAAATCAATAATACTAAGCACATATCTATTAAATTCGATTTTTTAATATTAATATGCAAATTAGCCTTCCCGTCACACTGTAAACCAGTATTTTGTTGTATATATAAATATAATTGCAAGATGTCAGTATGTAGACATAGTTAACAATATTAATAATGTAAGACAATTTTATTAATAATTGAGGTTTAGATAAAAATAAAATCATGGAGAATGTGATGTCAATAACTAAGGGAATTGTGACTTGAGTAGGAATATAGTTTCGGTTACAGACAGAAAAACACACAATCTCCATTATAATAAGATATAAATGTATATATATAAAAATGTATATATATATATATATATATATATGTGTGTGTGTGTGTGTGTGTGTATTTAGGCAGCATTTTTTCTTGTAGGCTTATATTGTTAAATAATGCAGCCATTTTTTGTCTGCAAGTTTGTCCTTTGTTTTTTCGTATTGCCGGATTAATTTTGTAATATCTGGCGAAAATTGGCTGATGTATAAGCCATATGTCATAGACCAAGTACTTTCCGCCCTATCGTGGGCCATCTTCAGGGTATTTTGAAACCGTGCTACAATGGGCTATTCCATTTTCTATTCATATAGGTTGTGTTTATTATTGTTATATTATTAGTGTTATTATTAGTATTGTCATTATTATAATTTTATAGTAATTATAGGCATTTTAGAACGTTGGTGCTATTATCAAAGTTTATTTTGTTTAGTTTTGGATTTTTGTGTATATATATATATATATATATATATATATATATATATATATATATATACAACATAATTGTCTCCACTAAACAGTCGCACGACTAAACTTGCAGAGACTTTCTTGTGGTTTTCTGTTTCTAAAATTTGTTCAAGTTAGCACGCAGCATGTAATGACTATCTAACTTTTTCCTATGCGCTTCATTAATGTCCAAGGCGAGCAGCCGTACCATACCATTGATTCAGCTACTACTTAGAAGAAATCACACTTTTATCTTATAAATGAGATCAGATTTCCATATGATCGATAATCTGTCTATAGCATTCCATGTTTTGTGTCCATTGACATTACTTTCTGTAGATGAGGTATTACTACCTAAGTATGTGAACTGGTCTATTAATTTTAGGGGTTTACACTCCGGTGTGGGGATGTGTCCATCTTGTTTAATACGAATGTGGTCAGTTTTATCTGACTTCCCATAGAGGACAACGCTTATCGCTGCCTTTACTAGAGTATGCCACAGTGATTCAGCTTAAGCAGGTGTATTTGCGAGAAACGCTAGATGATCTGTGAAGTCCACATCTGTAATAGTCTCAGCTGGATATCACTGGCTTTTTGACTCTTTTTCAAAGGTGAATCCCTTTTCTTTTATAAGATCTAATGATGTTCGAATATATATATATATATATATATATATATATATATATATATATATATATATATATTTTATATTTTTTTTTTTCTGTTTTCTATTATCTATTTTTTTTTTTTGTTAAGCAACACTAGGCCTTTTCTCCTGACTGGGATAGGATGGTCCGTCTTTATCTCAAAGTCCCAGAGAATCTTATGCGTTTCAATCTCAAGAACAGATTCTGATTTATGCATCTACCATTTTTTTTGTATGGTCAAAATTTAATTTTTGGCATAATTCCCAGTGGATCACCTTCTCAACCCAGTTGTGCCTAGCTTTGTATTCCCGTTGTGCTAGTTTGCTACATTCACTTAATTATTATTATTATTATTATTATTATTATTATTATTATTATTATTATTCCCACCACCGTTAGATGATGGTCTTTCACTGATGTCTGTGTGACAACAAGTCTCCTCAGGTCTCCATGTCTCCAAGTAGGGTGTGACACAAGGTAAATCTTAAGCAGAGTTCAACAGGTTTGAATTAAGAGTCTTTCCTTCTCCTCAACTGGTTGACTAGTCAAGTTTTGAGTGACCAGTCTGTCCTATTATTTACCCACAGCTGGAGAGATGATAGTTGGATGCATACTTTTCCCAACGATATAATCGCTATATGAAATACAAAAAGCCTCGTCCAGAATTTGAAATCAACTTGTCGACTCCACTTCTTACGATCGTAACCATTACAGCTCGCGTATTGTATATAACAATGTTTTGATCTAATTATGGACTGTACGGTATTTTGTAATAAACAGTTTTTTTTTTTCTATGCAAGTATTGTTACAAAAAAAATGTTCAAATGAGTAATAAATTGTAAGATAAACTATTTCAATTATTTATAATGAATTTAACTTTGAAAATAAACGTTTAGGGATTCAGATGTTTACAAATAGCGTAGATTACAAAATAAGCTATGATTTTTTGGAAACGAAAATTAAGATGTTGTGAAAAAGAATTTAAAATGAGTAACAAATTAAATACAGAACATTTTTTTAGTTTATTATTTAAGATTTTTTCTTACAGTTAAAATCCATTTTATAATAAAATGGAAACATTAAAATCAACTGGGACACGAAAATCATTTTTCTTTCTGATTTTTTTTAGTCAACAGAGACAAATGTTTCTTATTATGTATCTCTATGTAACTACAATGATAAAGGCATATTGACAGAATCAGTTTGTTTATTTTCAATTAGGGGTATTTTGATAAGCATCGGTCAGTCGGTAGTGATTCGCTAAACGTATCGTATCATGAAATGACTGTATCGTTTCATGGTTAGTATATATATTTATATATATATGTGTGTGTTATTTTGGAAAAGGTGACTGACCGGTGATGATGGTCACAATGGTTAGTTGATGCAAAATTCAGAAAGGTAAGACAGCAATATAAAGAATAAAAAGGGCTCAATACGTTAGTAGAGCAAATTTATTGTAATACAAATACAAGTAATAACCTACTCGAGTTTCACCATGAGGATCTTCAGGGTTAAATCCACTGGATTAATCAAGATATTGATTAATTGCAGTCGATTACACGATTACACGTGCGTGTCTTTCGTGATAAACGGTTCGTTACTTACGAAGGGTAACGAACCATTTATCCCGAAAAACACACATGTAATCGTGTAATCGACTGCAATTAATCAATATCTTGATTAATCCAGTGGATTTAACCCTGAAGATCTTTATGGTGAAACTCGAGTAGGTTATTACTTGTGCCTGTATTACAATATATATATATATATATATATATATATATATATATAAATAAAGATAATCTAAGGATAAAGATATTAGCTTCTCCTAGCGGTTATATGAAATATATATATCTTATATACAATATATTATATATATAATTGTTTTTTTTCTTTTGGCCAAATACTGTACCAATAGATTATTTTTTGTTGGTACGAATATCTTGGTCCTTTTTTTTTTTTCAAAAAATGTTTTTCTTCCTGGTTGAGTTTGGTAGTATATTTTTACAATCAAACTTTCTGCTGGGTTTTTTCTCTCCGCAAGGATCTACCAACATGCTTGGTATATTAAATTATATATATATATATATATATATATATATATAATATATATATATATTATGGGTGCTATATTTTGTAAGTAAAGCGTGCTCAATATCATGGATAGAGCATTCATATCTAATTAAGTAGCATGGACATGAAGCCAACAGCGCCTGGTTGGTCTGAAGATCGCTAGGCGTAAAATGTCAGTAAGCAAACTCCATTGACTTCATGCAACACTAACCATAACATATATATATATATATATATAATTATATTATATATATATATATATATATATATGGTATTCGCCGAATTTGCTTGTCATGATTAATTAAAATTATATAAATAAAAGTTTCTCTCCACAAAAAAATTTTTAAAATTAAAAAAAATAAAAAATAAAAATTACCTATATATATATATATATATATATATATATATATAATATATAATAATATAAGTAATCCAAATGACCGGTATGTAGGGGATAATTCTATTTGGGATCATCAACATCTCCTGTGCATTCACAGTGAATGCTCATGTTGATGCAAACATAGATTTATACAAGGATTTTTACAAAGTGATTATTTCATTGTATCTGAATGTGCATTTTCTTGTTAACAAATCTTTTAATTAAATGTATTTGATTACTTTTCTGTTATTCGAAATAAATTTATAATAGCCAAATGACGGCTTGTTAAATCTTTCTTTCTTATTGAAAGTGTATGTATGTATGTATGTATGTATGTATATGAGATTTAACTGCTTAATGATATATAACAATAATAAATAATAAATAAGTAACTAAAATTTTATGTTTTTTATATCTAAAATAGATGCATTTCATATCTGTTTTGAGATTTCAATATTCTGATATTCAATGTAATATAAGAAATTTTAAAAAAATGTACTGTTCAAATATTTGCTTAAATAATGTTCATTTGATCTAATTTTTAAAAGTCGTATTACATGTTAAAAGTTAAAAGAAATGTCTGCGCAGATGGGAAGAAGAAATGGCTTATTGTTTTCCAGTATTCAGAATCTGAATATGAGACTGTGCTGATAAGTTCGCGGGCCAACCAAGCTCGCAACCAAATACAACGCCGTTCTATTTCTGTCGTCGAAGTCTTCAAATCTTTATCTGAATATAAAGTTTTACTTTGGGACAAGAAAAGGTTGGAACTGAGTCTGAGGCTGGTGAGCGAGCAGATTTCTGCACTTGCACAATTCTGTGTTTCATCTAGAACATTTTGCTCAAAAAGTGTAGAGACTGGCATCTTAAGTTTTGTTGCAAATCGAGACCCTGTTGCTCAACAGTGCACACGTCTTCCTTTCAATTTGACCTTTTTTTTAAATCACCAAAAATTAAAACTTCAGTTTCGATACTTTTTATTACACATCGTAGCCAGAAAGAAAGAAACTGTGATATTGATGAAAGATATTAACATAGATATGAAGAGAATATCAAAGTTAGACGAATTGATATTTATAGAACACCAAAGATAGATACATAGTTAAATGCTAACTTGTAAACATAAGTACATAGCATTTATATGCATATATAAAGGGGGTATGGAGAGAGAGAGAGAGAGAGAGAGAGAGAGAGAGAGAGAGAGATGGGGGGACTAATCATTTGAATCATCTAGATTTAGCTTTTAGATGATGGATGATGTGAGACTGTGGAGGTCTGGGCCAAACAAAAATAGATTATTTTCATAAAAGCACAAAAGCACACTGATAAAGAAAGAACATTGATAAAATGTATAATAACAGAAAGAGTAAGAGAGACAGGGACAGAGACAAACAGTGAGGGAGGAAGATATATGGAAAAAGAGAAGAAAGAGATACAAGGGAAAGATAGAGATATAAGTGAGGAAGAAGAGAAAGAGAAGAGAAAGATATTAAAAACATCAGAAAGAAGAGGACTAAAAATAAGAGAAAAAACAGAAAGTGGTGTTGGCAAAGATGAGAGAGAGAGAGGGGGGGTGTTTGAAACAGTATGTAGGAGAGAACGTTCAAAAAAGAGAAATAGATGAAAAGTATAAAGTTGAAAAAAGAGAGAGAGAAGAGAGAGAGAGAGAGAGAGAGAGGAGAGAGGAAGAGAAAAGGAAGAGAGACGAGAGAGAATTTTGGGAAAGAAAGAGATCGAGAGATGATGGGAATAAAGAAAACAAGAAAGAATGAAGCAAGAAAGGGAGAGATAGGATAGTAAGAGAGAGAGAGAGAGAGAGAGAGAGAGAGAGAGAGAGAGAGAGAGAGAGAGAGAGAAGGGGAAAGAGAGGGGAAGAAAGAGGGATAGAGTGAGGATGAAGGGGGAATGGAGAGAAAAATGGATGGAGAGAGGGGAGGAGGAGAGACGAAGCGAAAGGTATGGAGAGAAAGAGAGAGAGAGAGAGGGACTAAGAGAGAGAGGAGGTGGAGAGAAAGAAAGAGATAGGATGAGAGGAATGAAAGAGAGAGAAAGACCGAGAGAGAGAGAGAGAGAGCAAGAGAGGGGGGGGATGGGAAATTAACTCTTTTACTCTTCTCTTGTCTCCCTTAGGAGAGGAGTAATAGAGTACATTTCGAAGAGTAGCATGTGAAATGAGAAAATCCTGTGCCAAAGAAAGGGATAGAGAGAAAGAGTACTAAGTCAGAGAGGATGAGTGAGAGAGAAAGAGAGAGAGAGGGTAGAAAGAAGGGTATCTAGAGAGAGAGAGAGAGAGAGAGAGAGAAAAGGAAAGAGAGAGAGAGAAGCAAAGAGAGAGAGAGAGAGAAAGGGAAATAGAGAGAGAGAAAGGGAAAGAGAGAGAGAGAAAGGGAAAGAGAGAGAGAGAGAAGAAAGGGAAGAGAGAGAGAAAGAGAGAAAGAGAGAGAAAGGGAAAGAGAAGAGAAAGAAAGAGAGAGAAAGGAGAGAGAGAGAAAGGAAAGAGAGAGAAGGAAAGAGAGAGAGAAAGGGAAGAGGAGAGAGAAGGGAAAAGAGAGAGAGAAAGGAAAGAGAGAGAGAGAAGAGAGAAAGAGAGAGAGAAAGAGAGAGAGAAGCAAAAGAGAGAGAAAGGGAAAGAGAGAGAGAAAGGGAGAGAGAGAAAGAGAAAGAAGAGAGAGAAAAAGAAAGAGAGAAGGAGAAAGGAGAGGAGAGAGAAAGAGAGAGAAAGGAAAAGAGAGAAAGAGAGAGAGAGAGAAAGGAGAGAGAGAGAGAGAGAAAGGAAAGAGAGAGAGAAGAGAAAGGAGAGAGAGAAAGGGAGAGAGAGAGAGAGAAAGAGAAAGAGAGAGAAAGAAAGAGAAGAGAGAAGAAAGAGAGAGAGAAGTAGAGAGAGAGAAAGCAAAGAGAAGAGAAAAGGGAAAGAGAGAGAAAGGGAAGAGAAAAGAGAGAGAAAAGAGAGATAGAGAAAGAAGAGAAAAGAGAGAGAAAGGAAAGAGAGAGAGAAGAAGAGAGAGAGAGAGAAAGGAAAGAGAGAAAGAGAGCGAGAGAGAGAGAGAAGGGAAGAGAAGGAGTGAAAGAGAGAGAGAGAAGAGAGAGAGAGAAAGGAAAGAGAGAGAGAAGAGAGGGAGAGAGAAAGGGAAAGAGAGAGAGAGAAAGCAAGATAGAGAGAGAGAGAGACGGATGGAGTGAAAGAGAGCATAGAGAGTAAAGAGAAAAAATGTTGTGAAATAAGAAACTCCTGAGCCAAAATGATGACTGCTGACAACTCCAACAATCTAATGATATCGCCTTCTCAGTATTATCTATGTTTTAACAGGACGGCCATTTTGCTTGGACGCCATTATTGTACATTATTTCCTTATTGGATTAACATATACACTAATGCTTTACCGACACTGGACACTTCGAGCTTCGATGGAATATAGAAGCATAGGCATGCACACCCAGACCAACGCCAACACAAACGCCAACACACACCTACGAAGAAATACATACATTCTCCCATATATATATATATATACTAGCAAATATATGCACCCTCCGGGTGCAAGTATTTAAGTTTTGATATAATAAAATATCATATTAAATTAGAAAGGCTAATGAAACTGACTAAGAATGCAGATAAAAAGATCTGCAACAGAGGGGGTATAATCGAAAAATAGAACAACTTTGAAACTAACTATTTCCATCATTTTCCATTACTCCCCCTGTTTCATTGGTAAATTTTTCCTAATTTAACTATTTAGTTAAAATAGGAAGTAAAGGATAATATTACAGTTATTTCTTCTTGTAAATAAATTTCTTTTAAGATTTATCCACGAAATTTTTGTTTATATTTCTTAAGATAAAACCAAACTATTAGAAATCAATAATACCAAGCACATATTTATTAAAATAAAATTTAAATATCAATATGCAAATTAGCCCTTCTCGTTCAAACTGTAAACCGCTATTTTGTTGTATATATAAATACAATTGCATGTTATTAGTACGTA
>CM042137.1:126526985-126541985 GCA_023376005.1 Doryteuthis pealeii | reverse complement strand
TCATCTGATAAAGGCTTTGTTGGTTGCAATGCTACTGTCATTGTATGAAGATTATTGAATAGATAGATAGATAGATAGATATGAATAGATAGATATGAATAGATAGATAGATGTTAATAGACTGACATAGATAAATATATAGATTTTGGTCTTTCTAATTATTCCATTATTCTAAGTAATATTATTACGCGTTCTTTAAGATTCGTGTGTTTTCTTTCTCCCACACGTCCTCAGTTCACCTCACACACAGGTCCCATTTGTTCTAAAATCGAGAGAGTCAGATGACCATAGTTTGTTTGACTGACGTCTGATAGATTTCCTGCAAATATCGATTCGTGCCTCTGGTCAATCAACTTTAGTGTATAAGCTGTTACTTTGCTCTTAATAAAAAAAGATTTTCTCTGATGTAATGAAAATTCAAATTTTGTGTAGGAATTGAATATTCAACAAATTAAACGCTGGAAAAATAAAATAAAAACCCCACAAGCGTTCAGTGTTTCAGAAAACATTTCTCTGGGAGTTTCTTTATGATATGATGATTCAAAAGTTTTCTCTGTGAATGATTTCTCTCAACAACATATTGGATTCTTTTTAGTGAGTTCGATTCTCACTGGTGCCCCTTACTTCTGGCCTTGTGCCACATCTAAGCTAAGTTTAGTAAATAACTATACATATGTGTACGCACATATATATATATATATATATATACTTTTATTTTATTTTATTTTTTATTTTTTTAATTATTTTGTTATTTTGTTTTTTTTTTATTTTATGCTTTTCTCCTTATTTCTAGTGTTTTAATTCTGCTCATTTTATGTACACTTTTACAACTATTTCCCCAAGGAATCGGTCCCCCAATCTAAGCTAGACCTAATCCAAAGCATAGACCTCCCCGCCTCATTCAAAACAACTAATTCTGCTTTTCTAATAAAGATACCTCCATAGAAATATTAACATCTTTTAACCGCCCGTGGGAGATTTAAAAATGCATCGACAGGGATAGGGAACATGTGGAGACTATTTTGCATCTCCCCATCCTCAATGCAGGTGAGTCCTCTTCCAACTTCTTTTTTGACACATAGTCTGCTTATATCATCTCACTGGTTTAATACCTTATGCATTGCCATTAGTTTCATTGTCCTTTTGTCTATTGGAAGAATGGTCAAGAGTATCTGTTGTGGGGTTTTACGGGGTCAAATAAGAACAAAACGACGGGTAACATATGTAGAAAAATGTATTAACAAAAGAGTAGACAATTACAGTACAGAGACGTGGGAAATACGTCCGACAATAGAGTTATGAGCTGACTCGCATTGGCTTACTCTACAAGCCATAATTGTCCCTTTTACTTATAGTAACCGTCGACGCATTCCATTACTCTATAGGGTATATCACCTATAACAATATTTTATAAGAAAATGAGATCTCTACACTCAACGGTAAGCCTCTGAAGCCAGTAGAATAATTCACGTACCTAGGTAGTAATATTCCATCCACAGAAAGCGATGTTAATGCACCCATAGAGAAGGCATTGTCTCCTATAAATATATTAACAGTCATATGGTAAATAGATTTCACTGACAAGTAAAAACGATGATTCTCCCAAGTCGTGGTACTGTTGCACTGCACCTCTGGGACCTTAACGAAGCACCAAGAGAATGAGCTAGATAGGAGTTGCACAAGAATACTGTGTTTGATGTTCAACAAATCGTGGAAATATCACACCACAAGAAAGCAGATGTATGGCCACGTGCCCCCTATCACACAAACCATCCGAGTGAGACGAACAAGTCATGCTGGACATTGTTGAAAAAGCAAGGACGAACTCATAAATAACGCCCTACTTGGAAACCGGCACATGGACAGCCACGTCCAGCATTGACCAAATCTGAACGGACAGCCACGTACATTGACCAAATCTGCGCAGAGGACATCCCAATGACAATGAATGATAGGGACGGTTGGCGAGTAATTGCAATGGATATCCGTGCTACTAGTGTGACATGTTGAGGATGATCTTATAAGGTGGATATTATTATTATTATTATTTACTCCTTTTGAGTTTTCACATCAGTGTTAGCCGATGGTCTTTCCCTGGAGTCTGAGTGACAGCAAGTCTCCTCATGTCTCCAGGACTCTTCTGAGTATTCTGGCAGATTGCAGCAGTGCAGTGTTCTAATGGTTTCAATCCTTCCTCTGATTCCAAACTTTCGAAACCCTTTTCAATCCTTTTGGGACTGTTCCAAGTGCACCAACTACAATTGGTATAACTTTCACTTTCATATTCCATAACTTTTTCAGTTCTCTGGCAAGGTCCAGATATTTGTCCAGTGTGATCTACTTCCATTATTATTATTATTATTATTATTATTATTATTATTATTATTATTATTATTATTCTGCATGTCTATAATTACGCGGATATCGTATTGTGTGTGTTACACCTTGTAACCATTTCAGATTAATAATGGATCATTAAAAACCTGAGAAATGTTATTTATATAACCCGTAATACACAGGTACGCCTATCTTCTTTTATCAGCTCAAACAAAAAAGTTGTGACTGTCAGTCCATAAGCTTTTACACTATAAGGTATGGAGTCAGTTTCTTAGCTTGATTTAGTTTAATATATGTTATTGATGCCGATAGACTAACCTAATTATTATTATTATTATTATTATTATTATTATTATTATTATTATTATTATTATTACAACAATAGAATATGATTAAAACCTCTTTTTCTTGCCGTCATCGTATAAATTAAGTTCCGTCGAACATGCACCATTTGCCAAGTTTTCAAATAATGAATGAGAGATTTGAAAGCAATATACATATATCCATATTCATGACCCAAGATGAAGGTAGGTTCGAACCCCTCGGAGACCAAGCTAATTTTTGATCGAAAATGAAAGCTGTCATGGTTGATAACAGTGACCTGTAAATGACCATGGTGTTGACTGAACTGAGTCAGTCTTAAGACGACGCTTGGTGTTGATTGCATCTTAATCAGCCGAGCTCACACTGACCCACGTTTTCAACACCCGCTCAATAAGGTGGGCGATATTTGATATGTCCCGGCTGAGCTGAGCGAAGGAAGCGTTCAAATGGAAACATGGCAGACAAATTGATCCATCAGTCAAGTGAAAGTAGGAAAAAATGGGCTCCCTGCTTTCTGAAGATTTAAGTGCCAAGATTTAGAAATTCTAGAAACGGACTTTCCTTTCCTTTAATAGGTTTAGATTTCTGGGAACATCTACGAATACGTTAGATTTATTATTAAGCTGTTTGAAAGGGTTTCTTCTTTTTTTGTAGAACTTAATCACAAAGGCTCATTTCATGTATACATAGGCAATTGAGAACCTACACTACTACTACTACTACTACTACTACTACTACTACTAATAATAATAATAATAATAATAATAATAATAATAATACAAATACAAGAAAACAGAAATGGGAAGAAAAACAATTACATTTATACTTCAAACAACAAATTGGGGAGGTTGCACAAAAAATGACCTTCAAATGCAATTTTCAGACCAGGATGTTGACTGTATGTCCACGCTACCTTAACACAAACATAAACGCTCTATCAGTGATATTGAGGTCTTAGAAATATACACCCCATCTTTTGTTATATATATATATATATATATATATATAATATATATAATATATATATATATATATATATAAATTTGTTGTCTGGTTCCAACGGGAGAAAATTCAATATTTTATAAAAAAAAAAAAAGGAAGGTCCGCAAAATGTATTATGTTTTCTGAAAATTTTAAAAAATTCTTTTGATCTTACATATGCAACGTGTTTCAGATCTTCTGGTATCTTCTTCAGGCTTTGATTGATAATATAATTGATATATATATATATATATATATATATATATATATATATAATCTTAAATCAGTGAGTTTGTTTCTAACAGAAATTACGGGGCAATTTAGCATAAATTTATCAATAATAAAGTACCTCTTAATTTGCCTGGGTAAGCAAATTAAATTTGTTTTGGGCCTATTTGACTACTAGGAACCGAGTTATTGGTAATTTTCTGGGGTATCGTTACTTGGAAATGTTTACATGTACTCTTACAATTATTTCTTTATCTTTCGAAATCAAATATAAAGATAATCCCATCTTGCAGACGATCTGCTCTGAATCCTAAAATGAAAATGCAGTAAAAATAAAACATTTTCTTTTTGAAAGTTTGGAAGGCATTACATTTTTTAGGAAAACCTCGATAACAATCAGAAAAACTTTGTATAGATATTTATTGAGTTTATTTATATTTGTATTAGCTTTGAGTTTAATTCTATTTTTAAAATTTTCTAAAAATAAACCTTCATAGGAAAATATTCAGATTCCTTATAAAGATTATGCATGATGGTATTAAAGTCTTAATATTTTTTTTTAATTTCGATAAATCTTGCCTGAATTATAGAATGAAAAATGTATTAACACAAACAATTTTAAATTGCTTTTCTTATTAACATATATAGGTATTACTACTTTGTTTGGGTGTTGAATTGATACCTTTCTCTAGTGTATTAGCTAATACACTAGGGACTGGTATCAATTCAATTAATCTCTCTCCAGTTATGGCGGCTGACGAGTTAGTAGAAGCAGAAAGTAACAAGTAAGAGTCTTCATCATTTCATCTTTCATACTCTCTCTCTCTCTCTCTCTCTCTCTCTCTCTCTCTCTCTCTCTCTCTCTCTCTCTCTCTCTCTCTCTCTCTACATTATATAACTGATGTGTTGAACGAGTCTACAACAAAATGACAGTTTGTTTGAGCTTGTTTTGTTATGTTTTATTAAGTAGATGAATTTATTGCAAATCATAATAAATCCACGATAAGAAAATTTGCTGAAAGAATTTTGGAAACTATTTTCAAAAATATGTTTTTTATTTGTGAACAATACACTGAATAAGGATTTCAATGTGTGGCCAAAATTGTTGTCAATATATTTCACAACAGTAAATAAAAGCTTGCATCGGATATGATTCGAAAATATATGATAAAATATATTTTAAAAAGCAAAGGTTAAAAGAAAATGTATTCATAGAGAAATTGTTAAATTGTTGTTTTTCCCTTGTATTTGTTTTGTATTACTGAATACTTTCTTAATAAGTAATTTTTTTTGTTTGGTTATTTACTTACAAACTTTTATTATTAGATTTTTTAGGGAAAAAAACAATAACCAGTTTGTGTATCTTTGTACATTTTTAACATGTTCAGACAAAATAGACATAAATTGACTATGAAACAAATCAGATAGTAAGAAATCTGCCTGCTTATATGACATGTGGGTCCGTATATATTAGTGGGTGGTGATAGAATTAAAACCAAAATCAGAGAAAGAGATTTTGCAAAAATTCAAAATGCCTACACGCAATTATTAAAACGGCAACTAACTCTCTAAATGAACATCAGCTGTTCTTTCCATCTCTTGATTTCTATAAATGGAAAAATAAATAAATGAAATAAAACTGACATACCCCCACCCCCACCCCAAAAAAAAGAAAAAAAGAAAAAAAAAAAAAAATTACTTGAATTTCTTAACAGAAAAAAAATTGTTACAAAAGGAAAAAGTCTTTTGTCTTCGGAAAATGGCCGACGTCTCAAGCTATTTGATCTCTAATCATGTTTTCCCGCGTTAATGTCTACGTAATGAATCACGTGATATTTAGATGTTTTCTTTCTTTAACTTTTTAAAATTCTTGGCTTACATGGTTCGTATTTTCTTTCTTTCTTTTTTTTCAAATTGAATCAAATCTGAATTTGGATTTTTTGCTTTTTTACTTTTTTTCGTTTTTTGTTTGTTTTTTTTGTTTTCTCTTTTGCTCAATCAGATCGTTTGTTTATATTCTCCCTCGCCCTCTCTCTCCCCACCCCTCTCTCTACTTTCTCCCCTTCTCTCTCTCTCTCTCTCTCTCTCTCTCTCTCTCTCTCTCTCCGTGTCTTCTTGTGTCTCATAATTTAATTACGGGTCAGATAAATAATCGTCCTTAATAAAGAATCATTTACATTTGTTTATTCCAAATTCGATTTGACAACAAAATTTCTTTCTAACAAAAAAATTCGTTTATGTTTCCGACTTTAATTCACTCTTTATTCATTTCGTTGCGTTTTGCAAAATTTATCGAATCGTTATTTAAGATTTGATTTGTTTATATTTTTCTTTTTTAATCTTCGTCAATTCAATTTTCTTTAGGACGCTTTTCAGTCTGGCTCTTTAGAAAATATAAAAGGAATTTTTACGGTTTTATTTCTATTATTTGCATAATACCCGTAAAACATGATATGATTATTTACAAATGAATTAGTAATTCCGCTTCAAGTAATGATGGGATCAGTCAAGTTGAAAAATGAAGAATGCAGAAGCATCGGTCGACTTAAATCACTTGGACAAATAAAGAAAGAAAGAAAAGAAAAAAATGTTTGGATGAGAAAGAAAGAACGAAAAAAAGAAAGAAAAGGTTTTTGGAGAAGAAAGAAAGAAAAGAAAAATGTTTGGATGTGAAAGAAAGAACAGAACAGAGCAGAAAGAAAAGAAAGAAAGAAAGAAAGAAAGAAAGAAAGAAAAGAATAGAGCAGAAAGAAAGAAAGAAAGAAAGAAAGAAAGAAAAGAATAGAAAAATGTTTGGATGTGAAAGAAAGAACAGAACAGAACAGAACAGAACAGAACAGAAGAAAGAAAGAAAGAAGAAAGAAGAAAGAATAGAAAATGTTTCGATGTGAAAGAAAGAACAGAAAGAAAGAAAGAAAGAAAGAAAGAAAGAATAGAAAAATGTTTGGATGTGAAAAAGAAAGAAAGAAAGAAAAAAGAAAGAACGTGAGGATTCTTTTTTTTTTTTTTACAAAAGAATGAACAAAACACAACAGAACATAAAGGTGGGAAGAATTTAGCAAAGCGAAAATAAGTTGGAACAAAATCAAAATTCAAAAGAGCGAAAGAAAAAGAAAAAAGATTAAAGTATCGAAGGTATAGTGAGACCAGAAAAAATAGTTGCGGTAAAATGTGTGTGTGTATGCGTGTGTGTGTTGTGTGTGTGTGTGTGTGTGAGAGAGAGAGAGAGAGAGAGAGAAGAGAGAGGAGAGAGAGGAGAGAGAGAGAGAGAGAGAGAGAGAGAGAGGGGAGGGGAGAAATATTCGTTACATCTATCTAAAATTACCTGGAAAATATATAATGAAAATATGTTCTCCCCCCTCCTCTCTTCTCTCTCTCTCTCTCTCTCTCTCTCTCTCTCTCTCTCTCTCTCACCTACTCGGCCGCACGGATTCTGCGTCTGCTCTCTCTCTCTCTCTCACACCACACACACACACACATCAACACGCAATACACCACACATTTTTAAACCGCAACTATTTTATTTTCTGGTCTCACTATATCCTTCGATACTTTAATCTTTTTTCTTTTTCCTTTCGCTCTTTTGAATTTTGATTTTTGTTCGGCAACTTATTTTTCGCTTTGCTAAAATTCTTCCCACCTTTATGTTCTGTTTGTGTTTTGTTCTTTTTGTAAAAAAAAAAAAAAAGAATTCCTCACGTTCTTCTTTCTTTCTTCTTTCTTTCTTTCACACCAACATTTTTCTATTCTTTCTTTCTTCTTTCTTTCTTTCTTTCTGTTCTTTCTTTCACATCGAAACATTTTTCTATTCTTTCTTTCTTTCTTTCTTTCTTTCTTTCTTTCTGTTCTGTTCTGTTCTGTTCTGTTCTGTTCTTCTTTCAACATCCAAACATTTTCTATTCTTTTCTTTCTTTCTTTCTTTCCTTTCTTTCTTCTTTCTTTTTCCTTTCTTTTCCTTTTTTTTCTTTCTTTCTTTCTTTCTTTCTTTCCTTTCTGCTCTGTTTCTGTTCTTTCCTTTCACATCCAAACATTTTTCTTTTCTTTCTTTCTTCTTCCAAAAACCTTTTCTTTTCTTTTTTTCGTTCTTTCTTTCTCATCCAAACATTTTTTTCTTTTTTTCTTTCTTTATTTGTCCAAGTGATTTAAGTCGACCGATGCTTCTGCATTCTTCATTTTTCAAATTGACTGATCCCATCATTACTTTGAAGCGGAATTACTAATTCATTTGTAAATAATCATATCATGTTTTACGGGTATTATGCAATATAATAGAAAATAAAAACCGTTAAAAATTCCTTTTTATATTTTCTAAAGAGCCAGACTGAAAGCGTCCTAAAGAAAATTGAATTGACGAAGATTAAAAAACAGAAAAATATAAACAAATCAAATCTTAAATAACGATTCGAATAAATTTTGGGCAAAACGCAACGAAATGAATAAAAGTGAAATTAAAGTCGGAAACATAAACGATTTTTTTGTTAGAAAGAAATTTTGTTGTCAAATCGAATTTGGAATAAACAAATGTAAATGATTCTTTATTAAGACGATTATTTATCTGACCGTAATTCGAATTATGAGACACAAGAAGACACGGAGAGAGAGAGAGAGAGAGAGAGAGAGAGAGAGAGAGAGGAAGGGGGAGAAGTAGAGAGAGGGGGTGGGGAGAGAGGGCGAGGGAGAATATAAACAAACGATCTGATTGAGCAAAAGAGAAAACAAAAACAAACAAAAAACGAAATAAAGTAAAAAAGCAAAAATCCAAATTCAGATTTGATTCAATTTGAAATAAAAAAAAAGAAAGAAAAGAAAATACGAACCATGTAAGCCAAGAATTTTAAAAAGTTAAAGAAAGAAAACATCTAAATATCAGCGTGATTCATTACGTAGACATTAACGCGGGAAAACATGATTAGAGATCAAATAGCTTGAGACGTCGGCCATTTTCCGAAAGACAAAAAGACTTTTCCTTTTGTAACAGATTTTTTTTCTGTTAAGAAATTCAAGTAATTTTTTCTTTTTTTTTTCTTTTTTCCTTTTTTTTGGGTGGGGGTGGGGGTATGTCATTTTAATTTCATTTATTTTATTTTTCCCATTTATAAGAAATCAAGAGATGGAAAAGAACAGCTGATGTTCATTTTAGAGAGTTAGTTGCCGTTTTAATAATTGCGTGTAGGCATTTTGAATTTTTGCAAAATCTCTTTCTCTGATTTTGGTTTTAATTCTATCACCACCCACTAATTATATACGGACCCAATGTCATATAAGCAGGCAGATTTCTTACTATCTGATTTGTTTCATAGTCAATTTATGTCTATTTTGTCTGACACATGTTAAAAATGTACAAAGATACACAAACTGGTTTTGTTTTTTTCCCAAAAAATCTAAAATAAAAGTTTGTAAGTAATAACCAAACAAAAAAATACTTATTAAGAAAGTATTCAGTAATACAAAACAAATACAAGGGAAAAAACAACAATTTAACAATTTCTCTATGAATACATTTTCTTTTTAACCTTTGCTTTTTTAAAATATATTTTATCATATATTTTCGAATCATATCCGATGCAAGCTTTTATTTACTGTTGTGAAATTATATTGACAACAATTTTGGCCACACATTGAAATCCTTATTCAGTGTATTGTTCAACAAATAAAAACATATTTTTGAAAATAGTTCCAAAATTCTTTCAGCAAATTTTCTTATCGTGGATTTATTATGATTTGCAATAAATTCATCTACTTAATAAAACATAACAAAACAAGCTCAAACAAACTGTCATTTTGGTTGTAGACTCGTTCAACACATCAGTTATATAATGTAAGAGAGAGAGAGAGGAGAGAGAGAGAGAGAGAGAGAGAGGAGAGAGAGAGAGAGAGAGAGAGAGAGAGAGAGAGAGAGAGTATGAAAGATGAAATGATGAAAGACTTTTACTTGTTACTTTCTGCTTCTACTAACTCGTCAGCCGCCATAACTGGAAGAGAGATTAAATTGAATTGATACCAGTCCTAGTGTATTAGCTAATACACTAGAGAAAGGTATCAATTCAACACCCAACACAAGTAGTAATACTATATATGTTAATAAGAAAAGCAATTTAAAATTGTTTGTGTTAATACATTTTTCATTCTATAATTCAGGCAAGATTTATCGAAATTAAAAAAAAATATTAAGACTTTAATACCATCATGCATAATCTTTATAAGGAATCTGAATATTTTCCTATGAAGGTTTATTTTTAGAAAATTTTAAAAATAGAATTAAACTCAAAGCTAATACAAATATAAATAAACTCAATAAATATCTATACAAAGTTTTTCTGATTGTTATCGAGGTTTTCCTAAAAAATGTAATGCCTTCCAAACTTTCAAAAAGAAAATGTTTTATTTTTACTGCATTTTCATTTTAGGATTCAGAGCAGATCGTCTGCAAGATGGGATTATCTTTATATTTGATTTCGAAAGATAACAGAAATAATTGTAAGAGTACATGTAAACATTTCAAGTAACGATACCCCAGAAAATTACCAATAACTCGGTTCCTAGTAGTCAAATAGGCCAAACAAATTTAATTTGTTTACCCAGGCAAATTAAGAGGTACTTTATTATTGATAAATTTATGCTAAATTGCCCGTAATTCTGTTAGAAACAAACTCACTGATTTAAGATTTTATATATATATATATATATATATATATTATAATCAATTATATTATCAATCAAAGCCTGAAGAAGATACCAGAAGATCTGAAACACATGTTGCATATGTAAGATCAAAAGAATTTTTTAAAATTTTCAGAAACATAATACATTTTGCGGACCTTCCTTTTTTTTTTTATAAAATATTGAATTTTCTCCCCGTTTGGAAACCAGAACAACATTTTATATATATATATATTTATATATATATATATATATTATATATATATATATATATATATATAACAAAAGATGGGTGGCTATATTTTCTAAGACCTCAATATCACTGATAGGAGCGTTTATGTTTGTGTTAAGGTAGCGTGGACATACAGTCAACATCCTGGTCTGAAATTGCATTTGCAGGTCATTTTTTGTGCAACCTCCCCAATTTGTTGTTTGAAGTATAAATGTAATTGTTTTTCTTCCATTTCTGTTTTCTGTATTTGTATTATTAATTATCCATTATTATTATTATTTATTAGTAGTAGTGTAGTATAGTAGTATAGTAGTAGTGTTTAGGTTCTCAATTGCCTATGTATACATGAAATGAGCCTTTGTGATTAAGTTCTGCAAAAAAAGAAGAAACCTTTCATACAGCTTAATAATAAATCTAACGTATTCGTAGATGTTCCAGAAATCTAAACGCTATTAAAGAAAGGAAAGTCCGTTTCTAGAATTTCTAAATCTTGGCACTTAAATCTTCAGAAAGCAGGGAGCCATTTTTTCCTACTTTCACTTGACTGATGGATCAATTTTGTCTGCCATGTTTCCCATTTGAACGCTTCCTTCGCTCAGCTCAGCCGGGACATATCAAATATCGGCCACCTTATTGAGCGGGTGTTGAAAACGTGGGTCAGTGTGAGCTCGGCTGATTAAGATGCAATCAACACCAAGCGTCGTCTTAGACTGCTCAGTTCAGTCAACACCATGGTCATTTACAGGTCACTGTTATCAACCATGACAGCTTTCATTTTCGATCAAAATTAGCTTGGTCTCCGGGTTCGAACCTACCTTCATCTTGGTCATGAATATGGATATATGTATATTGCTTTCAAATCTCTCTTTCATTATTTGAAAACTTGGCAAATGGTGCATGTTCGCGGAACTTAATTTATACGATGACGGCAAGAAAAAGAGGTTTTAATCATATTCTTTGTTGTAATAATAATAATAATAATAATAATAATAATAATATAATAATAATAAATAATAAAAAATAATTAGGTTAGTCTATCGGCATCAATAACATATATTAAACTAAATCAAGCTAAGAAACTGACTCCATACCTTATAGTGTAAAAGCTTATGGACTGACAGTCACAACTTTTTTGTTTGAGCTGATAAAAGAAGATAGGCGTACCTGTGTATTACGGGTTATATAAATAACATTTTCTCAGGTTTTTAATGATCCATTATTAAATCTGAAATGGTTACACAGGTGTAACACACACAATACGATATCCGCGTATTATAGACATGCAGAATAAATAATAATAATAATAATAATAATAAATAATAATCTGGGACTTTGAAATAAAACGGATCACCTTATACAGCAAGAAGACCAGACCCCTAGTGTTGATAAATAAAAAAGTAAGAACTTGTCCAACTGGTGATTTTGCAGTGCCAGCAGATCACAGGGTGAAGTTAAAGGAAAAAATGAACAAATGGACAAATATCTGGACCTTGCAGAGAACTGAAAAGTTAATGGATATGAAAGTTTGAAAGTTAATACCAATTGTAGTTGGTTGCACTTGGAAGCAGTCCCAAAAAGGATAGAAAAGGGTTTCGAAAGTTTGGATATCAGTGGAGGATTGAAAACCATTTCAGAACACTGCACTGTGCAATCTGCCAGAATACTTGCAGAAGAGTCCTGGAACCTGAGGAGACTTGCTGTCACTCAGACTCGCAGGAAAGACCATCGGGTAACACTGATGTGAAAACTCAAAAGGGAGTAAATAATAATAATATACATATCCCCTTAATAACATCATCCTCAACATTGTCACAGCTAGTAGCACGGATATCCATTGCAATTACTCGCCACGCGTCCGCTATCATTCATTGTCATTGGATGTCCTCCTGCGCAGATTTGGGGTCATTGTTACGTGGCTGTCCAGATTTGGTAGATGTTCAGATTTGGTCCAATGCTGGACGTGCTGTCCATGTGCCGGTTTCCAGTAGGGCGTTATTTCATGAGTTCGTCCTTGCTTTTTCAACAATGTCCAGCATGACTTGTTCGTCTCACTCGGATGGGTTTGTGTGATAGGGGCCGTGGCCATACATCTGCTTTCTTGTGGTGTGATATTTCCACGATTTGTTTGAACATCAAACACAGTATTCTTGTGCAACTCCTATCTAGCTCATTCTCTTGGTGCTTCGTTAAGGTCCCAGAGGTGCAGTGCAACAGTACCCGACTTGGGAGAATCATCGTTTTTACTTGTCAGTGAAATCTATTTACATATGAACTTTTAATATATTTATAGGAGACAATGCCTTCTCTATGGGTGGCAATTAACATCGCTTTCTGTGGATGGAATATTACTACCTAGGTACGTGAATTATTCTACTGGCTTCAGAGGGGCTTATCCGTTGAGTGTAAGAGATCTCATTTTCTTTATAAATATTGGTTATCAAGTGATATACCCTATAGAGTAATGGAATGCGTCGACGGTTACTATAAGTAATAAGGGACAATTTTATGGCTTGTAGAGTAAGCCAATGCGAGTCAGCTCATAACTCTATTGTCGGACGTATTTCCCACGTCTGCTGTACTGTAATTGTCTACTCTTTTGTTAATACATTTTTCTACATATGTTACCCGTCGTTTTGTCTTAATTTGACCCCGTAAAACCCCACAACCGATACTCTTGACCATTCTTCCAATAGACAAAAGGACAATGAAACTAATGGCAATGCTAGGTATTAAACAGTGAGATGGATATAAGCGACTATGTGATCAAAAAAGAGTGGAGAGGATCACCTGCATTGGGATGGGGAGATGCAAAATAGTCTCCACTGTTCCCTATCCATGTCGATGCATTTTAAATCTCCCACGGGCGGTTAAAAAGATTTTAATAATTCTATGGAGGTATGCTTTATTGAAAAGCAGAATTAGTTGTTTTGAATGAGGCGGGGAGGTCTATGCTTTGGATTAGGTCTAGCTTAGATTGGGGACGCGTGATTCCTTTGGGAAATAGTTGTAAAAGTGTACATAAAATGAGCAGCATTAAACACTAGAAATAAGGAGGAAAAGGCCATAAAAGAAAAAGAAAATACAAAATAAAAAATACATTAAAAAAATATAAAAATAAAAATAAAATAAAAGAAATAATAATATATATATATATATATATATATATATTTATATATATATATTATATATATATATATGTGTGCGTACCACATATGTATAGTTATTTTACTAGGCTTAGCTTAGATGTGGCAGCAAGGACACAGAAGTAAGGGGCACCCAGTGAGATCGAACTTCCTAACAAAGAATGCCAATATTTTTGTTGAGAGAAATCATTTCACGGAGAAAACTTTTGAATCATCATATCATAAGAAACTCCAGAGAATGTTTTCTGAAACACTGGACGCTTGTGGGGTTTTTAATTTATTTGTCAGCGTTTAATTGTTGAATATTCAATTCCTACACAAAATTTGAAATTTTCATTACATTTCAGAGAAAATCTTTTTTTTTATTAAGAGCAACGTAACAGCTTATAACAACTAAAGTTGATTCAGACGCAGAGGCACGAATCGATATTGCAGGAAATCTATCAGACGTCAGTCCCCCCCCCCCCCAAAAAACCAAACCTATGGGGTTCCCCCCCCCCCCCAAATGCTACTCTCTCGATTTTAGAACAAATGGGACCTGTGTGTGAGGTGAACTGAGGACGTGTTGGCGTAGAAAGAGAAACACACGAATCTTAAGAACGCGTAATAATTATTACTTAGAAATCATGGAATAATTAGAAAGACGCAAATCTATATATTGTATCTATGTCAGTCTATTAAATCTATCTATCTATTCATATCTATACTATCTCATATCTATCTATCTATCTATCTATTAATAATCTTTCATACAATGACAGTAGCATTGCAACCAACAAAGCCTTTATCAGATGATGATTCTGGGTTCAGGCATGAGTTTCGGGCCGAAGCATCATTAACGCACTAACCCAGAGCGTCCAAGCCAGTATCTCACGTATACTACCAGAACTTTGTTCGGTTTGATGTCACCATATATAGGACTGCCAAATATCCACGCTGATGCGGTTAGAGCTTTCTCCTGAATCTTTTTTAAGTATTTCCTCTTATTGGTGGAAGAAAGTCAAGTTTAGACAAAATGCCGAGATTGAGTCGGTAATAAATCCCGGCATCAACTTCATGGGAAATACATCTGTTATCATCCGTTTCTGACGCATT
>CM042137.1:126522046-126526885 GCA_023376005.1 Doryteuthis pealeii | reverse complement strand
GTAATTTGATGGAATGGAATCAGTCAATGTTTGAAAAATGAAGAATGCAGAAGCCATCGGTCGACTTAAATCACTTGACAAATTAAAGAAAGAAGAAAAGAAAAAAAATGTTTGGATGAGAAGAAAAGAACGAAAAAAAAAGAAAAGCAAAAGGGTTTTTTTTTTTTTTTTGGAGAAAGAAAGTGAAAGAAAGAAAGGAAAAAATGTTTTGATGTTCTGGAAAGAAAGAAACAGAACAGAACAGAAAGAAAAGAGAAAGAAAGAAGAAAAGAAAGAAAGAGAAGAAAGAAGAAAGAAAGAAAAGATAGAGCAGAAAGAAAAAAAGAAAGAAAGAAAAGAATAGAAAAATGTTTGGATGTGAAAGAAAAGAACAGAACAGAGCAGAAGAAAGAAAGAAAGAAAAGAAAGAAAGAAAGAAGAAAGAAATAAAAGAGAAAGAGAAAAGAAAGAAAAAGCAGAAAGAATAGAAGCAGAAAGAAAAAAAAAGAAAGAAAGAAAGAAAAAGAATAGAAAAATGCTTGGAATGTGAAAAGAAAGAACAGAACAGAACAGAACAGAAAAGAAAGAGAAGAAAGAAAGAAAGAAAGAAGATAGAAACAACGGATGGAAAGAGAAAGAACAGAACAAAGAACAGAACAAACAGAAAGAAAGAAAGAAAGAAAGAAAGAAAAATAGAAAAATGTTTGGATGTGAAAGAAAGACAGAACAGAACAGAAAGAAAAAAGAAAGAAAGAACAAAGAAAGAAAGAAAGACGTGAGGATTCATTTTTTACAAAAGAATGAACAAAACACAACAGAACATAAAGGTGGTAAGAATTTAGCAAAGCGAAAATAAGTTGGAACAAAATCAAAATTGAAAAGACCGAAAGAAAAAGAAAAAAGAATAAAGTATGGAAGGTATAGTGAGACCAGAAAAGAAAATAGTTGCGGTAAAATGTGTCTGGGTATGCGTGTGTGTGCGTGTGTGTGTGTGTGTGTAATAGAGAGAGAGAGAGAGAGAGAGAGAGAGAGAGAGAGAGGAGGGGATAAATATTCGTTACATCTATCTAAAAATTACCTGGAAATATATAATGAAAATATGTCCCCCCTCCCCCTCTCTCTCTCTCTCTTCTCTCTCTCTCTCTCTCTCTCTCTCTCTCTCTCTCTCTGTTTACTTAAGAGCTATTGCTTTTGGTCAATATGTAAAAGTATAATAATCTTGATTTAACTTTGTCGCACTCTTTTTTTTTTCTTTCTTTACTTCGTTTCGTTATGTTCGATTAGGAAACATATTAGTGCTATCAATTCCCCGCGCTTAACACTTTCTATCTTTAAATTTATTTATTTCTTACTTACTTTTTTATTATATATTTTCTGTTTCTGTGTAGCGTGTCCTTTTTCTTACCTTCCTTTTTTTATACAATAACGGAATGGTCTCTTATTTAGCTGAGGTGACAACACTCATGAGAAATAAGAATTCGGTTGATAAGCAACACCAGATAATCAGGATTCACATTTTTGCATTTCATCTTGTCACATGTTTAACAAGAGTGTGTTGCAAAATGAAAAAGGTCGTACGAACACGAGTATTAATATACAGATTAGTCAACCATACAATTGCTTACAAATTGTTTGTATTAGATCAGAATATTTTATATCATATAACTGTGGGAAAATAATCAAATATTCAAAAATAAAAAAGGAATAGTATTATCTGCGTTATTCGGACTATTGTCCTCATCTTCAATGTTATTTGTACAACGTTTCGGCCGATAAATAAGATGAGGACAATAGTCCGAATAACGCAGATAATACTAATCTTCAAGCCTCGTCTCAAACATTCAGAGAAATAGTATAAAAAAGGAATATTTGTAAAATGTATAATGGAACATTGAAAATGTAGTTATGATTACAATCAAACATTTACAAATCAATCAAATATCGGCATTAAATAACCCATAAGGGATTGTTATTCAATTATATAAATAAACCAAACATGCACACACACTGTCCTGTCGTTTGGGGCTTTAAAATACACCGACTGCACTTCTGCAGATGAGTAAGACTCCCCCATTGGTGTCAACTCTTGGCCGTGGGTGGTGACCTGTGATGCTTTAGGACGGAATCATGATGGATGAGCCGTCTATGATATGCACCATTCCACTATAGGTCCTTAGGCTATACGGGCGGTCGGAGAGGCCCCTTCTGATCAATCAGCTTGTCATATCTAGCTCTAACACCTATATGATTGTCCCAACCCTTTTGTCCTCATGGAAGATCCCAACCCTTTTTATCATATATGTACTACAAGGCGGTGGTGGAGGGTCTTAGTGTCCTGGGTATGACGTTAACCCCTATCTGATAGTGGAGTTCCAGTTCTGGGGCTCGGGAAATGTGGCGTACCCCTTTTATGACCATTACTCTCAGGCCCACTCTGACCCGCAGTGGAAGTACCTGTTGTTACCTGTTTTTCTAAATATGAGTTTTTAAAAAAAATGTGTATTCATTAAGAATTAATAAGACAAAAACATCTACGGCATGAAATGACCCAACAAGGGTTGACGTGCTATAAAACCAAATCAACCAACCAACCAACCAACATACATACATACATTAATATATATATATATATATATATATATATATATATTAAGAATGGAAATGAGTAACCTATTCGAGTAGGTTACTCATTTCCATTCTTAAAATAAATGTATGCTCTACATTGTATTGAGCACTTTGTATTTGTTTTTTCTCAACCTTAACCTCTGGATATTGTGCGCTTCCAACGATCGTTCTTATACCCACCGGTAAGTTAATACTTATACATATACAAATATATATATATATAATATATATATATATATATATATATATATATATATATATATATATGATGTTGTTGTGAAGTCCACGTATGATTCTTTATCTGATGAGTCTATTTATATGCGTGAACAGTCAGTCTACGACAAACCTTTGAAAAAGAAGGGTGTACGCACTTCGAAATATTGGTAAATAAATCAAATTTAGAACATAATATTCAATGTCAAGTCTCAAATCTTCATTTGTCACTCTTATTTCTTTCATGCTTTTAAACAATCAAAAATTATTTTCCCATATATATATATATATATATATATATATATATATATATATATTGGTTTGAGGTTGATTTTGAAGGCTATCACAATGCAGGTGTAAAGAATAAGGTAACAATGGTGTTGTGTATTAACCTGTATTTTATTCTTGAATTTTTTAGATAAAATCTCTTTTTCAGAAGATCACTGAAACTGAAAATTTCATTTAACTAGAAATGCCATAACAAGATGACTTCAGTTCCAGTGATCTTCTGAAAAAAGATTTTATCTCGAAAATTCAAGAATAAAATACAGGTTAACACACAACACCATTTGTTACCTTATTCTTTACACCTGCATTGTGATAGCCTTCAAAATCAACCTCCAAACCAATATATACATAATGCTTCAAGCAAATTATAAAACTCTCTTATATATATATATAATAATATAATATAATATATATATATATATATATATATATACTAGCAAATATATGCACCCTCCGGGTGCAAGTATTTAAGTTTAAATGTAATAAAATATAGGATTAAATCAGAAAGGCTAATGAAACTAATTAAGAATTCAGATAAAAAGATTTGAAACGGAGGGGGTATAATCGGAAAATAGAACAACTGAAACTTACTCTTTCATCACTTCCGTTTTTCAATGCTAAATTTTCCTAATTTAACTATTTAGTTAAAATAGAAAGTAAAGAATAACATTACAGTTATTTCTTCTTGTTAATGAATTTTATTTAAGATTTATTGAAGAGATTTTTACTCATATTCATTAAGATACAACCAAACAATTAGAAATCAATAATACCAATCACATTTTTATTAAAATCAGTTTTTTTAATATCAATATGCAAATTAGCTTTACGTTTACACTGAAAACTGGTATTTTGTTGTATATATAAATACAATTGCATGTTTTTAGCATTTAGGTAAGGCCAACAGTATTAATAATGTCAAACAGCTTTATTATTAATTGCGGTTTAAATAGAAATAGAATCATGGAGAATGTGATGTAAATAACTAAGGGAATTGTGACTTGTATAGTAATATAGTTTCGGTTACAGACAGAAAAACATACAATCTCTATTATAATAAGATATATATATATATATATATATATGGTTTTATTATGTTCTTTTCGTTAGCAGATAATCTAGACAAAGTTTGCCAGTTGGTTATACATATTTACCAACCCCTCCGCACAAGCAGAATGAGACATCATGTCAATTTCTTAAGCGGAGTTTAACAGGTTTAAATTCAGAGTTTTCCTTCTTCTTGACCGGTGACCATGCTATGATTAAAGAGCCCAGTCTACCCTATTTATTACCCATAGCCGGAGAAAGAGTTGCAGAATGCATACCTTTCCCAAAGGTATTAGCGCTATGTAAAATACAAACAGCTTCGTCCAGGATTTCTTACGGTTGAAACCATTTCACCGCGCCCCTCCACCATTGTCAGTTAGTTAACCATATTTATTAAGTTTAGCTAGTCCACAAGTTTTGAGCCCCTCCATTCGATCCTTGTGCAAGGTAACCATTCCTTCGACCTATCACTTGTTCTTTGATATTTTTTCCGTCCTAACAACTCACCTCGATTCGCTTGATCGAAACATACCAGAAATGAATTAACTTAAACCGAAACAAAAGCTTCACTGCAACTATCGCTGGTTTATTCTGCAGACCCCAAGTTCAGAAAACACGTTTTTTAGAAGGAAATCTAATTCCTCTTCGCATTTGAATGAACATAGTTGTTTAGTGCGTAAAGCAGAA
>CM042137.1:126517046-126519546 GCA_023376005.1 Doryteuthis pealeii | reverse complement strand
GGCAAAACATTCTTGACAACACAGCTGTCATGCTTACTGTTGGTCGTTTTTTTAGACTGGCAAGCCACCTCTTGTGAAAGAAAACTTTTTGCAGCTGAAAACATGAATAAAAATGTCTGTATTCGGCGTGTGTGGTATGTTTCGTTAAAAATCATGGACACAATTCGTTTTAACAATTATATATTGTTTTTTTTCTCTTTTTATTTCTTTTTTCTTGTCGTCTCACAAGATTTCTTAAGATTGATTCAATAGCACTCGGCGGGAAAATTGTCTGACAGTCATTGAGACATTTGAAATATACATAAGAAATCTGATAAGTCGCCAATAATTTTTTTTAAATTGCTAAAACGAACCTTGTACTTTTAAATAAACTTCATATATATATATATATATATATATATATATATATATATATATATATATATAAGAGAGAGAGAGAGAGAGAGAGAGAGAGAAAGAGAAAAAGAGAGAGAAATGAAGGAAGGTTATGAGAAAAGTAGGGATATTTCTTTACACAAGTTTCGAACTTAGTTCATCATCAATTTTTTAAAAATTAAAATAGATCACTGAGTAGGCCTGAGCCTATTCTAGTAGTGGCCAGGTTTGAAATAAAAAAAAATTCTTTTCCTAGACTGGTTGCCTAACCAATATTAAAGAGCACAGTCTGTCCTACTATTTACCCGTAGCTGGAAGGTGAATAGTTGGATTCATAACATTCCCAACGTTATTAGCACTACGTGAACTGTGGCTTCGTCCATTTCCTGCAACTCTAACCAGTTGACCACCGCGTTTCCTTCATCAGGAGAAAGATTTTTGTAAAGACACGTTTTTGGAAAGTTAATATCCAACAATAGAAGCAGAAAAAATAACTGGTCACATTCGTTGTATTATATATATATAATATATATATATATATATATATATATATATATATATGCGTGTGTGTGCGTGTGTGTGCGTGCAAGAGTAAGCATTTAACAAATTATATATAGTCTATTTTATTTAAGCGATATTAAAGTCCACAATTAATTGTAAATAATTTTCAAGAGCCAAGTATCTATGGAGTTACCGGTCAAAATACATTTATAATAGCCAAATTTCTTAGGCATAAAATAACTCAACAAGGGTTAACATGCCATAAAATCCAACCAACCAGCCTTGTGGAAGAACTATTTGATGTACAAATGGGCGGAACTGGTATAACTTAACAAGAAAATGAGGCTAGTAGACCAGAGAGTGAAAATGAATGAAAAAAAATATTTAAAAATAGAAAAATTCTTAGATCTTGCCAGAGAGCTAATGAAGCTGTGGCTGAGGAACATGAGCTACTAATGCTAGCTGGTGTACTTAAAATGGTCCCTTAAATAATCCTTATATAAATCTATAGGTGTGCATCCGCATGGGCATGTATTGTGGATATACGGAAGATATAGATGATCCCAGACTTATCTCTACTTTTATCCCCTTTCTCTCTCTCTCTCTCTCTCTCTCTCTATATATATATATATTATATATATATATATATATATATATATAATATATATATATATATATATATATAATATAACCAACTGGCAAACTTCAATTAAGCACATATTCTCCAAAATTGTCGGCTAAAAAAGCCTTATCAAAACACATCGTTTGTTTATTTACTTCACACACACACACACACACACACACACACACACACACATATAATATATAATATATATATATATATTTATAGACTCTCACGTCGATTTCGACGCATGAAGGTTCATACAATGAACAGCCCACACAGTGATTTGTTTATAGTGGTAAAGGCTTGTGTTGGACTATCCGCACTTTTTTGGCACAGTCGATAGGAAAGAATTGGTGCACGAATGCCACAAACCTAATCAACGACTTACCTCAGGAATTGTGAATTCAGTGTTTTCCCTCTCCTAGACTGGTTACCTATACAAAGTTAGAGCCCAGTCTGCCCTACTATTTTACCCATAGCTGGAGGGAGAATATATGGATTCATACCTTTCCCAACGGTATTAGCGCTATAGGAAATGCAAACAGCCTTGTCTGGAATTTGAACTCGGGTCGACAAGTCATATATATATATATATATATATATATATATATATATATATATATATTTATTTATTTATTATTATATATATATATATATATATATATATATATATATATATATATATATGCTCTGTTACTCTAACATTGAGCACACATTGAGCTCTCAAACAGCGACTTATTTTTTTAAAAATCAAACTCTTGTGTCGTAAGTCTTCTGTGGACTTTTGGATTATATATATATATATATATATATATATATATTATATATATATATATATATATATATATATATATCCCCAATGCACCATTTGGGAAAGTTGTATTCAAACTTTTCCAAGATTATGTCGTGATTATTCTGAAAGTATTCCCTTATTTTCTCTTCTGATACTAAATGCTCAAATTCTAATTCTATAAATGCATTTTGTACAATTGTACGTTT
>CM042137.1:126507046-126512046 GCA_023376005.1 Doryteuthis pealeii | reverse complement strand
TATGAGTTTTTCCAATATTGAATTTTACAGTCACAGAAGGCGGTGTAACTTCAAAGGCACAAGACTATATAGTCTTTTGAGACTGCAATGCAGATTGATATATATATATATATATATATATATATATATATATCATCATCATCATTGGCAATTCAGTCTCGAAAGACTATGATAAAAGTTTTGTGTGCCCCTGAGGTTGCAGCCCTCCTGTGACTATGAAGTCCTATGTTTGAGAAACATTCTCGACCACAGATTTTTCATTTGTAGGTTGTCCCTGTAGATGATGATGTTCTGATGCTTTGTTGCCGTTGCTTTCTTATGGACCTCTTAGCTTCATGATGTTGTATCAGGGTAATTCTGACATGTACAGGCCTCTATGGAGATTTTGCCGCCACGAGGGCGGTCTTGAGCCAAATTTTCCCAGCTGGAAGGGACAATGCCAAAGCACCTGAGATCATTTTTGCAGACATCCTTGAATCGCAGTAGGGGGCGACCAATATATATATATATATATATATATATATATATATATCATATCGGCATTGCAGTGCTGGCCTGGTGAGTCATCTGAGAAAACACAGGAATGGAGAGTCAAATACAACTGTCATATAAATATGATGATAAAAAAGGGGAAAAGCAGGGAATGGTCTTACTCGAATCACCAGTTGACAGCCATCATATATATATATATATATATATATATATATATATATATATATATATGTGTGTGTGTGTGTGTGTGTGTGTGTGTGTGTGTGTGTGTGTGTGTGTTTCAAAAGATTTGATATCATTTGAGTTCAGTTTGTTTCAGAAAAATTGATTTTTAATTTTATAATCTAATAACTTGTCTAATTCTCGTTCAAATGATCTCAAATTTTAACAAATCTGTAGAAGCAGCTCAGAATTCTATGTTTAAAGTTTAAACGCCTTTCCCTTTCGAATATTCGTATACATAATAAAAGGAAAATATTTAATATAGAATTATGACTTCTTTCTACAGAGGCTGTTAAAATTCGGGATCATATGAATGAGAATTGATTAAGTTATTAGATTACAAAATGAATGTAAATTTTTCTGGACTAGCCTCGTTTTGAAATTCTAACGTAAATATTAATTGAATGAATTTAAACTATGAATAGCGTTGTTGATTTCTATTTCTATTCTAAAATTTCGGAATTAATAACTAATATATATATATATATATATATATATATATATATATATATATATATATATATATATATATATATATATATATTATAATAAAAGATGAATTAAAATAATTATTTAAAACAAAACTGAATAAATTGAATATTTGGTTTTGTGAAGTATCTCACTTTTGTATGTAAACATATCTATCTTATTTTTGAGAAAAAATCGATTTCTAATCAGTCTAAGATTTCCGCATCGTCAGAATGTCAAGGTTGATAATAATATCATCGCAACCGAAAATCATTTTAGCAATCCAAAATACAATCGCTTCTTTGAACCCCCCACCCCCCCAAAAAAAAACAATAGAAAACAACAGAAAATAAATTATATATATATATATAAATTAAAAATGCATAATATACATTTTCAATCTTATTTTTCGCATAACCTCATTTGTTAGCAATTTTAATAAGCAATTTTCAAATCGAAATAGGAAAATTAGCCCAATGAAAAAAGAAAAAAAACCTCACAAATCGTTTTCATGTTATATGGTAAGCAACTCAGATAACCGTTTGAGGTTGAAAGAGCATTAGTTTTGGGACATCGTTTTGTGTACAACCCTGACTCCTCAAAAAAAAAAAAAGAAACTATATATATATATATATATATATATATTATATATATATATATATATGAGAAGTAAATACACACGCGGTGTGTTCATGATATGGCTTTTTTTAGCCGACAATTCCTGGGAGAATATGTGCTTAATTGAAGTCGCACCCAATTCTGAAAGTCAGTTAATTACTAATTAATTTATTAGGTGGGCATACCTATTCAAATGTAAGGCTAAAAAAATCAATCTCTGTATGTACATTTCGGCCTATTAGCCCCAGTAGCAATTATATATATAATATTATATATATATATATATATTATATAGTGTATAGTTCGTCTATTTATTTTTTTAGACGGAAAAAATTCGAATTACTTCTCAACATAACTTCACAAATGTAAGACATTATTTTATCATCTCCAATATATTATTTTATATAATAATTATATTAATTCAATGCTTCAATAGAGAGTCCCAAAGGATGTGAATGGTTTTTTTCCATTAATGACCTCTCTCAAAAGTTTATTATTATTATTATTATTATTATTATTATTATTATTATTATTATTATTATTATAATGCAGTATTCTGGATGGTCTCAATTATTCCTCTGATTTCCAGATTTTCCAATTTTTTTCCAAGCTGTTTGGGACCGTTCCATGTGCACCAACTACAATTGGTATCACTTTGACTTTCATATTCCATAACTTCTTCAGTTCTCTGGCAAGGTTTAGATATTTGTCCATTTTTTCGTTTTCCTTCAACTTCACCCTGTGATATGCTGGAACTGCAAAATCCACCAGTTGACAAGTTCTTTCTTTTTTGTTAATCAGCAATTAATTGTTTGGAAATACCATGAGTGACATACAGTTTTAATATAGTAAAGTAAAGTCGACGGGGCAGCCTAAAGTTGGTATCAGCCAGTCAGCGAGGGAGTCTATCCCCTTTTCAATAGCGCTAGACCAAGGAGATTATTTTAGCATCTGAGGCGGTGTGCCACACCTACCATCAGCTCCTTACTTTACCGCACAGATCCCTGTGCTACTCATACGCTGAGTTAGCGAGGACTTGTGGTTTCTAGCCAAACGCTCTGCCGACTGAGCTAACCCGGCCTCTTTTATATATAGATATAAAGTGTTGTTATGGGTCCAACGGGAAAAGATTCAATATTTTATAAAAAATATAGAAAATTTAATGAATATTTAAAACAAAATTTTTTGCACTCGGTTCTGTCAAATACAAAAAAATCTTTAAACAGATCAATTAGATAGGACTAGCAAGTACTATCACTCCGAGTCAGAGTGGACCTGGGAATAATAATAATGATGGGTTACTCCACACTTCGCAGAAATCTAGAACTGGTACCTCACTATCAAATGCAGTTTATGCAGATTAGACAAGTACACATTGAATTGAAAGGATTTGAAAAGCTGAATTGTGGGAAAATTATTCTATATCAACACCTGACATTAGATTATCAAACAAAAATTAATTAACGACCTAATTTTGTAGTTTTATCTCCAGTTTGGGGATCCTAATTGTATTGACTTCATTAGTTAAAAGAGTGAGGTAGAAAATTGCCTGCAATTATTAAAAGAGGGATTTTATAAATGATAATTTGGTTGAATAGACAAAAAAAAAAAAAAGAAAAACGAAAAATTAAAACTAAAATGATAAAATAAAAAGTAAAATAAAAAAAAGATGGATACTCAAATTAGAAAACTAATAATTTGTCACAGAATGCATCAGCCAAAAGCAGATGAAGATAATCTTTACTCCAAGAGAAAAAAATGATGGAAGGGGATTTGTTACATAATCTATGCGGTTGCATAAGATTATTGTCAATCCCCTGTATTTCCAAAGGGATGGCCCTTTTCATATCACGGGCGGGACTTTCCATGGAATAGTACAGAAAGCCCACGAAATATGTGAAGTCACGATTGGGTCCTCAGTTTTCAGTTGGACGTCAGGCAGTGAAGATGTCCTGCCTTAACTGGAACTCAGCATACGCGCGATATGTTAGTCAGATATTTAGTTACATGAAATGTATAGTTAAGGAAATAAAAGTTTAAGAAAAATAACACGGTCTTGTGATTAATGAATGTCTTGGTAACAAGACTGATTAAGAAGAAGAAATGAGTTAAGTGCGACCGACCACCAAGACGAAGTCACCAAGACGCTAGAAGTCCAGACGTTAGAAGACGTTAGAAGAACTTAAGATGAACAGCAGAAGAATAAAAGAAGTAAGAAGCAAGAAGGGTATGCAACAGATTAATCAAACTAGAATTGACATGCAAATGTACTAATAAGTTTCGACGTTGGTGTTACACAAAACCCCTGAAATATCATTCTGGTCACATCAAGAAAAACAGCCCAAATTAGACCATTAAAACCCAGCAATATTAAGGATCATTAAGAAATTTAACATAAGTAAAATTGACGAAATTTATATGGACTTTTCTATCAGATGAAAGTGGACGAGAAATAAGAACATGACTATGGAAAGAGTTCCATGAGGATTGGGAAAGTGGTTTTGTCACGTGATGGTTTGCTGAGATCGGTACTGTGATTTCTATTACATGTCATGCACCAGTTACTGTTGTTTTGAAACGATGAAGTCTTAATTATGGAGTGGGGGGCGAGACATAAAAATAAGGCTTGAGTACAGCCTATTGTTTATCAGAGTGTAACCGATTCCACGGTGCTCGCGTGTGTCAGTTTCTTGTCTTCACATACACTGTATGTTTAAAGTGTGTGCTAAACTGTTTTTAGTCGGATGAGAAAATATCTTGTCATCCGTGGAATTCTTCTTTCTTCTTCTTCTTCTTCTTCTTCTTCTTCTCTTCTTCTTCTTCTTCTTCTTCTTTGTGAGTTTTTCACGCAAATAGTAACCTGTTTTCTCTCATGTCCGAGCGACAACAAGGCAAGTTTCCTCAGTTCTACAGGACTGTTCTCAGTATTTGAGTTGATCTCTCAATTCTTTCTCGAATTCCCAGTTCCGCTATTTTCCCGGGATCCAACTATAATTGTTATTACTGTCACCTTTATGTTCCGCAGTATTTTTAGCTCCCTGTAAAGTTTCTGATATTCATATAGTTCGTGTTCCTTTCATCTAAACTCTGAGATCAAATCAAACGGTGATATCCACTAATTTCTTTCCCTTGTTGACTACTAGATTCCTGGCCGGGATTCAGTAATCTGTCTTTATATCAAAACAATAATCTTTCTATTA
>CM042137.1:126467046-126504546 GCA_023376005.1 Doryteuthis pealeii | reverse complement strand
ATTTCCTGTAAGAGTGCTCAACCGGAGTTGTAGCTTGATTATTAATGTGTATGGTTGGCACTAGTATACTAGAAAAAGTAATAGTAATCCAACGTACAGTGTTATTAGAAGAGTACTCAATATCTGTATATATATATATATATATATATATATATATATATATATATATAATTTGAGTTTAGGTAGCATGGACATGGGGACAATACCTAGTTACTGACCGTTCCTCGCCTCTGCAATCTTCAGATCCTGTTCTGAAGATTGCATATTTAAGAAACTGTCGGTAACCAAGTTGTGACACCATGTCCATGCTACCTTAACTCAAATATAAACGCTCTATTGAGATCTTAAATTGAGATATTAATTTAGATTAATATATGAGCACGTCTGCTTAGAAATATAGCAACCATATTATCTACACATATATATATATATGTGTGGGTGAGCATATATATATATATATATATATATATATATATATATATATATATATATATATATATATAACATTAGTTCTTGTCACTATATATTTCTACTCTGTTCTTGACGCACGTTTTTGTTGTCTTAAATATACTTGTATTCTTGTTGGGTTACACACGGTTTATATACTTCTATTAAATTTTTCATATGTATTTTTTGTTTAGTTTTCCACTTGTCCGAATCCGTCTGTGGGAGTGTATTTTTCTTTTGAATTCGTTTGTCACCCGTAAAGTAGACTGACTGCAAATTACCTTATCCGTAGGTTGCGTCCGCGTTTTTCAGACCTCTGTGTACATATCTATGTTGCGTTAATTTCTGTGTGCGTTGAGGGCCATCCATCTTTTTGAGCGAGTAGGTTCTGTGAGTGTGCGACCGGGGGGGGCGGGGCTTGAGTGGTGGGGGTGGTGGAATGGGTGGGGGGTAATTGGAGGCCTACGCTGACAATATTTTATTAGTCCAAACATCGCTGACAGAGAACTTCGGTCGACGTCTTCTGGCCAGCTCAACTAACAATGATATTTGAGAACGTCAAAATATGCAAATGAGGAGGCAAATCGACAGACGGCGTATAACACGTGCAGATGTGTACGCATGCGTGCAGTCGAACTAATTTACATATTCATGAGAGAAGCGTGTCTATATGCCTGCAACAAGATCACTGTTTACATTCATGCGTCATGTGTATTTCGAAAATGTTTGTGGCAGTTTCTTGTCTCGTCAATACGTTTATGCAAAATTAGGTTTAGTTCTATTTGTGTGAAAGTGTGTCTTGTCAATTGTGTTGATTTTAGTACAAAAATTGTTGTTTTTGTTTCTTCACTAGAGTTCGACCAGTTTATTCTCCGGCCTTCATCGGATAAAATTTTGGTCATATTTGGTAATTTAATCAGTCCTGTGGTCATCACATTGGCTTAGAGCCTACTTTAAAAAAATTCTCTAATCTGTCAGGCAGGACAAACACACAACACACACAACACACACACACCACACACACACACACACACATATAATATATATATATAATAATATATATATATATATATATATATATATATAATATATTATTCTTGCGATTTTTTTCACTGCAATTTTACTGGTTGTATTTCACTAAAGTCTGAGTGGCAGCAAGTCTCCTCAAGTCTCTAGGACTCTTCGAAGTATTCAAGCTGATCTTATCACTGCTGTGGTCATTGTTATTTTCCACAGCTTTGTGTGTCATATTTTTTCACTCTGTGGTCAGCTGGAACGGCAAAATCTACGAGATGACAAATTCTCTTTTTTTTTCTCTGGTCAATTAATACTCTGTCAGACCTTCGGACTGATCAGTTCTTATTTCAAAATCACATACGAATTTGTGCGTCTCATTTTCTCGGACATATTCTGGATATGCATTTTTTTAGTATGGTCAAACTTCGGAATCTTGCATAATTCTCAGAGAAACACTTATCCACCCATTTATACCTGCTTTTGTATTTTTATGTCAGTTTGCTGCATTCAATAATTTTGTTTTTTCACACCCGCCTAAGTTGTAGTTCACAAGAGGCTAAGCGACAGCAATCTTCTCAGGTCTCCATGACTCTTCTGAGTATTCTAGTTGATCTTAACAGTGCTGTTGTTTGGATGGTCTCTATTCTTATTCCGACTCCTCGTTCTTCCAGATTCTTTTCCAAACCCTTGGGAACCGTTTCAAAAGCCCCAATTACAAATGGCACAAACTTTACCTTCTTCTGTTATCCACCGAAACGGCAAAATCCTCGAGATGACAATTATTATTATCGAGTTTTTCATACCTGCCGTAGTCGGTGGTTCACTGGAGGCTGAGTGACAGCAAGTCTCCTCAGGTCTAATTATTATCATTATCATTAACAAATAATAACAATAATTCGTAACTCTGAAGAGAGAATAGCAGTATATCTTTCAACATTTTAATCTGATCGTTTCCGGTCTACATTTAAATACTTGATACGCTAGGTATTTCCAGTGGCAATAATCATAAAGGAAATAGATATGGCCAAGAAATCGGCTACGGAATCTCATCAAGTTGGGAGATAAAATCAATCATACATGCTCGATGTTCATCATTCCTCGCCATAATGCCATCTAAAATTGCGTTGTTGCTGCTGATCAAGGAGATGCCTACGACATACTCAGAAACATTTTCAAATCTAGGACATCATTCTGCAGAAGCACACATACACACACACGCACACACACATATACATGTAGATATAGATATATGTAATTAAAAGTTGAGTAATAAAAGCGGATAAAACACAAAGAACTTCATTCAATTAATATTTCGCCTTGATGAAGCCCCATTGATAAACCGATGAGAAATATCAACTGATTGAAGTTGTTTGTGTTTTATTCGCTTTTATTCCTCAACTTTTAATTACATTTTTTTTATCTCACACACATAAAGGGCCGGGTTAGCTCAGTCGGTAGAGCGTTCGGCTAGAAACTACAAGGTTCTCAGTTCGATACCTGCCCTCGCCAACTCAGCGTATGAGTAGCTCAAGGATATGTGCGGTAAAGTAAGGATCTGATGGTAGGTGTGGCGCTCCACCTCAGACGCCAATACAATCTCCTTGGTCTAGCGCTAGTGAAAAGGGGATAGACTCCCTCGCTGCATGGTTGATACCGACATTAAACCGCCCCGACTATATATATATATATATATATATATAATATATATATAATCGGTGGTGTGGCCTAATATCGGTATCAACCAGACAGCGAGGGAGTATATCCCCTTTTCACTAACGTTAGACCAAGGGATAATTTTAGCGTCTGAGGAGGAGTGGCATACCTACTATCAGATTCTCACTTTACCGTATGAATCTATGTGCTACTCATACACTGTGTTGTCGAGGGTCGGTATCGAACCAGGAACCTTGTGATACCTAGGCAGATGCTCTACCAACTGAGCTAAATATATATAGTGAGAATAAAAACGGAAATAAATCCGACAGTAAATAGAAAATAGAAAAACACGAAATATTCCAAAACGATGAATTTATGCTTGACTAGAAGCAGCTACCCGACATCGCCTAGGTAGATCCATCGCCTCGCAGATCCATTGGTTGTTTTGGTCTTAAATAATTAATTTGATTTAATCACGAACGTAACCAATGTCTTTCCCTTCTCTTACTATTCAAATCCTAAATTTAAAAAAATATCTTCCCAGATATAAATAGAATCTTTATTATTGCACAAAGAGCAAGGTCTGGTGATAGTGAATGTTTATATATATTATATATATATATATATATATATATATATATATATATATATATATACTGTTTCATCAAGTGTCTTATTTTCGTAGTTTCTCCGGAAATACACCCATATATAATACACAACTGCCCTCTATATATGTATCGGGTGTGAAGTCGACGTTATTACGTTTCTTTTTTAGTAGTACTACCAAAATAAAAAACGCCCTCTGGGCGACGTAAAATAAGTATTGCCTGAGGGGATGGGAGTTGAAAATTTAATATCAGAGAGTCTGTATCACAAGTAAAGTAAAATCATCAAATTTATTAAAGGAGTAAAAAATAAAACAATTTGAAATAGATATATAATACCAGTCATGTATTTATTAAAACTTATTTTAAAAAACAACGAGGATTGTCTAATGTTTCATGTTCAAATTTTGAGTGTATTTATTCTATGTTATGACGATTTTGGGTGATGTGACGTAAGAAGTGACGTAATTTTTGTTACAGACAAAAACCGGAAGCGAATCTCCATTATTAATAGATATCTCCGTGTACCTTATGTACAATGCTTAGTATCCTGACTATTTCTAATTCTTAAGTATTCATTGGGATTCTTGAAATGATGGCTATATATAATTTCCTCCTAGTATTATTATTATTATTATTATTATTATTATTATTATTATTATTATTGCTGCTGCTTGCTGTGTTGTTGTTGTTGTTGTTGTTGTGTGATTCATTTCTTACTGATAATCGGGAAAGAGACGAAATGATAGAATCGAAAACATGTCTAGCAACAGCGGGAAGCAATAACTGGCCAATGTGAGAAATAAAAGAAGAATGAAGAAAGTCCAACAACAAGAACATGGGCAAAGGCAGTTCGATCAACATTAATTAAAAGATGAAACAATACAAAGAGGTGGAATGGGGGGGGGGTGGGGGGTGGAAGGGGGGTGCATAATTCATGGAAGGTTCGGGTTTGAAATGACAGATCAGTTGAAACGAATGAAAGCGCCACAGATGACGCGAGGGGTGATTTAACGAAGGAACGAGTGAAAGAAAAGAAGAACAATCATAAATGGTGGTCAAAAAGAAATATGGCGAAAAGGAAGGAGGAGGAGGACGACGAGGAGGAGGGGGAGGAGGAGGAGCTGTAAAGAAAATAAAAGATTTCGAGAGACATGATTGATATGGAATTAGTGGGGAAGAAATATGAATTAAAAAATTAAAAATCGGAATTCGAAATAAAAGACAAAACCAACAAAAAGTTAAATAACGACTTTTACAAAAGAGCCAAAAAACAGAATGAAAGAATGAATGAATGAAAGAAAGAAAAGGAAGGAAGGAAGGAAGGAAAACTTAATCCTAGAAAAAGAATGACAAAACATTTGGAATTGGAATAAATGAATGAATAAATAAATAATGCGAAAAATGAAAGTGTAAAGAGTTTGGAACTAGAATGAAAAAAAAATGAAAGAAAGGAAGAAAACAAACAAACATAATAAATGTACAGAAAATGCATAAACGAGAATTGCAGATGGAAAAAAAGAAAGAAAGAATATAATGAAGGGAGGAAGGAAGAAAGAAAGAAAGAAAAGAAAGAAAGAAAGATTTAATCCTAGAAAAGAAAGACAAAAGTCTTAAAACCAGAATGAATGAATGAATAGATAATACGAGAAAAAAGACAAAAAGAACAGGAAAAGAAACTAAGAAAGAAAGAAAGAAAGAAAGAAAGAAAAGAAGGAATTAATACGTGAAAAGAAAGGCTAAACAGTTGCATTAAGAAAGAAAGAAAGAAAAAGAAAGAAAGAACGAAAGAGAGGAAGGAAGAAAGAAAGAAAGAAAGAAGGAAACGATTATCAATTCAACAAAAAAAGAATGTGAAAAGGAAAGAAATAAAAAGACAGCAAGAATGGAGTGTAATTCATAGAAATAAAAAGAAAATATCTGCGAGATAATAAGCAAGATGGATTAAAATGAGTCTGAAAGAGATTGAAGTTGAGAGAGAGACAGACAGACAGACAGACCGAGAGAGAAAGCGGGGAGATGAATAGAGTAATGTATAAGGGAAAATATGAAGGAAATGGCGAAGAAACGTCTCAAAATTTTAAAAAAGGATTTGGCAAAAGAAAGAGATAATTTGAATGAAAGAAAAGAAAACTAAGGGGGAAAAGAAATAGAAATGAAACAATGAAAGTTTGATAAAAAAAACAAAAAAAAACAAAAAAAAACAAGACAAGATAGAAAAACAAAGAAATGAATCAATTCGAAAAAACAAAAACAAAAAAACAAAAACAAAACAAAAAAAAAAACAGTTGAAAAAGAAATGAAAAAAATAATTCTGTAAAGAATGAAACATTCAAAGAAATAAATGAAAAAAAAAAATATTGATGGGAAGATAAATTTAAAAAAAATGGACAAAAAATCGGAATCTAAGGCGAAATGCAAAGAAAATATCATGGGAAAAAATGAAAAGGAGTTTGTCTAAAAAAAACACAGATTGAAGAAAAAGATAAAAACAGCTAGAAAGTAAACTGAAGATTTTTTTTTTGAGTAAGAAAGAAAAAATCAATATTAAAAAAAAAAATGGAAGGAATGAAAAAATACAAGAAGGAAGGAAAAAAAAAAAAAACACTGTGAGGGGGGGGGGGGATATAAATTAACAAAAAAAAATGCCCAACTCTCGAAGAGAGCATATAAGAAGTGAACATGGCAATGTCTGTCTGTTGTGTTTTGAGCGTCGAGTGAATGGTGGCAAAAGCAGGATTGTTTCAGATCGAGGCTGTCCGGCTGCCATGATGGATTATGGCGGCACATAAAAACGAAATTAATTTCACAAATGTAAATTTCGCACGGCGCGGTTTTCTCCCGATTCCGTTATTTTCCCGAGAAGCGCGCGTGTCCATTGTGCATGGGAAGGACGGACGGAATTTAATTTGTGAATCATTTATAATTTCTGACAGATCAATTACTTTTAATGAACAATTCTTTGTTAGTGGCCGAAATTAATTGCAAACGATGGAGCACACGGTGAGGCAAATCTATCAAATTTTTTAATTGGCCACCATTACTAATTTAGAAAGGAGAAAAGAACAACAAAAACTTTTCAAATACTATTTTCTCTTAGATAAACATGGTAACTCACTTACGCCAATAATCCATACTAGCAGGACCTACGGATATACCACACTGTGATTATCTAATTATTACAACGTTTTATGTTTACTTAAGAGTTATTGCAAAATACTTTAATATGTAAAAAGTATAATAATTTTGATTAACTCTCTCTCTCTCTCTCTCTCTCTCTCTCTCTCTCTCTCTCTCTCTCTTCTTTTTTTCCTTTATCATCTTTTCATTATGAAACAGATTAGCGTTGTCACTTCCGTGTACCCCCTCTCTATCTTTCCCCTACTCTCTTTCTTTCTTATCATATTTTTTCTGTTTTGCATATCCTTTTCTTCCCTTTCTTTCTTTGTGATAAAAACATAATGGTCCATTATTTAACTGAAGTGACTAAAATAATAAGAATTCAGCGGATAAGCAACACAAGATAATCTGTATTTACATTTTTGCATTTCATCATGGACGATTTGAACGGTCTTATTTTTAACCAATGGGTTTTGCAAAATAATAGCGGTCGGAATATTAAGGAACTAGAGTATTAATATATAGATGAAAACTTATAGTAAAACCATTACAGATAAATGTTTTTTGCATAAAAAGGTGTTTGATGCAGTCATGGCGGAACAAGTATAAATTCTGCAAAATATTTGAATTATGAAATCTTGAATCCGTTACTTGAAGTTTCATGAGGATCACACAATCATCAGACGTAAAATAAAAAATATGTGAACCAGCAATCTACTTACACGGCTGATTTTGTTTATATTGGTTTTGCGTAAGACCAGTCACACTTTTTGAATGAGCTGATAAAAGAAGAAGGAAGCACCAGAAAGGCTTCCGAAAAAATCTCATGTTTTGAATTCATAGCTTCTCTTTGAACGATTAACTTGCCAAAACTAAAATGTCCAGTCTAATATTCTATTTACCCATTGCTCCCTAGGAGGAACAGGGTAGGATTGTGAATTTACTAAAGGGATTAGCACGAAGGGAAACAGTCCCTTCCTGTAATTGAAGTCAGCATGGTAAGTTCTTATTATACGCCGATAACCGTTACGCAACCAACGTGTCACGTGGTTGCCGAGGGTCAGTGTCCTGTGTATGATGTTAAATTGAATCTAGCGGTGAAGTTCCAATTCTGGAGTTTTATGGAGTATGGAATACCCCTTCATCCCCATTACTCACAGATCCACTCTGACCAGGAGTGGTAGAACCTGTTAGGGTCCCATCTAGGAAGAATAAATGTGTTATAAAGGATGTGTTTAAAAAAAAGATTAGATAGCCAACAAAAATGTATAAAACATAAAACAAAACGGCTTCGGCATAAATAACGCAATGGGTTGACATGTCGGAAAAAGGAGCCAACCAACCAACCAACCAACCAACCAGCCGACGTACTATTGTCAAAACGCCTCTATCATAAAAGAAATTCAGAAACGGTATTTAAATTGCTGTCTGCTTTTACATGCTCGTTCTTTACTTTGTTAATGATACGATGTCCTCTTGTTCACACATGCGCGCGCACACACACACACACACACACACACAGATAGTCATACACCGAACATATTTTAATGTAATCGGTTGCAAGAGGCATCCAATAATATTACTGCTGTATTGATTAACAATAAAATCAATAATCCAATCGATAGCGCTCATTATGATTCCATATTAACGAATTGGTTATCTCTTTCAAAAAAGCGATCGCTTTAATTAACTCCTATTTATTTTTTGTTCTTTTTTCTTATTCGAAATAAATCCCCAACTATGGGTTAAATTGTACCACCAATGTTCTTCTATAATGATGACTTTGGCATTGAATAACCCACCAAGGTTGATATGTCATTAAATAAAGAAACCAAATCAAAATCGATCTTCAGATTTAAATGAGACGTTCGATTAAATCTGTTCACAATACATCACATTGATATTTATCTCAACGTTTTTTGTTATTTTTTTTGTTGTTGTTGTTTTTATTTATTTGTAATGCTTTATCTCTCGTCAATAAATTATAAAATAATGTCTTGGAACGCTTGTTTCAATTAATATTTCTAAATGATTCTTTAGGAGTGTCGTTATCTTGATTGTTGTGTACACTGGGGAAATTCTGAAGTGACTACAGACATTCCGTAACTCGCCATGTTCGAGTAGCAAAATCAAAAGAGTGAGACAATGCATCATCCGGTAATTTCTGTAGTAACACCTTTGTCAACTTGTATAAGTCAACTGCTCATCCCAGTTATGAGGGCTGGACACAAGGTCTCGTTTTTACGTGGGCACATAAAAATTGCGTCAATCTGGGGGGGATGACCCCCCTGGATCGACGCTATTAATTGTACTCTACTGGTCCAGAGACCGAAGCACACTGGACCCCAGCCGAGGCCGGGTGGATTAGGTAAGAATCAGAGCATAGTAACTGGAACAGATTCTACACTTTGATACCCTCAACACCAGGGAAAAGTGTTTGCTTTTCATTTGGGATGACTGACATTCTTGCCAAACAGCCTTTCTCCGTTTTTTGCTGAGACCACCACGAAGACCTATATCAACGAAAGGGAAGAGAAAGATATAAAGTAGTAGAAATACAAATTGTCAAAAAATGGTCGGTCATTCTTACTACTTTACCTGTCCCATTCCGCGTCCTTGCTAGGGAAATGGTTAAGGGAACCTGTTATTTGATATATTCGGGTGTGTTACTCTTATTCCATTACCTGTCACATCTCATGTCATTTTCCAGGTTAATTAATGGACTTTATTTCCTTCTTTTCATCTTGAAACAGGTTAGCGCCATCGCTTTCGAGAGCTCAACCTTTCCCTCTATCTTTTCTCTATTCTCTTCCTTTCTCTTTTTCTTTCTTATTATATTTTTCTGTGTAGCATGTCCTTTTCTCCCCTTTCTTTCTTTATAATAAAAATGGAAGGGTCCATTATTTAGCTGAAACGACGACACTCATAAGAGATAGAAATTCGGCTAATAAGCAACACCAAATAATCAGGATTTACATTTTTGCATTTTCTTTTGGATAATTTGGAAGGGCTCATTTTTAACCAGGGGGTGTTGCAAGATGATTATGGTGGTACTAGTAAGGTATATATAGATTGAGTTGAAATGTTTTAAACCATAAAAAATCTGTTCAAAATATTTGTATAAGATAAGAATACTTGATATCTCATAGAATTGTATATAAATTATCCGAATTAGATCGGAACGGTTTTCAGATGCCGTTCGAAGATATTTAAACAGCTTTTTCCTTCATCCGTCTATGCACTTAGGACGGGCACTATATCGATGCAGAGCAAAGAAAGGATGTCCCCCTATCACTCGCATACACACGCATTTTTTAAAGCGCCCAAACTGCGTTCACTCCCGGATGAATCGATTGAGCGCGTGCCGTCGTCGTTTTCGACTTTCTTTGTGGGACTGTGGGTGTTCGACATTCGTTACAACGTCCATCATAGGGGCGAAAACTGGACGGCAATTTGGAAACTGATGGGATGGAGAAGAAGAAGAAAGAAGAAGAAGGAGAAGAAGAAGAAGAAAAAGAAGAAGAAGAAGAAGAGAAGAAGAAGAAGAAGAAGAAGAAGAAGAAGAAACACACACACACACACACACACACAAATGTCGCTGAGACACAGTGAAAACGGATAGCGACACTTGTGAAGCGTTTGTATTAACAATGCAAATTGGTGTGTGTATGTATGTATATATGTATGTATGTGTGTGTGTGTGTGTGTGTGTGTGTGTGTGTGTGTGAATGTGAAAAAAAATATCTAAAGGGATGCGGAGGGTAAGCCTCTTTCTTGATGAATGTATTCCGATAGCGGGACAGTACGTAAGGATAGCCGAATGGTTGGAGCGTGGGGGGTGGTTGTGTGGTGATGTTGAGGGGGTGGGAATAGAGAATTATGGGTAATGGAGTTGGGCCGTAGCGTAGACGATTCGGAAGCGGACAAGAACAGCTTCAGATTTTGAAAGAGGAAAATAGAGGAAGTTTGTTACGGAATATATTTTTGGAAAATAGAGTAAAATAGAAGGGGGTGGAGCGGTTAGTGAGGGAGGAGGAAGTTCTTTTTAGGGGTGAAAAAACGAAAGAAAAGGGAGAAAAAAAATAATGAGGTTAGAAAAAGAGAAATAATCATCGCAGAGAATGCGACGGAAAAGAAAGAAAGAAAGAAAGAAAAAAAGGAAAGAAAGAAAGAAAGAAAAAAGGAAAGAAAGAAAGAAAGAAAGAAAAAAGGAAAGAAAGAAAGAAAGGAAGAACGAAAGAAAGAAAGGAAAAAAGAGAGAAACAAAGAAACAAAGAAAGAAATAAAGAAAGGAGGAAAGAAATAAATAAAGAAAGAGAGAAAGAAGGAAAGAAAAAAGGAAGGAAGAAAGAAAGAAAGAAAGAAAGAAAGAAAGAAAAAAATATTTTTAACTTGTCATCTAGTGATTGTGCTGTACCAGCGGATCACTGAGTGAAAATGAAAGAAAACGAAAAGATAGACAAGTACTTGGATCTTGCTAGAGAACTGAAAAAACCCGCGGAAAATGAATGTGACGATGATACCAATTGTAGTTAGTGCGTTTGGAACAGTCATCTATCATTTTCATTATCATGTCGCGCTAGTAGCACGGATATCCATGACAATCTCTGTCCAACCATCCCTATCACTTATCGCCCTCGGAAGGCCCTCTGCGCAGCATCAAGTGTCCCCGCAGAGCTGATCGATTTAGATCTTTGCTAGACGACCCACATTGACGTGTCCATATTTAACTGTAAATCAGAGGTAGAATTGAGAGCATAGAAACCAAAGTATTCTTGAGATCGACTAGAATATCCAGAAGAGTCCGGAGACATGAGAACACTTACTCAGACACTCACTCAGGATCCATTAAAAGAAGACTAGTTAAAACAGAAAAAACGACAAGAAAATGGAAGTAAAAACACGGTTGCCTGGTTGAATTTTATGGCATGTCAATCATTGTTGGGTTATTTTATGCCGAAGATGTTTTGTTTGATTTATTCTGGGTGGGTGCTCAATTTTTTTTAAACTCAATTTCTTCTTATATAACACATCGATTGAAACCTAACAGGTGTTATAATTCTGATTCAGTGTGGACCTGGGATTAAGGGCAATGGAGGGGTACTCTATATTCCATAGAACTGTAACTTCACCATCTGATAGAAGTTAACGTCATACCCAGCAACTGTATTCTATCACATATATTATGAAAAGGGTTTGAGGCTTGCCATAAGGACAATAGCATTGGGACAATCATATAAGTGCTAGGGCTTAAAGTGACCAGCCGATTGATCGGAGGAGGCCTCTCCAACCGCCCGTTTATCCTAAGTAAGAGCCAAAATGGAATATTGCATGTTATAGATTACTCAGCCACCAGGATTCTATCCATTAGCTTCATAGGTCGCCACCCACGACTAAAAGGTGGTCCCATTGTGTTGGGGGAGGTACAGTCGGTGTATTCTAAAGACCCAGCTGACAGGGCTATTAAAAAGACAGAAAGGAAAAGGTAAGTAAAGAAAAAGAAAACTAGCGAAAGAAAATGATTGAGGGACGAGAGAAGGAAAGAGAATAGCAAATAAATGAAAAACAAAAAAAATGAGGTTGAGGAGGAATAACTAAAAAGTGACACATCGAAGAAAGGGAAGAAGGAAGGAAAAGGGAAAGAAAAAAAAGAATGAAAGAAAAAGGTTAACATTTTCATTTGGAAAGAAGACAGAGAGCTGAAAGTAAAAGTACAAAAATAACCGAAAGATGATATGAAAGTGTGGACGAAAAGAAGTTATGAATTCGTTAAGGTAAGAAGAGAAGGGAAATAGACTGCTCTCTGTTTTTTTGTTTTGTTATTTAATGCAGAATGAAGTCACTTTTTTTTATAAACAAATCACTCTGGTTACTTACAGTACCTGCTGTTGCTAAAGTGGTCACACAATTAAGTATTAAACAGGCTCATCGATGCTTAACTTCGGTGATCTTGCGGAAACGGGTGCGTTCAGCAAGACTTGAACATATTTTGTTGAACAGCATGAATTTATGAATCTAATGTTGTCAGGTAATGGGGGATCAGTTTACTACTTGGTTAAAATATCAAAATGATCCCTCACTTTACTTCCGGAAATACAAATAGCTTAAAATAGTTGAGGTATCTGTTTTATTTGTTGAATACATTAGTTAATTATTTTACAGGATATTAACCATCTTTCGGGCCACTTTACCGATCAGATCAACTTACCTCATCTTCGCTACTCATGCTCTGAGTTGGCGTAGATCGATATCGAACCAGGAACTTTGCGATTGCTAGCCGGGTGCTCTATCGAATGAGCTAGGCCCGCCCCCAGAGGGAAATGGAAAGACGGATTTAAGAAGTGAATTTCAGAGAGAGAGAGAGAGAGAGAGAGAGAGAGAGAGAGAGAGAGAGACGGTGAAAAATAAAATAAAGGAAATAAAAAAAACAGTAAGTAAAATAAAGTTGCCTCAGTGGCCTATTGTCGGTATCAGCCAGACAGCGTGGGAGTATATCCCCTTTTGACTAGCGCTAGATCAAGGAGATCTTTTTCTGAGATGGATCAGAATACCCAATTTGTGCTACTCATGCACTGATTTGGCGGGGACCGGTATCGAACCAAGAAGCTTGCGATTCCTCGATGCTTAACTTCGGTGATCTTGCGGAAACGGGTGCGTTCAGCAAGACTTGAACATATTTTGTTGAACAGCATGAATTTATGAATCTAATGTTGTCAGGTAATGGGGGATCAGTTTACTACTTGGTTAAAATATCAAAATGATCCCTCACTTTACTTCCGGAAATACAAATAGCTTAAAATAGTTGAGGTATCTGTTTTATTTGTTGAATACATTAGTTAATTATTTTACAGGATATTAACCATCTTTCGGGCAATTTAATGCCGAATCAAGTCATCTTTGATAAACAAAGGACTTTGGTTGCTTACAGTACCTGCTGTTGTTAAAGTGGTCACACAAGTAAGTATTGAACAGGATCATAGTTGCTTACTTTCGGTGATCTAGCCGGAACCGGTGCTAACAGCATGACTTGACCGAAATAGACAGAGGAGTCTACTGTCAGTATCAGTTGGACAGCGAGGGACTAGGTAGATTATTTTTTCTGAAGTGAAGCACCATACCAACCGTCAGCTCCTCCACTTTACCGATCAGATCAACTTACCTCATCTTCGCTACTCATGCTCTGAGTTGGCGTAGATCGATATCGAACCAGGAACTTTGCGATTGCTAGCCGGGTGCTCTATCGAATGAGCTAGGCCCGCCCCCAGAGGGAAATGGAAAGACGGATTTAAGAAGTGAATTTCAGAGAGAGAGAGAGAGAGAGAGAGAGAGAGAGAGAGAGAGAGAGAGACGGTGAAAAATAAAATAAAGGAAATAAAAAAAACAGTAAGTAAAAAATAAAGTTGCCTCAGTGGCCTATTGTCGGTATCAGCCAGACAGCGTGGGAGTATATCCCCTTTTGACTAGCGCTAGATCAAGGAGATCTTTTTCTGAGATGGATCAGAATACCCAATTTGTGCTACTCATGCACTGATTTGGCGGGGACCGGTATCGAACCAAGAAGCTTGCGATTCCTAGGTGGTTGCTCTACAGACTAGTGAGAGTTAAAGGAAATGAAAAAAGAAATAATGACGCATTAAAGTTAGAAAAAGGAAGGTGGGGAAGAAAAGTTAAATGAAAGAGTGAAGGGAAGAAAAAGAGGAAAGTGATTAATTGAAAAATAAATTTTTAAAAAATAGATAAAGACAATGAAGTAAAAATGAAAACAATGAATAAATGAATGAATCATTTATGTGAACGAGAAAAATTGAATACAAAGAAGAAAATGAGAAAGAAAAAAAAATAGAAGAAAAAATTTATAAACAGAAAAGAAAATGAATCTTTAAAAAGCATCGAGTTGAAATATTAAAGCAAAAACAAAACAAAAGACATGGTCACCCATGCTGAAGACAAATTAACTGGGAATTGTGCAAATCAAAGAAAAATAAATAAAACTTGAAAAAAAAAAATAAATAAATAAAAGTAGAAAGAATGAGTTGAAAAAATTAAAAAAAAAAACACGAATGCAGAAGGCGAGATGAAATATAAGAAATTAGAATTTACGGTAAAATAATAAAAAAGATAAATAAATAAATAAATGATGATGATGATGCAACTCAGGGACTTGGAAAAAATACACAAACAAGCGTAAAGAGAGATTTATTGCAGCAGCCAATAATAGAAAAAAAGGATTTTTTTTAGATAATAACACAAGGAAAAAAATAAAAAATAAAAAACGGAAAACAGGAATTATTAAATCGAGAAAACAAAAGTGAGAAGAAAGGCATCTATATGAACATTTTATAAGACAAAGGAAGGACATTGCACACGAGGCGACCTGGATATGGTTACGAAGAGGAAACCAAAAACGAGAAATTGAATCTCTATAAATAGCATAAAAAATAACACCATAACTAATTATGTAATACTAGCAGGACCTGTGGATATACCACAGTATGATAATTTAATTATTTACAAAGTTTGATATGTTTACTTGAAAGCTTGAAACCAAATAGTTCAATTTGTAAAAAGTATAATAATCGTGATTTAACTCCCTATCACTATTTTTTTTCTTTCTTTTTTTCCTCTTTTCATTATATACGATTGAAACAGATTAGCGTTATCCCTTCGTTCCGGAACAGGATTGAGGTTGTGATCGAGGCTAATGGCTGTTATTTTGAGTGGAACTTGTTGACCAGTAGCGTAATTTCTATATTGCCTATATTTCCCCTAATCTCTTTCTTTCTTTCTCTCTTTTTTTTTCTTATACTTTTTCTGTGTAGCATGTCCTTTTTCTTCCCTTACTTTCTTTATAATAAAATGGAATGGTCCATTATTTAGATGAGGTGACGACACGCATAAGAAATAAGAATTCAGCAGATAAGAGAAACCATATATTCAAGATTTACATTTTTGCATTATTTGGGTGGTTTCATTTTTAAACAAAAGTTGTTGCAAGATGATAACCGTCGGAAGATTAAGGAACAAGAGTATTTATATATAGATTGAAAATAAGTAAGACATATAAGAGTAGCAAGCGTAGATTATGTGGGGAGACAAACAGACAGAAGGAGTACACGGGAAGGTCTAGGAAGGATATCCATTTGGAATTATGCAAGCAGACTAAAAATAAGTCCATACTGACAAAGGGCACGTGCTAAAAAGAGAAACGGTCCTAGAAAGCGAAATACACAAAATATGCTAAAATTTTGAGATACAAACGGATCACCTGATCTCGACCAGAAGACCAGCTCTGTTTTTAGCAGATAAAAAGAACTTGTTTTCTAGTTCCAAAAGATCAGAGAGTGAAAGTGGTGGAAATAAAAAAACAAGATAAATACATGGACCTTGCCAAAGAGCAGAAAAATATTGGAAGGTGACAGTAGAAACTCTCAGATCAATACCGAAAAACATAGTAAAGAGACCAGAAAAAGTAAAAATACGAAGAAGAACCACAACCCTGGTAAAATCAGATTGAATACTGAGTAGAGTCCTGAAGAGTTATGTACACTTTCTGTCACTCGGACCAAAAAAACAAACTCCATTTAAAACTAGTGTGGCCAACTCACAAAGTGCATACTACTACTACTACTACTACTACTACTACTACTACTACTCTGGACCTTGCCAGAGATGTGAAAAAGTTATGGAACATGAAAGTGAAAGTGATACCAATTGTGGTTGGTGCACTTGGAACAGTCCCAAAAGGATTAGAAAAGGGTTTGGAAAGTTTGGATATCAAAGGAAGGATTGAAACCATTCAGAACACTGCACTGCTGCAATCTGCCAGAATACCCAGAAGAGTCCTGGAGAGCTGAGGAGACTTGCTGTCACTCAGACTCCAGTGAAAGACCATCAGCTAATGCTGATGTGAAAACTCAAAAGGAGTAAAATAATAATGATAATAATAATAATAATAAAGTTTGGGGATAAAAAATTAACTAAAATAAACGCTGAAAAACTTAAATGGGAGAAAAGACAAAAGAAAAAAAGAAAGCAAAGGAAAGAAATAATTATAAGAACAAAGGAACATGCAACAAATAGAGAAGAAAAAGAAAGAAAGGTTCTGTAAATAGAAGAAAAGTCGATTAAAAAGAGAAGGAAAGACAGAAAAAGATTGAGAAAACAAGGCGTAAAAGTTGTATGTATGAAATGAATATTTGACAAAATGAAAAAGAAAGTAAATTATTGGATTTAGAAATAAATGAAAAAGAAAGAAAGAATCTAGGAGAATTGCTTGAAATGAGGTGAGATAATATTTCCTAAAATATAAGTTGATATAAAATATAAAGAAATAAAATTAATTCTAAAGAAAGAATAAAAAGTGATAAACAGTAAACAAACAATAAAAATTACAATGAACAAACAATAAACAATATTGAAAAAACAATACTACATGAAACAATACCATATAAAACAATACTATATAATACCAAACGATACCAAATAATGATAATAGAACAATACCATATAATACCAAACAAACAAACAATAAATAATAACCAAATAAACAAAAATTACAATAAATAATAAAGATATTAATGGGAGATAAATAAACTGGAATAATGGAGAACTTACGTTTTGAAAAACAATTAAAAATATAAGATCATTAAAAACAAAAGAAAAAGAAAGAGACATAGACAGACAGACAGACAGACTGATGGAGTGATATCGGAATGAGAAATGAAATATTTGAATATATTGGATAACCAGAAAAACAAATAGAGAACAATTTACGTTTTCCTTTTTCTATTTACTGAAAACAAAACAAAACAAGATAAACCAAAATCAAAATATAGACCGGAAGACAGACAGACAGACAGTAAAGAAAGGCGGTCATTTAAATGAATTGTTGACGGAAACAAAAATATAACAAATAAAACAAAAAGCAAAGATGTTAAAAAACAACAAATCAATTAAAAGTGGAGATGGTATTAAAAAAAAGTAAAGTCGTCGGGGCGGCCTAATGTCGGTATCAGCCATGCAGCGAGGGAGTCTATCCCCTTTTCACTAGCGCTAGACCAAGGAGATTATTTTAGCGTCTGAGGTGGAGCGCCACACCCACCATCAGCTCCTTACTTTACCGCACAGATCCCTGTGGTAATCATACGCTGAGTGGACGTGGGCAGGTATCGAACTAGGAACCTTGTGGTTTCTAGCCGAACGCTCTATGGTATAAAAAAATGAAATAATGGAGATGAATAGTGAAATGTAAGAAATTCAGCAGTGATTAAAAAATCGCTGATATTAAGTCAAAAGGGAAAACGCAACAGACAAAAAATAGATAGGTAAAAACATACATCTACATTATATTGGGTTGGTACATAATTATTGCGGCTTCTTTTTACAAATTTTATTCATTAAAACAAGTTCGGACATGTTCAGGTTTGGAGACTTCGTGGAGGGCCCACCCAGCCAATTTTCATACTTTTCCGACCTTTTTGAAACGACAAACGATGATCGAATGTTCAAACATTGAAGTTGCTGAGAAATGTTGTATATAATGTGTGTGCTAGATGCACGCTTTTGTTTATTGACTCGGCGATAACCACGTGATCATACTCTTGGACAATCACTGGCAGTACTCTGCTGTTAATACAATACTTAAACGGAGAACACTGGCCATAATTACTCTGAACCTTCGTGGACGACGGACATAGAATTGTATCACTGGACCTTTACCAATACGCTGGATAGGACTTATTCGCAGGATAGGACTTATACATTTACCAAAGGATTCCATAACTCAGGACTTACTCACTTAAGCCCTTTTCAACTGGCCAAGGATGGCATTTACAAACTTTACAGAAGTCTTCGGACAACATTTTCGTTATTAAGCTTTCGTCCTCTTCGATGGCTGCCAAAAGTGCCTTGTCGTTGAAATTTGATGGTCTATCTCTTTCTTCTTCATCTGCGAGGTTTGTATCGCCCGATTTGAACTTCCTGTAACATCTTTCAATTTGGCTTTTGCTGATTGTTCCTGTGCTACATTCCATTTTCTCTTGAAGTGGTAGCGCATAACATGACGAATGTGGATATAATTTTTGATACACATTCTGAAGAGTGAGAATTATTTTTACGAACTAAATTATAAAAAAAATGTTATTGTTTTTGCTAAATGAAATTTATTGAAAATAAAGTCGCAATAATTATGCGCTTATCTAATATTTGTGCTTTTCTCACGCAGCATTCCTGGGCGGAATGATGCATGCAATCTTAAATAAATCGTAGAAACATCACCTTACAAGAAAACAGCTATACGGCCACTTGCCCCCATCACACAAACCATCCGAGGGAAACAAACAAAACATGCTGGACACCGTTAGAGAAGCAAGGATGAACGCATAAGCCACATTCTCCTCTGGGAACAAGCACATGGATACACGCGGGCTGTCTAGCAAAATACCTTCAATGACCAGCTCTGTATGATTATTTTATGCCACGCAGGGGACCTCACGAGAGCAATGAATGATAGGAACGGTTGGCGTGAAATTGTCATGGATATTACGCTCATGCACACACCCTTCCAGTTGTCAATCGGAATATTCTCTAATCCTTGATTAATTGAGATATTCTACAACTCCTTTTTGTGTATCTTCTATCTGTCTCATATTCTTATTTACCTATTCACTTATGTATGATTTTTTACCTAAACTCATATTGGGTGGGTTTTTAAAAAATCTAATCTAGCCTTTTTAATTATAGGTTCCCATATTGTGTTCATTTCTATGCTAGGTCTACTTAAGAGATTACTATAGTCTATCATATGAGCTGATTCTTTGAGAGGTCTTCTCTTCCAATATTCTTCCCTATCTATTATCTCAACTTCAATTCCCACCATCCATACAATGTAAAGAAAGGAATTGACCGTTGCTTACAACATCGGGCAAAAGCCATCAGTAGTGATGAAGTATATCAGAAGGAAATGAACAGCTTAAGGAATACCTTCCGTCATATCAATTATCCTGAGAGCATAACATCAGCTATGAGACATCTAGATCGCAGGACAGAGGATGATACCCGAAAACTTACCACAGTCTGTCTGCACTATGTCAAAGGCTTTGCTGAAAGTATTCAAAAGATATGTAATCCATATGACATCAGGACAACATTCAGGAGTAACTCGACTATTCGTAAACATCTCATCCGAGTCAAGCCCCCTGCAGAATACAACATGACCAAGAATTGTGTGTATTCTATCCATGCTGTTGCAAAGTATACAAAGGTGAAACATGCCGTCCACTGAAAGTAAGCATAGAAGAGCACCATAAAGCAGTGGTTTGAGGAGAAATAGAAAAGTCAGGTATGGCCGACCATATATGGAATGAAAAGGGAAACGATCTGCCCCTATGGGATGAAATTAAGATAATAGATAAGGAAGAACATTGGAGGAGAAAAACGCCTCAAAGAATCAGCTCATATGATAGGCTATAGTAAACTCTTAAGTAGACCTAGCATAGAAATGAACACAATATGGGAACATAATTTAAAAAGGCTAGAAAAGAAACACCCAATATGAGTCTAGGTAATAAATCATACAAGTGAATAGGTAGATATTCTAGATAAAACAAGACATTAGGTTTATAAGTTCCCAAAATTCCCACTGGATTATTCCAATTGGACATAGCCTAGTGGATAAAGGAGTTAGACAGTTCTAAGTAACAGTTACCTCTAGACTGCAGGTTCAATCCTGGTTAGGGGCAGCAGTAACAGAATAATAATCAACACAGCTTAACACCTGTACCTCAGCTATGGTTAGCGGAATGAGAACAGGATACTCCCGTAGACTGAATAAAGGGTTGGGTTCAAAGTTCCATGATGTCCCCCGATTACGACAAGAAGGTTCCAGAGTCCGAGAAGGTTCCTGATTCCGACAGGAAATACCCGAAGAAGACCGGAAGGCACATCGCCCGAGACATTGTACATATAACAATGAAGATGATAATATTCAGAATAACACAAATAATACTAATTATCAACCCTCGTCTCAAAAATTCAGAGACATCGTTTGTTTTACGTCATATCAACCCTTTTTGAGTCATTTAATGCCGAATCAAATCATTTTCTGGTTGCTTACAGTATCAGATGACGTGGTCAACCATCTAAGTATTGAGCAGACTCATTACTGCTTATGTAGCGGCAATCGGTGATTGCAATGGAGACGTGTTGTAGAAGACTGTTTCAATTGGTCAAGGGGGAAAGAATATTCCAATTTCGTACGGGGAGAGTATCTGGATTAGCACAACGAGTCAATTATAATATAGATTTACATTTTTATTTTGAATAATTTTAACAATTTATTTCAATATTTTGGTGAAGCATGTATGCGATTTCTCAACGCTTGAAACTTCCCGACGATTTTCAAAGACCCTTTTTTCTTTTAAGTTGTTGATACATCTTCATTAACAGCAATTAATCATTTTAATTATTATGAGATGTTCAATGATAATTAGTACAATACTGCTATTCATCTGGAGATACAGCAAGCCTTATTAATAATCCGGTTAATATATGTATATTAGCTTTATATATGTGTCGGAATATCAAAGGTTTTAGTTACTGTTTAGTAGGTCAGTGGGTGCGCTATGCCGAACAATTCCTTTTAAATGCATCTTTCAGGACAATGGTAGGATTACTTAGCGGTGTCCATCCTTCTAAGAGATTGTGTGGGGTTATATAGTACAAGAAGTTAAAAATCATCACTAACCTGACTTTATCACAAATAGGATTGACCAAATACACAACAATGTTCATTCATTCTAATGACAACAAATATATGAAATAGGGACAATTAAATAAACATTTTCTGGTGCATGAAATTAAACAGATGGTGAGGCTCCTCTCACTGAAAATATGGGGAATGTATTGTCCCCCCTTCATTTGACACGGAGTTTTAGCACCTGTCAGGGTTTGATCCAGAGGTCATATAGATTTGTGTGAAAATTATTTGTATAAGATTGAAATACTTGAAATCCTATAACTGTAAAAACACCATTGATATTCAGAATTACTTGAAGCTAAAATTGAAAATTATATATATAAAAAATTACTTTTTGTACTTAGGGACGGTTTAGCTCAGTGGGTAGGAACCCCAAGCATATGAGTAGCACAAATATATGTGAGCTGATGGTAGGTACTCCGGCCCACCTTAGATGCAAAAATAATTCTCCTTGGTCAAGCACTAATGAAAATGGGATGGTTTCTCATCGCTGTCTGAGAGATTCCGACAGTAGGCCACCCCACGACTTTATTTTGTAACTTTACTAAGATTATTTTGATTAAATGAATTATATTTGATTAAATAGTTTATAGAAAAGATACGTTAAAACATTCATTCACTCTAATGCGTGTAGCAATTTATAATGATTGTCGAAATAAAGAGGAGGATTGATAAAACAAATAAGTACAAAAAATTGAATTAATTTAAAGGTTGCATACATAATTAGTAAGATTTATTTAAACAGATAGGCCAATAGTTCTACTCAGTTATGCAAATGTATGCATTTGTCAGTTAAATCCTACCCATTGTTTTCAGGTGCCTGATGGCCAAGTGGTTAAGAACCCCGACTGATGAAAAATTGGTCAGGTTTCTGTCCCGGTCGGATGTAGCCTGCTAAGAGTAGCCACAATGAAGAGGCGTGATACGTCATGACACGGTATCTGTGGATAACACGATATATATATATATATATATATATATATATATATATAATTATAGTATTATATATATATATATATATGGGAATAAAAGCCTTAAATACCATGGTATCGGGTTATGGACCATTTTCACTCGCGAGTATGCCCACAGCTTCTTTAGACCACTTATTGGTGGAAATCTTTTTTCCCCCTATCCTTAGGATTAGGGGGGAAAATTCCACCAATAAAAAAGACAACTTGAAAAGAAAAATTGCAATTTATCACCCCTGAGCGCCGGTAAATGTTATGAATATAAGATGAGTTGACCAAGTGCCTGTCTAAATAAAGAGCATCAGTGTTGAAGAGCTCGTGTTGCATACTCCGAGTGGAAATGGTCCATAACCACGATACCCATGGTATATTTAAGGCCTTTTATTCCCAAATAACTTTGCTCTGTTTACAATAATTAAACATTGAGCTCTCATACAGAACCTGAACTCTACAACAAACTACTGGTAGAGAATTAGGACCAGCCTAGAATCACCTTGTACCAAGAAACTTGTCTATGTTTCTGAGTGTAATTTATTATTCACTACATAATTATTCCCCCTCTTATTATTTAGAATGAGATTTTAGAGTTTAGTATCGAAACAAGAAAGGTAAGTTTATTTTTCTAAATTTCCTTAGTCTCATCTTAGCACTTATCATCAGACCATCGCAAAATGGCGTTCGTGACCCCCAAGGAGGATCACGTAAAAATTCGGGTTGGAGGGGAATCCAATTAAGAATATATATAATTAAATTATGATTATAATCTATTTTCGCAGTAGAGTAACTATTTGCTGCAATTTTTCCTTACGTAGTTTCATCAAATAATTTACAAACGGATTTATTTGAGCGAAATATTGAACCCTTATAAGGACTACTATTTCTGGTTATAGTAGACCTGGGATCAATTGCAACAAAAAAAGGAATCCACATTCCCCAGCTTTTCAGAAGTAGAGACCTGATGACTAAATACCGTTTACTGTCATATCAAAACGGTGCTTGTAGAAACCCAATTGAACATTCAACGAAATTCTCAGTGTGAGTGAGTTAAACGGTCGAAGAAATAATGGAGAACTTCGGCAATTAAAAGTGATAACCTGTGTGCACTTCCAGACCGTTACAATCACAGTCTCGAAGAATTTATCAACCAAAATATTTTTGTAGATTGGGGATATTAGACATTAAATTAGTCTTTAGCACATTAAAATGTCTTTAGCACCGTTTCTCCGAAGGTTTACATGATATACATTCGTCCTTGGAAAATAAATTATTTTTTTCCCCCCCAAAAACCAGAAGAAAAAAATTTTTTGTGTACTCAAAGTGAGCTAGCGCATTAACACTCATTTTAAAACGATCACCTTTTACCGTATCAAGTAACAAAACATTAAAGAAGATTATATCCACGTGTCTATAGGACTCCATCGTATATGATGGGCACAAAAAAACCAAGCAGAATAGATACACACACACACACACACACACCACACACACACATATATAATATATATACTATATATATATTTGTATGATATTTGAACATATATTGTTGATTACTGTTGCTGCATTTTGCGCTCGCAATTATCGGATTCAGCTTTATATATATATATATTAAGGACTTATATATATATATATTATATATAATATATATATATAAATTATAGTATATATATGTGGTGTGTGTGTTGTGTGTGTGTGTTAATATATAATTGGAATAGTGACATGAAAAATGAGAAAAAGTATGGCATGCAAAACGGTGCTCACGTGCTAATAAAGCCCAGAGCAGATTTATAATCAATGCTTCATAATAAACGCTCAAAAATTAACTAGGGCTTTTTTTAAAAATCTCAACCATTTCACGACTGCCGTTATAAGATCTCAACCATTGAACTCATCCTGATGATTTACGCATTAAACTTCACATATTATGAGTGTAAAACCATAATTACCAGTTGATCTATATTATAACCTAATACTATATAAATATATCAATATATATATATATAGCTACTATATGTGTGTGCTGCTATATCACTATCACTATCATATTCAGCTTTAGTTCAAGGCTAAATGCCACTTCGCGGGAACAGTATAGCACCGTAATTTTCAGCTATCTTGAAGATTATTGCGGCACAACCTGGGTCCTTTAATGTTTCGCGTAATCGATAAGAAATACTCAATACTTCAGACCAGATGTATACGCCAGAAAAAATTAAACGCATCCTACCTTTGTCGTGGGCTAGGCTTATATAAAACGAACATCACAAACACGTTATATTCTATATTTTATATATAGATATATATTATGCTATATGTATCATTATTCGTCGTGTTTGTGTGTCTGCTAAGTGTGCGTTTTTCTGCAAGTTCTGACTTTGAATTTTTAAAAACTTACGATGTTTGCAATGCTTGGAGTAACCTCTTGATACGTTCCGAGTGATATTTCCTATTAGCAAAAAAATATGAACTTACACATTCTCGAAAAGCTTCCGGGGACTCATGTGCATGCATATGCTTTAAAAATCCTAAATCACATCTATCTATCTCTACCTCTCTATTTATCTCTCTATCTCTCATCTATTTTATCTCTCTCTATCTATCTACTCTATCTATCTATCTACTTTATCTGTCTTATTCCTATCTATCTATCTTAGATTTCAATCTATCAATCTATCTATCCTCTATCTCTCTATCTATTTCCTCCGTCTTATCTCCTATCTATCTAGATTTTTATCAAATCAATCTACATCTATCTCTCTCTTATAATATAAATAAATATAAATATGTATATACAAACATATACTATATATTATATATATAGTTGTTGTGTGCGGTGTGTGTGTGTGTGTTATGTCTATACCATCATGTTTACATACATATATCAATACATTATAGCCATTAGGAAACCTACAATACTACTAATATATATTTAATAATATATATATATATATATATTATAGACGTTATATAATATATATATTATATAATATATATATATATATATATTATACTATATATAAACGTTACACATATAAATAGCCATATTATAAGGGAATGAGCAGAATGAGCAGAATGAGAGAGAGAGAGAGAGAGAGAGGGCGGGAAGCGGAGATGGAGAGAGAGATTTGTGCATGAATGCAGTAAGCGACATTGTCAGAGGCTGTTTTGCAACAGAGTGGGTGTGTGTTAGTTGTCATTGGTCCGTGCCGAATGTCGGCCGCTCTAAGCACAAGCCCAACATAATTGCAATGCTTAATCTCATCATCTATTACGTTCTCCAATAAGGCTGCTGCGAAGATTGAAATTTCCAACGTTTTTCGTGCTCGCTCGGCCGATCGATCGAGATGTCAATGGAGCGCGTCCTATACGTGTACAACCACGCCCTTCCCCCTACTCCCCCCGCCCCGCCTCCCCCAACTTCTCTCGTCTCCACTTCATCGCTTCCGTCATTGGCCATGCACAATGAAGTGCGAGCAATGACGGAGTTGACGCTCTGTTGGAAGGGCCGATTTAGATCGTATCAGTCCTTCCCTCAACACGTTACGTGACGCGCAGTCGGAGATGGGACCGCAGCCCGCGCCGGTCAGCTGCACACGTGACGTCATTTTCCCGTGATGCCTGCGGCTGGCGAGTTTGATTGGTTGTTTATTGTAATCGCTGTCGGTTTGTGGTGATGGGGGAACGTGAGTGGGTGGATTTTTGCGCGGTACGGTGTAGGGCGTAAGGATGTAGAGGTGCTGTGGATTGTTTTGGATTATTAGGGGTACATATAAAGAAGTTTTGAATTTGTAAGTAAGATAACAGAAGTAGAGGGTTAAAAAAAAAAAACAAGGAAAAAGAGAATAAAAAGGAGAGAGCAGAGAGAGAGACGAGAGAGAGAGAGAAGAGAGAAGCAGAGAGAGAGAGGGATTACAATATTAAAAATGGTAAAGAGCGAAAATAGAAGAGCCGAGCGAATGAAAGATAGCAAAGAGATTAATAAGAAAGAATAAAATGATAAAAAGGAAAAGAGAGATTGACCAAATTGTGGAAAGAGGGCCCCCCCTCTCTTCCCACCCAATTAACTAGAGAAAAAAGACCAAAAGTATGAAAGGAATACCAAGGAAAGAAAGAAAAAAAGAGAAAAGAAAGAATAACCAACGGTACTTAAAGAAGTTTTGAAATTTTGGATATCAAAGAAGAGATTGAAACCATTCAGAAAACACTGAGCACTGCTGTCAATTTGCCAGATAACCAGAAGGAGTCCTGGGAGAGCTGAGGAGACCTTGCTGTCACTCAGACTCAGTGAAAGACCATACAGTAATGCTAGATGTGAAAACTCAAAAGGAGTAAAATAATTAATGATTAATATAAAATAATAAAGTTTGGGGATAAAAAATTAACTTAAAATAAACGCTGAAAAATTAAATGGGAGAAAAGACAAAGAAAAAAGAAAGCAAAGGAAAGAAATAATTATAAGAACAAAGTAACATGCAACAAATAGAGAAAGAAAAGAAAGAAAGGTCCTGTAAATAGAAAAAAGTCGATTAAAAAGAAAAGAGAGACAGAAAAAGATTGATGAAACAAGGCGTAAATTTGTATGTATGAAAATAATTTGACAAATGAAAAAGAAAAGTAATTATTGATTTTAGAAAATATTAAAAAGAAAGAAAAGAATTTAGGAGGATGCTTGAAATGAGAGTGAGATAATATTTCTAAAATATAAGTTGATATAAAAATAAAGAAATAAAATTAATTCTAAAAAAGAATAAAAAGTGATAAACAGTAAACAAACAATAGAAATTACAATGAACAAACAATAAAAAATATTAGAAAAAACAATACTACATGAAACAATAACAATATAAAACAATATACTTAATACAAACGATACTAAATAATGTAATAGAACTACCATATAATAAAAAAATACAAGAACAATAAATAATAACCAAATAAACCAAAATTACAAGTAAATATAAGAAGATATCAATGGAGATAAATAAACTGGAATAAATTAGAACTTAGGTTTTGAATTAAAAATACAAGATCATTAAAAACAAAAGAAAAAGAAGAGACATAGACAGAGACAGACAGACCCTCAGACAGACAGATGGCTGATATCGGAATGAGAAATGAAATATTTGAATACATTGGATAACCAGGAAGACAATAGAGAAAATTTACGTTTTCCTTTTTATATTATTTATTTTTCACTAAAAAAAAACAAAAAAACAAACAAGATAACACCAAAATCAAAAATATAGACTGGAAGACAGAAGAGACAGACAGACAGACAGTGAACTTCCTGTACCATCTTTCAATTTGGTTTTTGCAGATTGTTCCTGTGCTTACATTCCATCTTTTATTGAAGTGGTAAGCGCATAACATGACGAATGAGGATATCATTTTTGATACACATTCTGAGATGAGAGGATTATTTTACGAACTAAATCATTAAAAAATGTTATTGCTTTTGTGTTGTGAGGTTTTAAGGGTCAAATAAGAAACAAAACGACGCGTGTCAAATGTAGAAAAATGTATTAAGAGAAGTAGACAATACAAATAGAGATAAGTAGAAATTATCGTCGACAATAGAGGATTGGCTTACTCGCATTGGCTTACTGCCAAGCCACAATTGTCCTGTTACTTATAGTGACCTGTCGGCGCATATCCATTAGTCTTATAGGGTGTATCACCTATAAAAAAATATTTAAATTAAATTTATTGAAAATAAAGTCGCAATAATTATGCGCCTATTCTAATATTTGTGCTTTTCTCTACAGCAGCATTCCTGAAGATGCATGCAATCTTAAATAAATCGTAGAAAACATCACCTTACAAGAAAAACAGCTATACGGCCACTTGACCCCCATCACACAAACCATCCGAGGAAACAAAACAAACATGCTGGGACACCGTTAGAGAAGCAAGATGAACGCATAAGCCACATTCTCCTCTGGAACTAGCACATGGATAACACGCGGGCTGTCTAGCAAAAATACCTGCAATGACCAGCTCTGTATATGATTATTTTATGCCACGCAGGGGACCTCACGAGAGCAATGAATGATAGGAACGGTTGCGTGAAATTGTCATGGATATTACGCTCATGACACACCCTTCCCGTTGGTCAATTGGAATATTCTCTAATCCTCGACTAATTGAGATATTTTACAACTCCTTTTTGTGTCTTCTTCTATCTGTCTCATATCCTTATCTACCTATTCACTTATGTATGATTTTTTTAACCTAAACTATATTGGGGTGGTTTAAAAAAAAATCTAATCTAGCCTTTTTAATTATAGGTTCCCATATTGTGTTCATTTTCTATGCTAGGTCTACTTAAGAGATTACTTAGTCTATCATATGAGCTGATTCTTTGAGAGGTCTTCTCTTCCAATATTTTCCCTATCTATTATCTCAACTTCAATTCCCCACCATCCATACAATGTAAAGAAAGGAATTGACCGTTGCTTACAGACACGGGCAAAAGCATCAGTAGTGATGAAAGTATATCAGAGAAATGAACAGCTTAGGAAATACCTTCCGTCCATATCAATTATCCTGAGAGTAACATCAGCTATTGAGACTATCTAGAATCGCAGGACAGAGATGATACCCAAAACATACCACAGTCTGTTTTGCCTAATGTCAAAAGGCTTGGCTGAAAGGATCAAAAGATATGTAATCCATATGACATCAGGACAAATCAGGGATGACTCGACTATTCGTAAAACCATCATCATCCGGTACAAGCCCCCTGCAGACAAACAAACATGCCAAAGAATTGTGTGTATTCTAATCCACTGCTTGCAAAAGTATACAAAGGTGAAACATGCCGTCCACTGAAAAGTAAGCATAGAAGAGGCACCATAAAGCAGTTGTTTGAGGAGAAATAGAAAAGTCCAGGTATGGCCGACCATATAATGGATGAAAAGGAAGATTGGCCCATGGGATGAAATTAAAGATAATAGATAAGGAAAGAAACATGCGGAGGAGAGACGCCTCAAAGAATCAGCTCATAATGATAGGCCTATAGTAAATCTAAGAGACCTAGCATAGAAAATGAACCACATATAGGAACTATAATTAAAAAGGCTAGAAAAAGAACAATAGCCCTAAATGAGTCTAGTAATAAATCATAACCATAAGTAAAGGTAGATTTTCTAGACAAAACAAAATTAGTGTTATAAGTTCCCCAAAATTCCACTGGATTTATCCAATTTGGACATAGCCTAGTGATAAAGGGAGTTAGCTTAAAGACAGTTCTAAGTAACAGTTACCTCTAATGGCAGGGTTCAATCCTGGTCAGTGCAAGGCACAGTAACAGAGAATAATAATTAACACAACTTACAACCTGTACCTCGGCTTATGGGGTTAGCGAACGAGAAACAGGATACTCCGTGGACTAAATACAAGGTTGGGTTCAAATTCCGTGAGTCCCCGCGATTTACGGACAAAAAGTTTCCTGAGTCGAGGAAGGTTCCTGATTCCGACTGGAAATAACCGAAGAGACGGCAAGGCCACATCGTCCGGAGACATTGTACATAAACAATGAAGAGTGATGAACAGTAATTCAGAAATAATACAAATAATAACTAATTTATCACCCTTCGTACTCAAAAAAAATTCAGAGGACATTTGTTTTACGTCATTATCAAACCTTTTTTGAGTCATTTTAATGCCGAATCGAAATCATTTTATTCTGGTTCTTTACAGTAATCAGAGAAGTGGTCAACCATTCTAAGTATGAAGGCAACATCATGCAACTGGCTTTCTAGCGGCAATCGGTGGCTTGCAATGGAGATTTTTTGTAGTAAAGACTGCGCCTCAAGTTGGTCAAGTGGCGGAAGTATTCCAAATTTCGTACGAGGAGAATTCTGGAATGAGCGTAACAAGTCCAATTTATAATATAGATTTACGTTTTATATTTGAAAATTTTAACCCAATTTATTTCAATATTTTGATGAAGCATGTATGCGATTTTCTCAACGGCTGAAACTTCCCGACGATTTTCAAGACCTTTTTTCTTTTAAGTTTTTGAATACATCTTCATTTAACAGTCAATAATCATTTTAATTTTATGAGATGTTCAATATTAATTATACAATACTGCTATTCATCTGGAGAATACAGCAAGCTTATTAATAATCCGGTTAATATATGTATATTAGCTTATATATGTGTTTGGAATCAAAGTTTTAGTTTGTCTTTAGTAGGTCAGTGGGTGCGCTATGCCGAACAATTCCTTTTAAATGCAATCTTTCAGGACAATGGTAGGATTACTTAGCGGTGTCCATCCTTCTAAAAAGGTTGTGTGGGTTATATGAGTACAAGAAGTTAAAAAACACCCTAAAACTGACTTTATCACAAATAGGATTGACCAAATACACAACAATGTTCATTCATTCTAATGACAAACAATATATGAAATAGGGAAATTAAAAATAAACATTTTCTGTGTGCATGAAAATTAAACAGATGGTGAGGTTCCTCTTTCTGAAAATATTGGGATGTATTGTCACCCCTTCATTGCCGTTAATCCCAGTTCTGTTTTGACAACGGAGTTTTAGCACCTGTTCAGGGTTTTGAATCCAGAGGTTCAATAGATTGTGTGCAAAATTATTTGTATAAGATTGAAATACTTGAAATCCTATAACTGTTTAAAACACTATTTATATTTCAGTAATTACTTGAAAGTTTAAAATTGAAAAATTATTTGTATTTAAACATTACTTTTGTGTAATTAGGGACGGTTTAGCTCAGTGGTAGAACCACAAAGCATATGAGTAGCACAAGGATCGTGTGAGCTGAATGGAGGTACTGCGGTCACATCAGATGCAAAAAAACAAATGCTCTTGGTCTAGCACTAATGAAAAAATGACATGGTTCTCCCTCGCTGCCTGGACAAGATACCGACCAGATAGGCCACCCCAGACGGACTTTATTTTTTACTCTTACTAAGGTTTTTTTGATTAAAATGAAATATATTATATCAAAAAAAAGGAAATTCCATATTCCCCAGCTTTTCAGAAAGTAAAGACCTGATGACTAAATACCGTTTACTGTCATATCAAAACGGTTGCTTGTAGAAACTCAATTGAAATGTTAACGAAATCCTCATGTGAGGAAGTTAAAGCGTCGATTGAATAATGGAGAACTTCGGCAATTAAAAGCATTAAACCTGTGTTGCCGCTCCGGTTCTTACATATACGAGTCTCGGAGAATTTATCAACAAAAATATTTGTGTATTGGGGGATATTAGACATTAAATTAGTTCCTTTACAACGTTCTCGAAGTATGTATACATTCGTTTGAAAAGTAAATATCCACAAGAGAATGTTACTTCAAGTGAGGCTAGGGCGCATTATTACACTCATTTTAAAACGTTAACCTTTAAGTATCAAAAGGGTAACAAAAATTAAAGAGAAATTAACGTGTCTATAGGAATGCTATCGTATATGATTTGGGCAAAAAACAGCAGATAAGATACACTAGCACACCAACACCACACACACACACACACACACACAACATATATATATATATATATTATATATATTATAGTATATATATTATGTTGTATATTTTGAAATATATTGTTGATACTGTTGTGGCATTTTGGTGCAATTAGGAATTCAGCTTTATATATATATATATATATATATATAATATATATATATATAATATATAATATATATTATAATATTATATTATATTATATATTATATAGATATATTATACATTATTAATATTATATATATATATTATAATATAATATATATATATATTTTTGTGATGTGTTGTGTGTGTTGTGTGTGTGTGTGGTGTGCAGACAGGACAGACAGAACAGAGAGAGAGGAGAGAAGAGAGAAGAGAGAGAGAGAAGGAGAGAAGAGATGGTGAAAAATAAAATAAAGAAGGAAATAAAAAACGTAAGTAAAATAAAAGTTGCCGCAGTGGCCTATTGGCGGTATCAGCCAGACAGCGTGGGAGTATATCCCCTTTTGACTAGCGCTAGATCAAGGAGATCTTTTTCTGAGATGGATCAGAATACCCAATTTGTGCTACTCATGCACTGATTTGGCGGGGACCGGTATCGAACCAAGAAGCTTGCGATTCCTAGGTGGTTGCTCTACAGACTAGAGAGAGTTAAAGGAAATGAAAAAAGAAATAATGACGCATTAAAGTTAGAAAGGGGAAGGTGGGGAAGAAAAGTTAAATGAAAGAGTGAAGGGAAGAAAAAGAGGAAAGTGATTAATTGAAAAATAAATTTTAAAAAATAGATAAAGACAATGAAGTAAAAATGAAAACAATGAATAAATGAATGAATCATTTATGTGAACGAGAAAAATTGAAGACAAAGAAGAAAATGAGAAAGAAAAAAAGTAGAAGAAAAAAATTATAAACAGAAAAGAAAATGAATCTTTAAAAAGCATCGAGTTGAAATATTAAAGCAAAAACAAAACAAAAGACATGGTCACCCATGCTGAAGACAAATTAACTGGGAATTGTGCAAATCAAAGAAAAATAAATAAAACTTGAAAAAAAATAAAATAAATAAATAAAAGTAGAAAGAATGAGTTGAAAAAATTTAAAAAAAAAAACACGAATGCAGAAGGCGAGATGAAATATAAGAAATTAGAATTTACGGTAAAATAATAAAAAAGATAAATAAATAAATGATGATGATGATGCAACTCAGGGAGTTGGAAAAAATACACAAACAAGCGTAAAGAGAGATTTATTGCAGCAGCCAATAATAGAAAAAAAAAGGATTTTTTTAGATAATAATAACACAAGGAAAAAAATGAAAAAAACAAAAAAAATAAAAAACGGAAAACAGGAATTATTAAATCGAGAAAACAAAAGTGAGAAGAAAGGCATCTATATGAACATTTTATAAGACAAAGGAAGGACATTGCACACGAGGTGACCTGGATATGGTTACGAAGAGGAAACCAAAAACGAGAAATTGAATCTCTATAAATAGCATCAAAAAATAACACCATAACTAATTATGTAATACTAGCAGGACCTGTGGATATACCACAGTATGATAATTTAATTATTTACAAAGTTTGATATGTTTACTTGAAAGCTTGAAACCAAATAGTTCAATTTGTAAAAAGTATAATAATCGTGGTTTAACTCCCTATCACTTTTTTTTCTTTCTGTTTTTTCCTCTTTTCATTATATACGATTGAAACAGATTAGCGTTATCCCTTCGTTCCGGAACAGGATTGAGGCAGTGATCGAGGCTAATGGCTGTTATTCTGAGTGGAACTTGTTGACAGTAGCGTAATTTCCGTGCCTATATTTCCCCTAATCTCTTTCTTTCTTTCTCTTTTTTTTTCTTATACCTTTTCTGTGTAGCATGTCCTTTTCTTCCCTTACGTTCTTTATAATAAAATGGAAATGGTCCATTATTTAGATGAGGTGACGACACGCATAAGAAATAATAATTCAGCAGATAAGAGAAACCATATATTCAAGATTTACATTTTTGCATTATTTGGGTGCTTTCATTTTTTTTTTAAAACAAAAGTTGTTGAAAGATGATAACCGTTCGGAAGATTAAGGAACAAGAGGATATTTATATACAGATTTAAAAATAAGTAAGAACATATAAGAGTAGCAAAGCGTAGATTATGTGGGGAGACAAACAGACAGAAAGAGTACACGGAAAGGTCTAGGAAGGATATCCATTTGGAATTTTGCAAGCAGACTAAAAATAAGTCCATACTCACAAAGGACATGTGTTAAAAAGAGAAACGGTCCTAGAAAGCGAAATACACAAAATTAGCTGGGATTTTGAGATACAAACGGATCACCTGATCTTGACTAGAAGACCAGCTCTGTTTTTAGCTGATAAAAAAAAACTTGTTTTCTAGTTCCAAAAGATCAGGCAGGGAAAGTGAAGGAAATCAAAAAACAAAATAAATACATGGACCTTGCCAGAGAGCAGAAAAATATTGGAAGGTGACAGTAGAAACTCTCAGATCAATACCGAAAACATAGTAAAGAGACCAGAGAAAGTAAAAATACGAAGAAGAACCACAACCCTGGTAAAATCAGATTGAATACTAAGTAGAGTCCTGAAGAGTTGTTGTACACTTTCTGTCACTCGGACCAAAAAAAAACAAACTCCATTTAAAACTAGTGTGGCCGACTCACAGAGTGCATACTACTACTACTACTACTACTACTACTACTACTCTGGACCTTGCCAGAGATGTGAAAAAGTTATGGAACATGAAAGTGAAAGTGATACCAATTGTGGTTGGTGCACTTGGAACAGTCCCAAAAGGATTAGAAAAGGGTTTGGAAAGTTTGGATATCAAAGGAAGGATTGAAACCATTCAGAACACTGCACTGCTGCAATCTGCCAGAATACCCAGAAGAGTCCTGGAGAGCTGAGGAGACTTGCTGTCACTCAGACTCCAGTGAAAGACCATCAGCTAATGCTGATGTGAAAACTCAAAAGGAGTAAAATAATAATGATAATAATAATAATAATAAAGTTTGGGGATAAAAATTAACTAAAATAAACGCTGAAAATTAAATGGGAGAAAGACAAAAGAAAAAAAGAAAGCAAAGGAAAGAAATAATTATAAGAACAAAGTAACATGCAACAAATAGAGAAGAAAAGAAAGAAAGGTTCTGTAAATAGAAGAAAAAGTCGATTAAAAAGAAAAGGAGAGACAGAAAAAGATTTGAGGAAACAAGGCGTAAATTTGTATGTATGAAATAAATATTTGACAAAATGAAAAAGAAAGTAGATTATTGGATTTAGAAATAAATTAAAAAGAAAGAAAGAATTTAGGAGAATTGCTTGAAATGAGAGTGAGATAATATTTCCTAAAATATAAGTTGATATAAAATATAAAGAAATAAAATTAATTCTAAAGAAAGAATAAAAAGTGATAAACAGTAAACAAACAATAGAAATTACAATGAACAAACAATAAAAAATATTGAAAAAACAATACTACATGAAACAATACAATATAAAACAATACTATATAATACCAAACGATACTAAATAATGGTAATAGAACAATACCATATAATACCGAAAGAACAATAAATAATAACCAAATAAACCAAAATTACAATAAATAATGAAGATATTAATGGGAGATAAATAAACTGGAATAAATTAGAACTTAGGTTTTGAATTAAAAATACAAGATCATTAAAAACAAAAGAAAAAGAAAGAGACATAGACAGACAGACAGACCCTCAGACAGACAGATGGACTGATATCGGAATGAGAAATGAAATATTTGAATACATTGGATAACCAGAAGAACAATAGAGAACAATTTACGTTTTCCTTTTTTATATTTATTTTATTTTTACTAAAAAAAAACAAAAAAACAACAAGATAAACCAAAATCAAAATATAGACTGGAAGACAGAGAGACAGACAGACAGACAGTGAACTTCCTGTACCATCTTTCAATTTGGTTTTTGCAGATTGTTCCTGTGCTACATTCCATCTTTTATTGAAGTGGTAGCGCATAACATGACGAATGAGGATATCATTTTTGATACACATTCTGAAGAGAGAGGATTATTTTTACGAACTAAATCATTAAAAAAATGTTATTGCTTTTGTGTTGTGAGGTTTTAAGGGGTCAAATAAGAACAAAACGACGTGTAACAAATGTAGAAAAATGTATTAAGAGAAAGTAGACAAATACAATAGAGATAAGTAGAAATTACGTCCGACAATAGAGGCATTGGCTTACTCGCATTGGCTTACTGCCAAGCCACAATTGTCCCTGTTACTTATAGTGACCTGTCGGCGCATTCCATTAGTCTTATAGGGTGTATCACCTATAAAAAAAATTTAAATTAAATTTATTGAAAATAAAGTCGCAATAATTATGCGCCTATCTAATATTTGTGCTTTTCTCACGCAGCATTCCTGAAGATGCATGCAATCTTAAATAAATCGTAGAAACATCACCTTACAAGAAAACAGCTATACGGCCACTTGCCCCCATCACACAAACCATCCGAGGGAAACAAACAAAACATGCTGGACACCGTTAGAGAAGCAAGGATGAACGCATAAGCCACATTCTCCTCTGGGAACTAGCACATGGATACACGCGGGCTGTCTAGCAAAATACCTTCAATGACCAGCTCTGTATGATTATTTTATGCCACGCAGGGGACCTCACGAGAGCAATGAATGATAGGAACGGTTGGCGTGAAATTGTCATGGATATTACGCTCATGCACACACCCTTCCCGTTGTCAATTGGAATATTCTCTAATCCTCGACTAATTGAGATATTTTACAACTCCTTTTTGTGTCTCTTCTATCTGTCTCATATCCTTATCTACCTATTCACTTATGTATGATTTTTTACCTAAACTCATATTGGGTGGGTTTTAAAAAAATCTAATCTAGCCTTTTTAATTATAGGTTCCCATATTGTGTTCATTTCTATGCTAGGTCTACTTAAGAGATTACTATAGTCTATCATATGAGCTGATTCTTTGAGAGGTCTTCTCTTCCAATATTTTTCCCTATCTATTATCTCAACTTCAATTCCCACCATCCATACAATGTAAAGAAAGGAATTGACCGTTGCTTACAACATCGGGCAAAAGCCATCAGTAGTGATGAAGTATATCAGAAGGAAATGAACAGCTTAAGGAATACCTTCCGTCATATCAATTATCCTGAGAGCATAACATCAGCTATGAGACATCTAGATCGCAGGACAGAGGATGATACCCGAAAACATACCACAGTCTGTTTGCCCTATGTCAAAGGCTTGGCTGAAAGGATTCAAAAGATATGTAATCCATATGACATCAGGACAACATTCAGGAGTGACTCGACTATTCGTAAACATCTCATCCGAGTCAAGCCCCCTGCAGAATACAACATGACCAAGAATTGTGTGTATTCTATCCATGCTGTTGCAAAGTA
>CM042137.1:126457046-126462046 GCA_023376005.1 Doryteuthis pealeii | reverse complement strand
AGAGAAAGAGAGGGAGAGAGAGAAAGAGGGGATAAAATATGTAAAAAAGGTAAAGAGGAAAATAAAGAGCGAGGAATGAAAGATAGAAAGAGATTAATAAGATAAGAATAACATGATAAAAGGAAGAGAGATTGACAAATTGTGGAAGAGAGTGGGGGAGAGAAAAAAGACAAAAGTATGAAAGGAGGACAAGGAAAGAAAGAGAAAAAAAGAAGAAAGAGAAAATAACAGGAACTTAGAAGTTTTGAAATAATTTGAATTAATTTTACAAGAAATATCAATGAAAATCCAGAAAATAATGAAATTTATTGACATGTAGTCAAAAGTTAAGAAATATATTGTCGTCAACTAAACGAAAAAGAAACAAAATATTAAACGGCATCTATTAGTGAAGTTATAATTCTGGAGCTCTAGGGAGTGTGGAATACTCCTTCATCGCCATTATTCCCAGGTTCACCCTAATTCGGAGTGGTAGTGCCTGTTAGCATCCTATCTATGGGTAAAATAGAAAGAATGAGTTAAAAAAAAATGTTTGAAAAAAATTGAGTTTAATTTTTTAAAGTTAATACTTATCATTAAGAATGAATAAATCAAAACATATTTGGCATAAAATAACCCAAGGATTCACATGCCGTAGAATCCAACCAACTAACCAACCGAAACAACATATACAAAATACAAACTTGTTTGAACAAAGTAAATATAAAGTCCTGCTGAAAGTAGGGGTTCAAGTCAAATCAACGAAATTGAGCAAAGTAAACCGAGAAAAAGTGAGTAAGATATCGGTGTTCAATCCCACTTAAAAAGGCAAGATTTGTAAAGCTGATTTTCAAAGTATGCACACCATTTGCAAATAAGTTCCGATGTAATTTCATGGCTGAATTTCTTTGATTTCGTCGTTTCCTATACTAAATATAGATTCATAAACTTGAAGATAATTTTTTTATGGAATTATGTGACTTTATAATAGTATTTTAGATAACATTGTTCAAGCCCGGGTAAAACTCAAACAGTCCCAATGCGGATTTTCTAGGTAGACAAGTATTTTGATTGATGAAATTGGTGCTTTTCCCAGAACCTTTTGGAATAAACACAAACAGAAATATCCCATGTGTTCATAGAGGAAATACGTTGAAGATCTCTGTCGGCAGGGTTTAGAATACGCTCACAGTATACCCTAGAGAGGGGTAATGCCCCCGCAAAGGGTTGTTGCAGTTCTGGATATATGGGAAGTATAGAGTACCCTTTCATTAGCTTTACTGCCAGGTTCACATGGATGAAATAGATTATTTAAAAAGGGTTCATATTTGATCGGAATGTGGGAAAAAACATTTAAAAAAACACAAAAATGTAAATAGGAACATGCAATTAACGTGATTCCCTAACTCTTTGGCATAACACAACCCTATACGGGTTGACATGCCGTTAAAATTAATCAATCGATAAAATCATTTAAGTTAAACAATATTGAACCTGTTCAATACTTATATCTTATAATATACAAGTACTCTAAGCAACATAAAACCAAAGTATACGAAGCCAAGTAAATAAAAATTCTTTCTTTTACATGTTTTTTACTTTCTCCTTTTCTATTTCTCTTTACTTTACATTTTTGTCTTTTTAATTTTTTCTCCAATTATTTATATATTTACCAACCCTTCCGTATGAGCATAATGCGACACAAGGTCAATTTCTAAAGCGTTTAACAGGTTTGAATTCAGAGTTTTCCTTCTCTTTTGACAGATTGACATACCAAGGTTAAAGAGCCTAGTCATTTACCGATAGCTAGATGGAGAGACTATTTGGATGCATACCTTTCCAAAGTATATCAACGCTATTTGAAATGCAAACAGCCTCGTCCAGGATTTGAACTCGAGTCGACGAGTCCATTTTCAACGACATTAACCATTACACCACGGACATCCGAAAGTCATTAATTTCTTTTTTATTTCAATCTTTTTTTTCAACTTTCTTTTCTTTTCTCTTTCAATTTTTCCGTCCTTCTATTTTTCTATGGTTTTCTATGGTATTTTGTCTAAGATCGACTTTTCCCATCCTTTTTCCATACTTTCTTCGTCTTTTGTTTCGTCTTTTCTCATTCCTTGTCTTTTCCTTACCTTCACTTTTTAACCTGGATTATTTGTGAATATTTCCAGACATTGAGGCTGACTCATTTGTAAATCAACCATATTAAGATTAGTTTCTGTTTATTTCACTCAAAGAAACCAATGATAATATCGCTTATTTATTTTGTATACGGGAATCATCGCTTTATGAGGAATGGGGCCGGCTGTTCTTTTTATCTCAAATAAGCCTCACGTAAGATTGCTGGCTAAATTTAGTTTTCACAAACAGATCGCCAAACTATAATGACGTTGATATCAAAACAATTTTCTCTGATTCAACAGATGGTAAACGTTAAGTGACAGAAATTCTTCTCGAAAGATATTTTAATAAATAGATCTCAGCACAACAGAAAGTGTGAAATGTCTCTGTAAAAAGGGTCAGTTGCTCAGAAAATATCATACCTTTAACTGTAAAGAAATAACAAAATTGTACATACAAACACACACATACAATCACGCACACACAAACATATATATATACATAAATATGTGTGTGTGTGTGTGTGTGTGTGTGTGTGTGTGTGTGTTCGTGAACATTAAACGTTAAAAAGCCAGGACTTACTGTTGTCGTTTTGGCATGAGGACTAAACAAATATCCGCTTCATAGACAGCCTATATAAAATGGTTATTCTAAGATTCAAAAGAAGGAAAAAATTCAACAACCGAATATTCTACATATTGACGAATATAGCTCAGAAGTGCAATATTCACTTTATTTATTCTGTTTTTCAAGCTTTCTCTTGCAACATTTTTTTGAAAAGTAAAAAAAAAAAAAAAAAAAAAAAAAAAAAACGAAAAGAAAATATAAATCAATAACTGTCTCTTTAAAAATATAAAAATTATTGATAGTATTTTGATAAAAATAATAAATTAATTTAGAGATTAATACACGAAAAAATGTTACCTTTCAAAAAATCTTGTGATCTTGAGTAAAAGTACCGGTCCGTTCCCCAAGGATGCATGCATTGGAAAAATAAAGCCTAAAATGTTCGGCTTTAGGATACACACACCACACTTCCAACCTGGTCTATAATGGAAAGAAAAAATAATGTAGTTCGTAAGCAAAGATTTTCCTAAATCTTACAATTAATTGAATTTTTTAAGTTTTAAAATCGGTGTTTGTTGTTATGTGTCGACGATTAAAAAAAAACGACGTACGTATATCAACGCTTTACGGTAAATTAATCGCGGAAAATTTATCTGGTGGTAAATTTATCTGGTGGTAAATTTATAGCAGGTAAATTATTCGAGGCGAAATTCAAAATTTTTTCATTGCTTTTAGGAATTTAATAAAAAGAATTAAAGGGTTGTGGACTTCATCTTATATTACTAGCGTGACCTGTGAGTATACCACAGTATGATGATAATTTAATTGTTATAACATTTGATATGTTTACTTAAGAGTTATTGCAAAAGCGTTCAATAAGTAAAAAGTAAAATAATCTTGATTTAAATCTCACTCTCATTCTTTTTCATAATTTCCTTTTTTTCATTTTTTCATTATGTTCGATAGAAACACATAAACGTTATCGCTTCCATATGCTCATCCTTTCTCTTTCTTTCTTTCTTTCGTTATATATTTTCTGTGTAGCATGTCCTTTTTCTTCACCATCTTTCTTTATTATAAAAACGGAATGGTCGATTATTTAGCTGAGTTGACGACACTCATTTGGACGGTCTCATTTTTTTTTATTATTTGATAATCGTCTTACAATTTAGGAACACGAGCATCTGTTTTGTTTTGTTTTGTTTTACGGCATATCTACCTTTTCGGGTTATTTAATGCCAATCAGGACATTTATGTAGTTACTTCAAGTACCTGTTCTTGCTTAAATGGTCATTTATCTAAATATTGGACAGACTCATCGCTGCTTAACTTCAGTGATCTTGGCCTTAAACAACATAGGTGTTAATATATAGATAAGAGCAATTAATCTGATGAATTTGCCTGTAATAAACATATGAAGCAATGAATTTATTGATGAATTTACCACTGGATGAAATTAATGACGATGATTTTTTCCGCCATGAATTTATCTAGAATCGTATTGCAGTCAAATGTATCATCATCATCATCATTATCATCATGTCCCGCTAGTAGCACGGATATCCATGACAATCTCTCGCCAACCGTCTCTATCACATCGCCCACGGCAGGTCCCCCGCGCAGCATCCACGCAGACCTAGTAAATATTTGCTGATCCATACGCACTGGCACGCCCGTGTGTTGGCTTCCAAAGGAGAACGTTGCTTATGGGTTCGTCCTTGCTTCTCCAGCAGTGTCTGGCCAATGTAAGTCTGCTGTTCGACCCGCCCTGGTGAGTCTGTGTGTTGTTTTGCACAGGAGAACGTCACTTATGAGTTCGTCCTTGCTTCTCCAGCAGTAACCAGCATGTCTTGTTCGTTTCACATGATACCTTATTAACGGTATATTTATAACTCCTGCTGATTTCCATACCAACATCAAATGAAATATTCTATACAAAGAACATATTAGAACGATAATTCAAACCTTTTAATAATAAATGTTATTTGAGATACGCCTGTACTATTAAATAACGCTGGGTGGCGTCGTCAGTTATGCTATTACTGGTTCATTGGGGGATCAGGTATTTCAATATGATACACCACTAGGGAAAAATCAACCCATCTGATTCAACGCTAGCAGCTAAACTGGCTTATAGAGAGTTTGCCAACGTACACATCGGTTTCTGTGCATCTGATTGGCTAATGCTGGAGCCAATCAGTGTTTAGAGTAGGTGTTATAAATAGGTCTCCATTCATTCATTGGCAGATTTGGAGTAGACATTTTTTAACAAACTAGAAAGAAAAAAAAATTGAGATGAATGTGGCATGACACGTAACTGGTGATAA
>CM042137.1:126437046-126452046 GCA_023376005.1 Doryteuthis pealeii | reverse complement strand
AGGATACAGTGTCAAATGCTACTGGCACTCAACTATGAAACGGGAAATGGTCTTACTCGAACACGAGTTGATAGTTATCAACATATATATATATATATATATATATATATATATATTATATATATATATATATATATACATATATATATATATATGTGTGTATGTATATATATGTAAGTATGTCTTATATATATATATATATGTATATATATATATATATACACGTATGTCTATATATACGTATGTCTATATATATTTGTACATATATATATATATATATATATATTATATATATATATATATATATACAGCGTAGTTATTGGTCTAATGGGAGAAATATTTTTTATAACAAGGAAGGTCCGCAAGATGTATTATTTTTTCTTTAAAAAAATATTATTACTTTACCTTCTATTGGTGTTAATTAACTCTATTCTGTCCGAAAATGAATATAAGTCACAAAGAGCGACCGCCCACACACCACCCAACGCGTTCACAACAGATGATACTACTAGTTTCGACAAACGAGAGTATAAATAAGACGCCAGGAAGACCAAACCAGTCTAAGAGTTTTGAATAAGAGGCACAAGCAACCCCGAAAATTTTACGAAATAAAACGAAAATTAACATTCAAAACCGAGTTTCTTATATTTCATAACTAATGCTTCACACTAAATCCCCAAACAATATATATTATAAACACACACACACACCACACATATATATATATATATATATATATATATATATATATATATATATATACGTATTCACCCCCCCTTGTAGAGATAATTAATTTGTAACATCTGCGCCTTATCAGGTGTGTGTTCCTGGGTTGTAGATCTTAATTTTAATGTTTTGGTATTTTACTTTACAGGTGTCTATTTGTTTATGTTAAAAACCAAACCTTCCTCTGATGGTGTGTGTCTGTTAGATTTTTTATATTTGATAGGTCGTGTGCGTGTGTTTTTGTAGTTTACTGATGAGTTTGTGTATGTGTTCACGCGATTCCTTTGTCTATAGTTGGGGTTCATTAATTTGAAAAATATTATTTTAACAATGAAAAATCTTCTCTCGACTTTTCAATAAATTTTAGGTTGTCATGTTGACATATATTTCAAATTAACAACAACGTATTAACTATTCATTACTCTGTTTTTATACATTGATTTTACACGTGAATATTACGTTAATTACATTTCACGTTCAGTGTATTGACGTGGTATCTCGTCAGTTAATTCAGATCTCATCCCACTGAACTAATGCTTTGTTGTTTGACCATAGTTAATACAACAAAGGATTTTACGAATTGGCTACATTTTGATCTGGCATTCCCATGTTGTGACTGAAAAGCAGTTGTAGTGTTAGATACTTCTTGGTTGTATTGGGTTAATGGTATTGATTATTTCTCCTTAAAACCATACCTGACTCTTATGGTTTATGTGGCAGAATTATCTTTGAACTTAAAAAAAAGTGTCATTGTTGGTCTGAAGATCCAATCAAGAACCCTCCACAGAAGCTATCTTAATTACCGCCAGATAAGGTGGCATTTAAGCTAGTAGCGTAATAAATTAACTTTTGTTTTTATTTTCCTACTTAATATCTTTAACCCCTTGAGGGCGGATGACGACTAAACACGCACGAGCGCACTGAACCGGATGAGGCAATAACACGCAACAGTGTACCTGTCTTTTTCTATGTTAAATACACGCACCTAATCCCGTTAGTTCCATGATTCTAAGGATATTTTCGATATATCGTAGTTACAAGTCATCATGATTGACTAGAAGCGCTACCAGTGTCGCCTGGTTGGAGGGAATACCTGGTGTATTTGAATTTGTCTGATGAAGGCTTTGATGGCTGAAAACTGTTTTTTGTTGTTGTTTTGGTTTTGTTCAAGACAATCCTTGCAACTAAATATTATATTGGAGGTTTTTGGAATAATACAGGGTTCAACAGAAATATACCCACGTTTTAAACTTTCAGTTGTGAGTTGCAATTGAACTTCGGCAAGTGATAATGGTAGCTTTCATCTAACCTAGATTGCTGGCTAATTTTAAGTTTTCACATAACAGATCGCACATTATAATGACGTTGATATCAAAACATTTTCTTCTGAAATTCAACAGAATGGTAAACGTTAAGTGACAGAAATTCCTTCCTCGAAAGATATTTTAATAAATAGATCTCAGCAACAACAGAAGTGTGAAATGGTCTTCTGTGAAAAAGGGCAGTTGCTCAGAAAAATATCATATCTTTAACTGTAAAGAAATAACAAAATTGACATACAAACACACACATACATCACGCACACCAAACAATATATATATACATGAATAGCTGTGTGATGTGTGTGTGTGTGTGTGTGTGTCGTTCGAACATTAAACGCTTAAAAAGCAGGACTTACGTTGTCGTTTTGGCATGAGGACTAAAAATTATCCGTTCATGAGACACCTATATATAAAATGGGATTATTCTAAGCTATTCAAAAGAAAGGAAAAAATTCAACAACGAATATTCTAACATATTGACGAATATAGCTAGAAGTGCAATACTTCACTTTATTTTATTCTGTTTTCAAGCTTTCTCTTGCAACATTTTTTTGCAAAAGTAAAAAAAAAAAAAAGAAAAAAAAAGAAAAAAAACGGAAAAGGAATATTAAATCAATACTGTCTTTTAAAATATAAAAAATTATTTGATAGTATTATGATAAAAAATAATAAATTAATTAGAGATTATCAACGAAAAAATGTTACCTTCAAAAATTCTTGTGATCTTGAGTAAAAGTACCGGTCGTTCCCAAGGAGCATGCATGAAAAAAAACCTAAAATTTCGGCTTTAGGATACACAAACCACACTTCCAACCTGCGTCTATAAATGGAAAGAAAAAATAATGTAGTTCGTAGAGCAAAGATTTTCCTAAATCTTACAATTAATGAATTTTTAAGTTTTAAATCGGGTTTGTGTTGTGTCGACGATAAAAAAAAACGACGTACGTATATCAACGCTTTACGTAAATTAATCGGAAAAATTAATTCTGGGGTAAATTTATCTGGTGGTAAATTTTATCGCAGGTAAATTATTCAGGCGAAAATTCAAAGATTTTCATTGGCTTTTAGGGAATTAATAAAAAGATTAATAAAGTTGTGACTTTCATATTAACTTATGCGGACCTGTGATATACACAGAGATGAAATTTAATTTCTATAAACATTTGATATGAAAGAGTTATTGTGCAAAAGCGTTTCAAAAGTAAAAAGTAGAAATGAATGTCTTGATTTAAATCTCACTCTCATCTCATAATTTCCTTCTTTTCATTTTTATTTGTTCGATAAAACAAAAACGTCAGCTCCAAGCATCATTCCTATTTTCGCCGCTTCTTTCTTTCTTTCTTCGTTATACTATTTTCTTGTGTAGCATGTCCTTTTTTCTTCACCATTCTTCTTTAATTATAAAAACGGAATGTCGATTCATTTTAGAGCTGAGTTTGACGACACTCATTTGGACGGGTTCTCATTTTTTATTATTATTTGATAATCTGTCTTACAATCTTTAGGAACACGAGATCTATTTGTTTTGTTTTGTTTTACGGCATATCTACCTTTTTCGGTTATTTAATGCCAATCAGGACATTTATGTAGTTACTTCAAGTACCTGCTATTCTCTTAAATGCGTCATTTAACTAAAATTGGACAGCTCTCGCTGCTTAATTCAGTGATCTTGGCCTTATAACAAACATAGGTGTTTAATATATATTGATATAGAGCAATTAATCTGATGAATTTGCCTTGTATAAACTATGAAGAGCAATGAATTTATGAATGAACTTTACCACTGATGAAACTTAATGACGATGTTTTTCGCCATGGAATTTAATCTTAGAAATCGCTATTAGCAGTCAAATTTAATCGATCTCATCATCTTATCATCATGTCCCGCTAGTAGCACGATATCCATGGACAATCTCTCGCAACCGTCTCTATCACATCGCCCACGGCAGGTCCCCCGCGCAGCCATCCACGGCATGCCTCTAGTAAATATTTGCTTGTCCAACGCACTGGCACGCCCGTGTGTTGGCTTCAAAGGAAGAACGTATGTTATGGCGTTCGTTCCTTGGCTTCTCCAGCAGTGTCTGGCAATGTAAAGTCTGCTGTGTCGACCCGCCCTGGTGAGTCTGTGTGTTGTTTTGCACAGGAGAACGGTCACTTATGAGTTCGTCCTTGCTTCACCAGCAGTAAACCAGCATGTCTTGTTCGTTTCACATGATACCTTATTAACGGTTATTATAACTCCTGCTCGTTTCCATACCAAACCAAAGAGAATATTCTATACAAAGAACATATTAGAACGATAATTCAAACCTTTTAATAATAAATGTTATTGGAGCATACGCCTGTACTAGTTAAATAACGCTGGCTGGCGTCGTCAGTTATGCTATTACTGGTGTTCAATGGGGGATCAGGTCTTTCAATATGATACACCACTAAGGGAAATCAACCCGATCTGATTCAATCGCTTAGCATGCTAAAACGGACTTATAGAGAATGTTTGCCAACGTACACAATCGGTTTCTGTCTTGTATGCTATCTGGAGATCAGGTAGGTGTAAACTCTCATAGGCGTTTGATGACTTTTACACTAGAAAGAAATGGGATTCTGCATACTGCATTTTGTATCTCGACTTAACTGACTGATGATCCTTATTATCCATGGTATGAATGACCTGTAGCATTTAATTAAATATGATAAAATAATAATAAACATTGACATCAAAATAACTACTTATATAGCATGACAAACCATGTCTTATTAGGCCGTACTCTATGCGGAGTAGGACGATTTTTAACAAACTAACTAATGTGAAAAAAAGCATAATTTAGGCAAGATTAGACTATTGCTATCACGCTCTGTAACTGTGATTTTTGGGACATCTTATCAAATAAAAGAGTCTCTTTTTTTATAAACCTGCATGTTGAATGCATGTATATTTACTCATAGGTTGAACTCCTGATTACATGCTCATTTAATCATTAATATAAAATAATGAACGATAATATATATATAAATCCTTGTAAACAACAATTTTTGGAATACGGACATATGCAGAAAAGTTATATATAAACTTTTCAAGAAATAATACATAGCCTATAGTAAACATTAAATAAACACTAAGGTTTTGTATAGTGAAAATTGGAGTGATCACTGAGTACGCGAAATCATGGAAGCGCTCTTGATGGTTTCTTAGCTGTAATTACGATTTCCATAAGAATCTGTACTGGGCTATAAGCAACCTGCACCCTGGCTCGTGCGAGAGCTAGACCGTGTTAAGGAATGTGTGCAGGTTAGACAGCATCCTATCTCTTAGATCACTATTCAACTCAAATCATTCAAGATTCGTGACCTTTCAATTGATTGCTATTTCACTTAACTGTGAAACAGTTGTAGCGTTATTATCAGCTAGATGTGATTAAATACTTTAGTTTATCTTAAATACATGCCATCAATATAGTAAAAAGAATACAGGAACACGTCTCATATAGAATATAATGTATTCGATTAGAGGTTTCCGATGGTTCTGTGACAGATAAACAGTTGTTGCGGATAAAGCAAATTACGTTCATTAGTATAGGCCAACATATGTTAAGGATAGTGTATATTTTACCAGAAAATACATTACCACATTGTAATTACCAACCATATATAAATGCCATGATGGTTGACTACTAACTCCATGACTCGGTGATTTGACTTGCATCCAACGAATTTAAGCTCAGTCTTGTCGAAATGTCATGCAATGACGTCATGTGGTGACGTCACATATTGTGTTAATTACAATTTTACCAATGGAAGAATTCCCCTGTCGGCTGGGCTTAGATATCAAAAACGATTGCACCTCTGCTGGGTTACCCTGTTGGTCGAGGTTTGTGACCGATGTGTTGGAAGGAATACAGGTGTCTGATGCCAGTTCAGCGACAAGCATCACTTCCATTTTGACCCTTTTTTTTTATTTAGGCTAGGACGGATGTTGGAGAGGCCGCCCCCCCATCAATTGGCATGATTTAAAGTTTAAAACTTTCTCAAATCTATTTCTACCGTGGTATCTGTCTATACCTGTGAGTTCATCAAACGCTTAATACTCAATACGAGTGAGATTTTTCAATAAAGCTTAGCGTCTTGATGAAACTCTTGGTATAACAATATCTGTTGGGTAAAAATAGATCTATAACCGGAAAAGAACGATTTTTAAGCCATAACAATTCATAATTGCTCTGCTTCAATAATTACTTGAACATTGCAGCTTTCCACCTATGCACCTGTAACAACTGTAACATTTCCGCTGTATTGAAGAAAGCGTCCAACTTAGAATCATCATAAATATCCAACTTACCTTTGGTAAACTACATCTACGAAATACATACACACCACACACACCACACAACACACACACAACACACAACAAACAACACACATCATATATATATATATATATATATTATGATGACTGACTACATATTAAATGATGATAGGTACTTTATCACCTTAAACCATTCATTTAGTCAAAATTAAATATTAAATAAAATTTTACGATGTTGGGTTATAGTGACATATATTTTACGACACTTTATGCCTCATTATCTGAATCTACATATCTACGTCCCATGTTATAAGCTTAGCAAGATAACTTGATGACTATCAAACTTGTATTTTTTTAAATTCCTGGGTATTTTCTCTATACAATTTAACCCTACAAAGGATTCATCACAACTCAGTTGAGATTTGATAATTAAAGCCTCATTCTTATGTTTAGATTTGGGAGTTCACTTCTCCTAAAGGATTGCCATCACCAGTGGCAATGTCTAGGGGACTGGAGCTCCTTCATTCCAAATAATATATATATATTATATATACTATATAGTATATATATATATGATATATATATATATGTACTCTCATATGTAATATATTTTATATATGTACATATAAATATATTTACATATGAGTATAGTATATATATTAATTATACATACATACATACATACATAATGACTATTAAGGTATATGTAATATATATACTATATATATATATATATATCATAATCAAGTTAGCTGACATTTGATTGCGATTTCTTTTCAAGAAGAGTTGTCCTTCACCATAGCTTTGTCTTTAGACTGGAGCTCTCTTCACATCACACACACACACACACACACACACACACACACACACACCTACATCACAAATTTATATATATATATATATATAATATATAATTATATAATATGTAAATTGGACGGTTGTCGGATAGGACTCGTCATATCGTAGTCACATTGGTTGTCAAGGTTCATTTCTCTCTCTCTGGCTCTCTCCTCTTCTTCTCTCGTCGCTCTCCTCTCTCTCTCTCATTCTCTCTCTCTTCTCTCTGTCTTCTGTTCATTTTTTTTACTTCAAAATTTCTGTGATTCCATTCCTCCGTTTGGATCGGAAATTTAAACCACGCATCTACGTCTTCTCATGCTGAACACAAACCGCCTTTTATATCTCGGCTCACCACCTACCTTACCTAAAACCCTCCTCACGCAACGATCACTGACGCACCTCACAGAATATCATCATCCCAAACTGCCCCTCCCCTCCACTCTCGCCACCTCACTCTATCCAATGGATATCTGCCATTCAATAAATGGCGAGAAAAAAGAGAAAAAAAAAATAACAAAAACAAAAGCGTGGTGGCGAGATGTGGGGCGAAGCATCAGAAGAGATTCTATCTATAGACCTGGCACTTTACGAAAACCAGACGCGATTTCATGATATAATTAGTTTCATAATTGATTTTCAGATTGCAATAAGACCGATGCAAAAGCGGTGGAGAAAAAAACACCCCCCCCAAAAAAAAGAAAAAAACAAAATACATTAAAGTGGGAATAACAAGAATAAAAACAAAATAGTTAAAAGTGAATAACAGCATCGAATCAGTAGAAACAGTCACCACGCGCAGCCACGCACATCAGACACACACAGCACATCACACACCACACTACACACACACACACACACACGACGCACACACATCACCACACATATACATATATAATGTGATGTAAGTAGTGTGTTGGTGTGTGTCTTATGTGTATATATATACACTTATTGTACATATTTGTGTGGTGTTTGTATATGATATATATAATATAGTAATATATATATATATATAAAGCATAGAATCATGTGGAAACTCACCTCACACATCCCCGGAAAAAATGCAGGTCTATACTACACACACACACACAGGACATTATAGTATATATCATATATATATTATATATATATATTATATATATAATATATATGCAGAGTAAGTAGATAAACAATGTGTTTATTTGAGAATTTTTGGGAGGATATGTGCTTAATTGAGTCATTACCTAATTTGAAATATAATTAGTTTAATAATTAATGAGGTCAGGCGCGCGCGTCCTAATATGTCTCACCTAATATATATATAACACCTACAGCTTGTTAACATATATATATTATATATATAATATCATATATATATATATATATATATAGGAGAGAGCAGAGAGACGATTTAGAGAGAGGAGAGAGAGGGGGATACAAAATATTTAAAAAATGGGTGGTTGTTTATAAAAGAAAATAAAAGGAGCGAGGAACGCTAGAGAAAGAAAGATAGGAAAGAGTGGTATTAATAAATAAAGAATTAAAATGATAAGAAATGGAAGAAAGATGAAATGTGGAAAGAGAGGGCCCCCCCCTTTCTCTTCCACAATTAAGTAAGACCGAAAAAGACCAAAAGTATGAAGGAAACAAGGAAAGAAAGAAAATAAAAAAAGAGAAGAGAGGAAAGAGGAAAATAACAGGTACTTAGAAGTGCTTGGAAAATGATTGGAAAAATGATTGGACAAGAAAATCAATGACAACCAGAATAACCTTAGAAAAAAAATAATCAATTTATCCATTAAGTACAGGTCGTTCGTCAAAAGTTAAGAAATATAATTGTCGATGAGCTAACACGAAATAAGAACACCAAAATATTAAGACTGCATTCTATGGGTGAAGTTATAATCCTGGAGCTCTAGGCGTGTGGAAACTCCTACATTCGCCATTACCAGGTTCACCCTAATTCGAGTGGTAGTGCCTGTTAGAGTCCTATCTATGGGTAAAATATGTAAAGTAATCGAGCTTCTGAAAAAAAATGTGAAAAATTGAGTTTGATTTTTAAAAGTTAATACTTATCATTAAAGAAATGAATAAATCAAACTATGTGGGCGATAAATAACCCAACAAGGATTCACATGCCCGCTAGAATCCAACCAACTAACCAACCTAAACAACATATAATAATAAAACGTGTGTTTGAACAAAGTAAATATTAAGTCCTGCTGAAAGTAGCGGTTCAAGTCAAATCAACGAAGAAAACAAAGTAAACAAAGAAAAAGAAAGAGTAAGATGTCGGTGTTCAATCCTACTTAAAAAATGGAAGATTTGTTAAGTGATTTTCAAAGTATGCCCACACCATTGCAAATAAGTTCCGATGAAATTTCATGCTGAATTTCTTTGATTATGTCCCATTGTCTATACTAAATTAGATCAGAAACTGTGAAGATTTTTTAATAGAATGAGGGTGACTTATAATAGTTATTTTAATAAATTGTTTCAAGGCCGGCGTAAAACTCAAACAGTCCCAATGCGGATTTTCTAGGTAAGGACAAGTATTTGTATTGATGAAATTTGGTGCTTTTTCTCAGAACATTTGGGGAATAATCAAACAGAAATTGTCCCATGTATAAGAGGAAATCGTTGAAGATCGTCGGACAAGCGTAGAATACGCTCACAGCGTATTACCCCCTAGGGAAGAGGGGGGGGCCAATGGGGTCCCCCCCGGCAAGGGGAGGTTGTTTTGGGCCCAGTTTCTGATATATGGGAAGATAGAGTACCCTTCATTAGCTTTACTGCCAGGTTTACGTTCTGGAAGGTACCTGTTCGTTTCCATGGTGAAATAGATTATTTAAAAAGGGTTCAAATTGAATCGGAATGTTGGGAAAAAACATTTTAAAATACACAAAAAATGTAAATAGAACATGCAATGAATGATGATTCCCTAGCTCTTGGCAGTAACACAACCGGATATCCGGGTTGAACATGCCGTTTTATAATCAATCAATTGATAAAATCATTTAAGTTAAACAATAATTGACCGTTTCAATTATTAGTTCTTATAATATTACAAGTACTCAAAGCAACATAAAACCAAATTGACTAACCGAATAAATAAAACTTTTCCTTTTCATGTTTTTTTACTTTCTTTCTTTCTATTTCTTAATAAATTTTTTGGCTTTTTTAATTTTTCTTCAATTATATATATATTACCAACCCTTCCGTATGAGGCATAATGCGGACACAAGTGTCAATTTCGAAAGCGCGAGTTTACAGTGTGAATTCAGGATTTTTCCTTCGTTTTTGACAGATTGCCATACCAAGGTTAAAGAGCCCTATTCATTTACCGATAGCTAGATGGAGATACTTTTGTATGCATCCCTTAACAAAGTATATTCAACGTTATGTGAAATGCAAACAGCCCTCGAGCAGGATTTGAACTCGAGTCGACGAGTCTATTTTCAACATTAACCCATTACACACGGACATCGAAAGTCATAATTTCTTTTTTATTTCAATCTTTTTTTCAACTTTTTTTTTCTGTTTCAATTTTCCGTCTTCTATGGTTTTCTATGGCATTTTGTCTAAAAATTGACTTTTCCCGGTCCTTTTCCATACTTTCTTCGTCTTTTGTTTGTCTTTTCTCTTACCTTGTCTTTTCCTTACCTTCACTTTTTAACCTGGATTTATTTGTGAATATATCACAGACATTGAGGCTGACTCATTTGTAAATCAACCATAATTAAGATTAGTTTCTGTTTTATTTCACTAGAAAACCACTAAAAAATGATATATCGCTGTATTTAATTTGTATACGGAATCATCGCTTTATGTGGGAATGGGCCGGCTGTTCTTTATCTGAAATAAGTCTCACCTAAGATTGCTGGCTAAATTTAGTTTTCACAAACAGATCGCCAATTATAATGACGTTGATATCAAAACAATTTTCTCTGATTCAACAGATGGTAAACGTTAAGTGACAGAAATTCTCTCGAAAGATATTTTAATAAATAGATCTCAGCACAACAGAAAGTGTGAAATGTCTTTGTAAAAAGGGTCAGTTGCTCAGAAAATATCATACCTTTAACTGTAAAGAAATAACAAAATTGTACATACAAAACACACACATACAATCCACGCACACACAAACATATATATATACATACATACATATGTGTGTGTGTGTGTGTGTGTGTTGTTCGTGAACATTAAACGTTAAAAGCCAGGATTACTGTTGTCGTGTTTTTTGCATGAAGACTAAAAAAATATCGCTTCATAGACAGCCTATATAAAATGGTTATTCTAAGATTCAAAAAGAAGGAAAAAATTCAACAACCGAATATTCTACATATTGACGAATATAGCTCAGAAGTGCAATTATTTACTTTATTTATTCTGTTTTTCAAGCTTTCTCTTGCAACATTTTTTTTGAAAAAGTAAAAAAAAAAAAAAAAAAAAAAAAAGTAAAAAAAAAAAAACGAAAAGGAATAAATTAATAACTGTCTTTATAAAAATATTAAAAATTATGAAGTATTTAATAAAAAATAATAAATTAATTTAGAGATTGATACACGAAAAAATGTTACCTTCAAAAAATCTTGTGATCTTGAGTAAAAGTACCGGTCCGTTCCCCAAGGATGCATGCATTGGAAAAATAAAACCTAAAATGTTCGGCTTTAGGATACACACACCACACTTCCAACCTGGTCTATAATGGAAAGAAAAAATAATGTAGTTCGTAAGCAAAGATTTTCCTAAATCTTACAATTAATTGAATTTTTTAAGTTTTAGAATCGGTGTTTGTTGTGTCGACGATTAAAAAAAACGACGTACGTATATCAACGCTTTACGGTAAATTAATCGGGGAAAATTTATCTGGTGGTAAATTTATCGCAGGTAAATTATTCGAGCGAAATTCAGAATTTTTTCATTGCTTTTGGGAATTTAATAAAAAGAGTTAAAGAGTTGTGGACTTCATATTATATTACTAGCAGGACCTGTGAGTATACCACAGTATGATGATAGTTTAATTATTATAACATTTGATATGTTTATTTAAGAGTTATTGCAAAAGCGTTCAATAAGTAAAAAGTAAAATAATCTTGATTTAAATCTCACTCTCATTCTTTTTCATAATTTCCTTCTTTTCATCTTTTTATTATGTTCGATAGAAACAGATAAACGTTATCGCTTCCACATGTTCATCATTTCTCTATCTTTCGCCGACTTTCTTTCTTTCTTTCTTTCGTTATATATTTTCTGTGTAGCATGTCTTTTTTCTTCACCATCTTTCTTTATTATAAAAACGGAATGGTCGATTATTTAGCTGAGTTGATGACACTCATTTGGTCGGTCTCATTTTTTTATTATTTGATAATTGTCTTACAATTTAGGAACACGAGTATTTGTTTTGTTTTGTTTTACGGCATATCTACCTTTTTCGGGTTATTTAATGCCAAATCAGGACATTTATGTGGTTACTTCAAGTACCTGCTATTGCTTAAATGGTCATTTATCTAAATATTGGACAGGCTCATCGCTGCTTAACTTCAGTGATCTTGGCCTTAAACAACATAGGTGTTAATATATAGATAAGAGCAATTAATCTGATGGATTTGCCTGTAATAAATATACGAGACAATGAATTTATTGATGAATTTACCACTGGATGAAATTAATGACGATGATTTTTTCCGCCATGAATTTATCTAGAATCGTATAGCAGTCAAATGTATCATCATCATCATTATCATCATGTCCCGCTAGTAGCACGGATATCCATGACAATCTCTCGCCAACCGTCTCTATCACATCGCCCACGGCAGGTCCCCCGCGCAGCATCCACGCAGACCTAGTAAATATTTGCTGATCCATACGCACTGGCACGCCCGTGTGTTGGCTTCCAAAGGAGAACGTTGCTTATGGGTTCGTCCTTGCTTCTCCAGCAGTGTCTGGCCAATGTAAGTCTGCTGTTCGACCCGCCCTGGTGAGTCTGTGTGTTGTTTTGCACAGGAGAACGTCACTTATGAGTTCGTCCTTGCTTCACCAGCAGTAACCAGCATGTCTTGTTCGTTTCACATGATACCTCATTAACGGTATATCTATAACTCCTGTCCGTTTCCATACCAACACCAAACGAAATATTCTATACAAAGAACATATTAGAACGATAATTCTAACCTTTTAATAATAAATGTTATTTGAGATACGCCTGTACTATTAAATAACGCTGGGTGGCGTCGTCAGTTATGCTATTACTTGTTAATTGGGGGATCAGGTCTTTCAATATGATACACCACTAGGGAAAAATCAACCCATCTGATTCAACGCTAGCAGCTAAACTGGCTTATAGAGAGTTTGCCAACGTACACATCGGTTTCTGTGCATCTGATTGGCTAATGCTGGAGCCAATCAGTGTTCAGAGTAGGTGTTATAAATAGGTCTCCATTCATTCATTGGCAGATTTGGAGTAGACATTTTTTAACAAACTAAAAAGAAAAAAAAGAAATTGAGATGAATGTGTCATGACACGTAACTGGTGATAATTTTGGACATCATCAATAGACGCTTTTTAAGTGAAATCTTTGATGCAATCTTTATTATTCCCAATTATGTCGAACTCCTGACAAGTTACCCTACTGGCCATTTAATCTTTCTAAATATGATAAATAATATATATTTTAAAACAATTTAAGACATTCAAGAAAAAGTTAGACTATCTTCTTCAAGATAAATAGCATGTAAACTAAAACCATGCGTTCTGTATACGCTGAGTTGGCGAGGACCGGTATCAAACTAGGAACCTTGTGGTTTCTAGCCGAACGATCTATCGACTGAGCTAACCTGGCCCCTCTAAGCTAACGTTTATTTCGGTTAAGAATTCTTATCATATAACATAAAATTGTCTTTTTTTTTATCAACACTGCACAGTTGAAGCTGAAATTATTTACTAAGGATTAACTTTAGTTATTTAAAATCATTAAATAGAAAAAAATACAGGAAACCATATAATTATTAGTATTCGATAAGAATACTTGAAACAAACATTGTGTGCAAATTACGTGCATTAGATAGGCAAATAATATATAAGAATATTTCACATGAAAATAAACAAACCCTATATAAACAATATTAAAATAAACAATGAAGGGAAAAATGAGGTGAAAGAGTGCATCTACTTTGAAGTTCTTTGGTCGAAATGTTCATGCAATGACGTCATGTGATGACGTCATATTTGTTGTTAATTACAATTTTACCAATGGAAGAATCCCTGTCGGCTGGGGCTTTAGTATACAACGATTGCACCTCTGCGGGTACCTGTTGGCCGAGGTTTGTGACCCGGGATGGTTAAGGAAGGAATACAGGTGGCTGAGCAGTTCACGACAAGCATCACTCCATTTTGACCCTTATTTAGGCTAGACGGATGTTCGGAGAGCCGCCCCTCCCCAATCAATTGGCTGATTTAAAGTTTAAAAACTTTCTACAAATCTATTTCTACCCGCTGGTATCTGTCTATACCTGTGAGTTTCATCAAAAACGCTAACTCAATAGAGTGAGATTTTCAATAAAGTTAGCGGTCTGATGAAACTCTTAGGTATAAACAAATATCTGTGGGGGTAAAATAGATCTATAACCGGAAAAGAACCGATTTTTAAGCCATAACCAATTATATTGCTCTGTTCAATAATATTGAACATTGAGCTTTCACCTTGCACCTGAACAACTGTAACATTCCGCTGTTTGAAGAAAGGTCCAACTTAGAATCATCATAATACCAACTTACCTGGTAACACATCTACGAAATACATACACACACACACACACACACACACACAC
>CM042137.1:126424546-126434546 GCA_023376005.1 Doryteuthis pealeii | reverse complement strand
ATATATGTATATATATATATATATATACACGTATGTCTATATATACGTATGTCTATATATGTACATATGTATATATATATATATATATATATATATATATATATATATATATATACAGTGTAGTTATTGGTCTAATGGAGAAATATTTTTTATAACAAAGAAGGTCCGCAAGATGTATTATTTTTTCTTTAAAAAAATATTATTACTTTACCTTCTATTGGTGTTAATTAACTCTATTCTGTCCGAAAATGAATATAAGTCACAAAGAGCGACCGCCCACACACCACCCAACGCGTTCACAACAGATGATACTACTAGTTTCGACAAACGAGAGTATAAATAAGACGCCAGGAAGACCAAACCAGTCTAAGAGTTTTGAAGAAGAGGCACAAGCAACCCCGAAAATTTTACGAAATAAAACGAAAATTAACATTCAAAACCGAGTTTCTTATATTTCATACCTAATGCTTCACACTAAATCCCAAACCTCTTCTTTGTAGAGATAATTAATTTGTAACATCTGCGCCTTATCAGTTGTGTGTTCCTGGTTTGTAGATCTTAATTTTAATGTTTTGGTATTTTACTTTACAGGTGTCTATTTGTTTATGTTAAAAACCAAACCTTCCTCTGATGGTGTGTGTCTGTTAGATATTTTTATATTTGATAGGTCGTGTGCGTGTGTTTTTGTAGTTTACTTTTTGTTCTGATGAGTTTGTGTATGTGTTCACGCGATTCCTTTGTCTATAGTTAGGGTTCATTAATTTGAAAAATATTATTTCAACAATGAAAAATCTTCTCTCGACTTTTCAATAAATTTTAGGTTGTCATGCTGACATATATTTCAAATCAACAGCATTGTATTAACTATTCATTACTCTGTTTTTATACATTGATTTTACACGTGAATATTACGTTAATTACATTTCACGTTCAGTGTATTGACGTGGTATCTCGTCAGTTAATTCAAATCTCATCCCACTGAACTAATGCTTTGTTGTTTGACCATAGTTAATACAACAAAGGACTATACGAATTGGCTACATTTTGATCTGGCATTCCCATGTTGTGACTGAAAAGCAGTTGTAGTGTTAGATAATTCTTGGTTGTATTGGGTTAATGGTATTGATTATTTCTCCTTAAAACCATACCTGACTCTTATGGTTTATGTGGCAGAATTATCTTTGAACTTTTTAAAAAAAAGTGTCATTGTTGGTCTGAAGATCCAATCAAGAACCCTCCACAGAAGCTAGCTTAATTACCGCCAGATAAGTTGGCATTTAAGCTAGTAGGTAATACATTAACTTTTGTTTTTATTTTCCTACTTAATATCTTTAACCCCTTGAGGGCGGATGACGACTAAACACGCACGAGCGCACTGAACCGGATGAGGCAATAACACGCAAAATGTACCTGTCTGCTTTCTATGCTAAATACACGCACCTAATCCCGTTAGTTCCTGTGATTCTAAGGATATTTTCGATATATCGTAGTTACAAGTCATCATGATTGACTAGAAGCGGCTACCCAGTGTCGCCTGGTTGGAGGGGGGAAATACCTGGTGTATTGATTTGTCTGATGAAGGCTTTGATGGCTGAAAACTGTTTTTTGTTGTTGTTTTTGGTTTTGTTCAAGACAATCCTTGCAACTAAATATTATATTGGAGGTTTTGGGAATTATACAGGGTGCAGCAGAAATAGTTTCCACGTTTTAAACTTTCAGTTGTGAGTTGCCAGTGAACTTAGGCAAGTGGTAATGGTAGCTTCATCTACCTAAGGTCTTATTATTTTACTTTTCAGATATGATCAATTACGATCATGGCTTGTATGGGTGTGTACCGTACGTCAGAATGATGCTGTTCCGGATATGAATTTTAACCTATAGTAGTAACTATTTTCTATGCGGAACAACATCATTCCTGCGTAACAGGAAATAAGAAAGAAAAGTTCTCTGTGTATCAATTAATTTAAATTAAAAAAAAAACGCACGGTATGTATCGGTCCAACCCATATTCTTAACTGGTCGTATGGGCAAAAATGATAATAGACTAGCTAGATGGAGCTAGCATTACCAATTGCGTAAGTTCACTTTCACCACACAAGTGACAGTTTAAAAGGTGGGGGATAATTTTGTCACACCCCTGTACAATGATTCTTACATTCAAATAACGGGGAAAACTTCTGACCGCACTTTAGAAATTAGAACCAATATTAATCGTACAAACAAATTAGACAGTTGATCTGATGTAATTCCTAAAGGAATCCAGGTTGAAATATATTGGTGGTATAAGATGAACGACAAATTTCCAATCATATTTTTTTTAAATTCCAAAATCTGCAGCAGCCATTTCCGATAAAAACTGGCCAATGATGAACGATAGAGAATGCTTTTAAGGTCGTTGTGTTGTATACCCTTCTTCTAACTTCTTACTTCTATTCTTCTTCTGTTCTTCTGACATCTTAAGTTTTTGTAGCGTCTCTTCTAACATCTTGACTTCGTCTTCTCCTTGGTGACTTCGTCTTGGTCGTCGGTCGCACTTGGCTCATTTCTTCTTTTAAATCAGTCTTATTACCAAGACATTCATTAATCACAAGACCGTGTTAATTTTCTTAAACTTTTGTTTCTTTAACTATACATTTCATGTAACTAAATATCTGACTAACATAGCGCGCGTATGCAGTGAGCTTCAGCTAAGGCAGAAAGACCTTATCTGCCCGACGTCTAACTGAAAACTGAGGACCAAACCAGGTCCCACGTGACTTTATGTAATTTGGCGGGTTTTCTGTACTATTCCATGGAAAGTCCCACCCATGGTATGAAAGGGGCCATCCCTTTAGAAATACAGGGGATTGACAATAATCTTATGCAACCGCATAGATTATGTAACAGTTGGTATTTGTTCTGAATCAATTGCAAATTGAACATTCTTAGATCAAAACATTCAGAGGAAGATTCCAAAGAATAATACAGACTTTCTGTCACAAGGAATATTTACTGAAACTCTTTTCCACTAAGGAATTCAAGGAATTGAACAAAGATTAACAAAATAAAACCAAAATCAATACTTACTTGAATTTACCTGCAGAGGAATTAAACGCTTAAAGATTTTTAACAATCCCAAAATCAACTTTTGGAAAATTCAAGAGGCAAAATGTTATTACAAATAAATCTAGATGGGTGAAGATGAAGAAGCAAATGTCCGCAGTTCCACTCTGACCCGGATACCTGTTAGGTCCAATATCTGGGTCAAATAGATGTATTAAATTAGGCTCTCTAATTTTGGAATGGAGATGATGACGTGTTAATATAGAAACAATTGTTGTATACTTATATCAGGATCGGTACTATATTAGAGTGGCTCGAATCTAGGTTGCTGGGCTGATATTCAGCTGGCTGTCAATTCCTTGCTGTTTGGAGTCTGAAAACCAACCTGGCGTGCTGGGGTCATCTTGCCTTGTGCCATTGGTAGATTTTAGTAATAATACACTTTTTCTCATGAGATTTTTATTTTCCCCGAATTCACAACTACCGAGAACACGTCTTGCTCTCTCAACGCATCGTGCCAGACTCACTCTACTCTCAGCCCTCACTCCTCTCTCTCCCAATTCTCATCCAATAGAAACAATGCTATGTGGTCTCATGATGATTCATCCTTAAACTTACCCATTCTAAGTTTACACGTCTATTTCATATTGTCAGGTTACATTCCTGGCTCCCTCTATTATGTTACAGATGTGTTTAAATATTATTTGTATTCGATCAAACTGTATGAAAAAAATACTCTTAAGAAACAACTATACAAAAATGTAACTATGAACGTACACAGTTAGCGATTCCCTAACCTCTAGGCATAAAATAAACTTAGGTGGTTTGAAATGCCATTAAAATAGATCAATCATGTTTGGATTTTTATGTATGAGAATAATCAGAAATACATGTTTTACCTTGGCTTTCAAAGAGATCCGATGAAAATCCAATTGAAAACTTATGGGGGAAATTGAAAAGATGCGTGAAATCGGGGAAACCAAGTTATATGTAGCAACTCGAAATGTGGCAAAATATCCCAGTAAATACTTTTGCTTATTAAAATATTACGGATATATATATATATATATCTTCTTATTATAATGGAGATTGTGGGTTTGTTTGTCTGTAACCGAAACTATATTATTATACAAGTCACAATTCCCTTTGTTATTTACATCACATTTACCATGATTTTATTTTTATTTATACCTCAATTATTAATAAAATTGTTTTACAATACTTATAATGTTGACCATAACTACATACTATTAACATGCAATTGTATTTATATATACAACAAAATAGCGGTATACAGTATGAATGGGAAGGCTTATTTGCATATTGATCTTAAAAATTTGATTTTAATAAATATATGCTTAGTATTATTGATTTCTAATTGTTTGGTTTTATCTTAATGAATATGAGCAAAAATCTCTTCAATAAATCTTAAAAGAAACCCCTTAACAAGAAGAAATAGCTAATATTATTCTTTACTTCCTATTTTAACTAAACAGTTAAATTAGGAACATTTACCAATGAAAACGGGAGTAACGGAAAATGATGAAAGAGTTAGTTTCAAAGTTGTTCTATTTTTCAATCATACCCCCTCTGTTCCAAATCTTTTTATCTACATTCTTATTCAGTTTCATTAGCCTTTCTAATTTAATATGATATTTTATTATATTAAAATTTAAATACTTGCACCCGGAGGGTGCATTTATTTGCTAGTATATATAAAGTATCTAATCAACTGGTATGTTGGGGATGATTCTATTTGGGATCCTCTTTATCCTCCGTATATCCACAATACCTGCCCATTCATTTAAACACCTTTAGATTTATGCAAGGATTGTTTGAAATCCCGAACAGAGCTCAATGTCACATAATTGATGAATTAATTATATACGGACACATATTTACACAATAGATAACAAGAAAAACTCAACAAACCATCATTTGTCCATTAGAAATTTATTTCGGTCGGTAACTCATATTTTAGCCCCGTCAGATAGCCATTACAAAATAGATAAAATTAACACATAAACACACACACACTCACACACACACACACTCACACACACACACACACACACAGACATATATATATATATATATATTATATATATATGTGTGTGTGTGTGTGTTTATGTGTGTGTAATATAGTGAAAAAATTGAAAAACTAGCGTTCTTTGGATGATTAAAATTATGAACGCTAAGACAAACATTTCAAACATCCAAAGAACACTAGTTTTTCATTCAACATTTTAAAAATAGACTGACCAACAAAAGAATCTCACAGTCTTCTTACTCTCTGTGATGAGTTTATTTTTCCTCAAATTAACAAAAGCCCTGATGAAGATCTATTGAAACAGATTGAAACACTGCTGCGTAGGCGAAATTAACACCACTCGTTTAATGAACATGTGTTTTTTCACTATATTACATACTCTCGAATTCACTTGCATTTTTTCTCTTCACACACACACACACACACACACACACACACATATATATATATATATATATAAGTCTTTGGGGTGGCCTAATGTCGGTATGAGCCAGACAGCGAGGGATTCTATCCCCTTTACAATAGCGCTAGACCAAGGAGATTGTTTTTAGCGTCTGAGGTGGGGCGCCACACCTACCCTCAGATCCCTGTGCTACTCATACACTGAGTTGGCGAGGGCCGGTATCGAACCAAGGACCTTGTGGCTCCTAGCCGAACACTCTACTGACTGAGCTAAACCGGCCCCTATATATATGATTAATAGTTAATTCTACAGGCTTTATATATATATATATATATATATATATAATATATATATAATATATATATATATATATATATATAAAGCCTGTAGAATTAATTCTTAATTTTCTCCTGCCATTAATTTTGGGCAATTTTTTTTCTTTGTCTACAATTATTCATTTTGAATATTAAAATATTTTCTGAATATATTTATTAACCTCCTACCTATAACAACCTCAATTATCTTCGTAATTAATTTTCTTTGGGACAAATCATCCCATGTAAATAATTTCATTCAGCATGGCAACATAATTCTACGATTAGGCAATGCAGTGCAGAAACAAAATACAATAGAAAAATGAACGAAAGGCTGTATTCTCGCATTCCCCATAAAAGGTGACCTCGGAATCATTAAGAACTACAGAGGCATAACTCTTGCTGCTAAGATTTATAATACTCGTCTTCTTAATAGCATCCCATCTAAGGTAGAGAAGATCCTTAGAAAAAATCAAAACAGCGTTCACAAAAATCGATCCCCAGCTTCTCAGATCCTGTCGAATCAGATTTGTCGAATTGTAGAAGGGGTGTGAGCAAAAAACTTCGAGGCAACACTTGTGTTTTTAGATTTCCCCAGCTTATTTGACTCCATGCATACCGAAAAGATGTAGAAAATGCTACTAGTATATGATCTTCACAAATAAATTGGCGCCGCTATAATGATGTTCTACAAATACACGAAAGCAATGGCTCGTTCACTGAGGATGACACGGATTTCTTTGACATTGTCACTGGAGTCCTACAAGGAGATTCATTAGCACCAGATATGTAGTTATAATCAATATTTTTATATATGATTGTATGTGTGTATTTGTACATTATCCATATATAAGTATATTAAACAAAGACTTATATAATAATCGCATACATCGAATACTATCATCTCTTATTATAATGAAGATTCTGTCTGTCTGTAACCGAAACTGCGCCACTGCTTACATCACAATACCCTCAAGAATTGTGTAAGTGTATCAACGAGTATTTAATTTATCGTCAAAATCATTAATACTTAAACTAGAATAAACGTTATTTATTAACGATGTCTCTATAAATAATCTGAGTTAAAACAGCCCATGTTATTAGTGCGCTGAAAATCCTACAAATGTGTCTTATATATCACTAAGAAATAAAGGTTTATATAATACATGGTGTGTTTAATTCTTGCTAGTACATTGTAATTTTCACATCAATTTCAGCAACTAGCTTTCACATAGACACATTCATACCCGTACGCAAACCTACATAAACATACACACATACACACACGTATATATATATATATATATATATATATATATATATATATATATATATATATATGTGTGTGTGTGTGTGTGTGTGAGTAAATATGGAAAATAAATCCGACAATATTAAGAAATTTGGAAAAAACAAATGTTCCGAAAATAGGATGAATTTAATTATCGATGTTTAAACATTTCGGTTTCTTTAAACCTTCATCAGGATGTATCTTGTGGTGAAGAAAATGATGGATGTTTTATAGATGACAGGAGATGAAAATGTTTATAAAATCTTTTTGTTGTGTAACTGTATTTGTTCAGCGTTATAATTTTTGAATATATATATATATGAATGTATTTGTGTGTGTGTATATCTTATTATAATGGAGATTGTGTGTTTTTTTGTCTGTAACCGAAACTATATTCCTACTCAATTCACAATTCTCTTAGTTATTGACATCACATTCTCCATGATTTTATTTTTTTCTAAACCTCAATTATTAATAAAATTGTCTTACATTATTAATACTGTTAACTATGTCTACATACTGACAACATGCAATTATATTTATATATACAACAAAATAGCGGTTTACAGTGTGAACGGGAAGGCTAATTTGCATATTAATATTAAAAAATCGAATTTAAAAATATGTGCTTAGTATTATTGATTTCTAACTGTTTGGTTTTATTTTAATGAATATAAGCAAAAATCTCTTCAATGAATCTTAAATGAAATCCATTAACCAGATAAAATAACTGTCATTTTATTCTTTACTTCCTCTTATAACTAAATACTTAAATTAGGAAAAATAACAATGAAAGACGAGAGTGATGGAAGAGTAAGTTTCAGTTGTTCTATTTTTTATTATACTCCCTCTGTTTCAAATCTTTTATTATACCCCCCTCTGTTTCAAATCTTTTTATCTGTATTCTTATTTAGTTTCATTAGCCTTTCTAATTTAATACAATATTTTATTACATTAAAACTGAAATACTTGCACCCGGAGGGTGCATATATTTGCTAGTATGTATAATTATATATGCATTATTACGTATATAATAATAATGAAATTGTATATGTACATGTATATATATGTGTGTGTGTACATGTCCCTGTATGTGTATATGTGTGTGTATGTGCACACGTACACCTATTACTTTGTATTATCTCTGTGTAACCTTGTTCTTTAAGTTGAATTGTCACATTGAGATCTGATGTGCTGCACATTTTAATAATATTGGCCAACTACGTAAATTGCATTAAAATAAAAATTTGTCATTGATCTCTCAGAATAATTTGAACTTTTTTTTCTATCTCTCTCACCTTTTTTCATCTCATTCTTCTGTTTAAAATTTTTCTTCTTTGTTTTTTTTTTTCATTCTCTTTCATTTGTTGAAACAAATGTTTTTTTCCTCTCGGTATTAATACATTTCTTCTATTTGTTTATTTTCGTCTCTCTCTCTCTCTCTCTCTCTCTCTCTCTATCTATCTCTCTCTATCTCTCTCTCTCTCTAGTTTTTTAATTCTCTCCTTCATCGATTATTTCCCTTATTTATTTTCTCATCTCTTCTTTTTTCTTTACATTATTTTTTTCCTATTCATACTTTCTTCTTCCTGATTTAATCTCTCTCTCTCTTTTTTCCTTCTCTTTCTCTTACTCTCTCTCTCTCTCTCTCTCTCTCTCTCTCTCTCTCTCTCTCTCTCTCTCTCTCTTTCTATCTCTGTCTCTTTCTCTCTAGTTTTTTTAATTGTTTCCTTCATCGATTATTTCACTTTTGTTTCTTTTCATTATTTTTTTTCTCATACTTTCTTCTACTTGATTTAATCTCTCTCCTCTCTCTCTCTCTCTCTCTCTCTCTCTCTCTCTCTCTCTCTCTCTCTCTCTCTTTCTATCTCTGTCTCTCTCTCTCTAGTTTTATAATTGTTTCCTTCATCGATTATTTCACTTCTTTATGTCTTCTTTTTTTTTTTCATTATTTTTTTTCTTATTCATACTTTCTTCTTCCTGATTTAATCTCTCTCTCTCTCTCTCTCTCTCTCTCTCTCTCTCTCCTCTCTCTCTCTCTCTCTCTCTCTCTCTCTCTAGTTTAGTTTAGTTTTTTTAATTGTTTCCTTCATCGATTATTTCTCTTTATTTTTCTCATCTCTTCTTTTTTTTTCGTTTCATTATCTTTTTTCCTATTCATACTTTCTTCTTCTTGATTTAATCTCTCTCTCTCTCTCTCTCTCTCTCTCTCTCTCTCTCTCTCTCTCTCTCTCTCTCTACTTTCTATCTATCTCGTTCTATTTAATTTCTCAATCACCCCCTACTTCATTTCTTTCACACTCTCAACTCTTCATTTCGGTCTTTTCTCTACTTTCAGTTAATTACTTCTTTTTTCCTACCTAATATTTTTTTTCTATTTTCATCTCTTTATTTCATTTTTTTTCTTTCTCTCTATCAGTCATTCAAATATTCTCTTTTTCCTACCTTGATTTCTTTATCTTTCTTTCTTTCTTTCTTTCTTTCATATATTTTCTTATTTTTTCCTTCCTTCATCTTCTTATCTTCTCCCTGATTTTTTTTTTCTTTCTTTCTTTCTTTCTTTCTTTCATATATTTTCTTATTTTTTCCTTCCTTCATCTCCTTATCTTCTTTCTCTTTTTTTTCTTTCTTTCTTTCTTTCTTTCTTTTCTTTCTTTCATATATTTTCTTATTTTTTCCTTCCTTCATCTCCTTATCTTCTTTCTATTATTTTGTTGTTTCTTCTTTCTTTCTTTCTTTCTTTCTTTCTTTCTTTCTTTCTTCTCATTCTTCTTTATATTTCCCCATCATTTCATATCTATCTCTGCTTCTCTATTCTTCTTTCCCTTTCAATCCTCATTTGTCTTTTTCCTCTTTTATTTCATTTATTGACCTGCTGTTCATCTTGTGATCAGTATTCGATC
>CM042137.1:126412046-126419546 GCA_023376005.1 Doryteuthis pealeii | reverse complement strand
AATATTGTGGAAAAATGGAATGATCTTGTAATTTGTATTTCTAATTCAAATCCCAACAGAAGTCGAGATATGCAAATCAGTCCAAGAATCAAAAGACTCACCAACGACTTGTTGGGTATACACGGTTCCAACAATAGATCATGCAATCTATTAATAATGGAGATTCGCTTCCGGTTTTTGTCTGTAACAAAAAATACGTCACTGTTTACGTCACATTACCCAAACGTCATAACATAGAATAAATACACTCAAAATTTGAACATGCAACATTAGAGAGTCCTCATTGTTTTGTAAAATAAGTTTTGATAAATACATGACTGGTATTATATATCTATATATAGTTTGTTTTATTTTAATACATATTTAAAGTTTACATTTCAAATTGTTTTATTTTTTAATCATTTAATGAATTTGATGATTTTACTTACTTAGGGTACAAACTCGCTGACATTGAATTTCTAACTCCCACCCCTCAGGCAATATGTTTCAAAAATCTATTTTTACATCGCCCGGGAGTTTTTTTATTTTTACTAGTTAATTATAATATTCAGCATGTTGGTTGATTGGTTGGTTAGTTGGATTTTAGGGTATATCGACTCTTGTTGGGTTATTTTATGCCAAAGACGTTTAGTTTTATTTATTCTTGATGGGTAATTAATTTTTAAACTCAATTTTTAAAAAAATATTTTTAAGACTCATTTTTTAACCCATTGACGGGCGCCTATCAGGTATTACCCTTCCGGGTCAGAGTGAGCCTGGCAGTAATTGTTATGAGGGAGTACTACACATTACTCAGAGCTCCAATATTCACAAGGAATGAACTTTGGAAGTTTAACTGGTACAGATGCTGTTGAAATTGAACTTAGTTGGCCGATACTGCTTTCCAGGCCGATAAGCCTTATACCATTTACACATATAAGTCTTCCATTTGTTAACAATTATATATACGTGTATAAAGAAAATTTGAAAAAACAAGTGTTCCGAAAATGGTATGAATTTAATTATCGATGTTTAAAACATTTTCGGTTACAAAATCTTTTTAGTTAAAAAAAAACTAAAAAGATTTTCATCTCCTGTCACATATAAAAACATCCATCATTTTCTTCACCCCAAGAGACATCCTGATGAAGGTTCAATGTAACCGAAATGTTTTAAACGTCGATAATTAAATTCATACCATTTTCGGAACACTTGTTTTTTCAAATTTTCTTTATATTGTCGGATTTAATTTCCATATTTACTCCCATATACGTGTATCTAGATTTCTATAAAATTGGTTTTAATTAAATGGAACGGTAGATCAGGGTGGCCAGGTCACCTGTTGAGAGATGACACTATGGAAAGTGGGATGTTTGTATTTCAAAGGAATTTTGAAACTCAAAATCGGGCGTTTGAAATATAAATAACCATCAGGATGCGTTGATGATCGCAACTTCTAGCTGAAGGGTATGGCAACCGCGGGAAATGTATATCCCCCGTCTCCGCCATACGAGAAGTATGCAATAGAAGTCCAATTTTTAATCAGAGTACAACTGGTTTGATCAGGTTTCTATTTCGAAACAAACCTAAAGAACCGAATCTGTCCTACTATTTACTCATAGATGAATGCGAACATTATATCAAAGCAAAAATAGATAAGACAACAGAACAGCAGGTGTAGGATGTGTGGAGACAGATGAAATGATCAATCATGTAATAAGTGAATACAGCAAACAAGCATATCAAGAGTACAAGACGAGCACAAATGGATGGGAAAGGTGATACAGTGGGAATTGTACAAGAAACTACAATTTAACCTTGCAACTAAATGGTATATGCATAAACCAGAATCTATTCTAAAGAATGAGACATAAAATTCAATAGGACTGAGATATAGACAAAGCACCTAATCCTGGCCAGGAGACCAGACCTTAGTGTTAATTAACAAGAAGAGGACTTATCTTGTGGATTTTGCCATCTCAGGGGATCACAGTGTGAATATGAAAGAAAACAAAGAGATGGACAAATGCTTGGACCTTGACAGGGAACTGAAAAACAAACAAACTGTGGAACTTATTTCCAATGACGATACTCGTTGCACACCAAGTTACTCTCCCTCCCTTCCTCCCCCCCCTCTCTCTCTCTCTCTCTCTCTCTCTCTATATATATATATATATATATATATATATTATATATATATATACCAACCATTCAGCACAAGGAGAATGCGACACAAGTTCAATTTCTTAATCAGAGTTTAACAGGTTTGAATTCAGAATTTTCCTTCTCCTTGACTGGTTCCTTTGCCAAGGTTAAAGAACCTAGTCAACCCTACTATTTATCCATAGTTTATAAAAGCAGCAGTTGGATGCATACCTTTCCCAAGCGTATTGGCGCTATGGGAAATGCAAACAGGCTGTCCAAGATTTGAACTCAGGCCGTCGAGTCTGTTTCCTGCGACCTTAACCGTTACACCACGCGCTACCACACTACGGGATATGTATATATTTGGTTTACTAGATTTAATTGAGAAAGTCGTCGCAGATCTGAAGGCAGGGACGGACCAAGATGAATCCCGAATTAGGATTCTGGGGACAGCCTCACAGTTGAAGAACACTAAACAGACGATAAATACTCAAAAGTAATTTATAATCTCTCTCTCTCTCTCTCTCTCTCTCTCTCTCTCTCTCTCTCTCTCTCTCTCTCTCTCTCTCTCTCTCTCGATTGCAAGTGACTGTAAATGTCGAGAATTCCACCATTTTTACAGATAGTATAAAACTTCATTTTGTGATTTGAAGAAATTTGAAAAATCTTGACATCACCTCTGCTCTATCATGTGACGTTAATTTCATTGTGCAACGTGGCAGAAAATAGTTTGCGTTACTCAGCATCTCCAAGTTTAAGTTTGGAAATTTCTTAATCTTCTTCCTTATTCTTATTGAAGAAAAGACATCAACTGCTCTGACAAAACACTTACGGCTTCCACTTTTCTCCTATATTGCTTCAATTGGAACAAAAATAGATTCAGAAAGTATATAATACACAGTTGTTTGTCGTGCATGTAAAATAAAAGATTCGCGAAAGAACAGAATACTGTTCCCATATCTGGGGAAGTTGCTCTCAACTTATTTATCCTGTATTTAATATATATATATATATAATATATATATATATATATATATATATGAATTTAGCATTATATATATATATTAGCATTATATATATGAATTCAGCATTATCATCATCAAGAGCAACATATGAGAGAAAGACGGACTGAAACCGTTAGAAGAAAGGGTACAAACAGAACGCTATTATTCAATGCTGTAATTTTTTTTAAAATGCGTGTTCTGTGTTAAAAATAAAATAAATTTTATTTTTAAAAATCAGAAGCATTATAGTTCATAATAAAATTCAAAAGAGTTTGATGTAAAATTATATAAAAGTGTATAATGAGTATCAAAATTGTTCATGATATATTCCAGCTATTAAAAAGTAATTTACAAATCCAAAGCATAATTGAAGAAATATGTAAAGTTTCAAATCACTTGTGGTGTTTGTAAATCCGTAGTGTTGTAGATAAAAGCCTTCAGAGGTGTAAAAATCCAAATATTTTGTTTTTCATTAGTCAAATATGAAAATAGATGAAAATTAATCCGACTGTATGAATTTAGCATTTTTTTAAAAAAAAATGATGTTTATAATTGCTGACAGAAATCTGTTTCGACTGCTTCAATAGATCGGTCATCATCAAGAGCAACATATGAGAGAAAGACGGAATGAAACTTTCATACTCACACACACACACACACACACACACACACACACACATATATATATATATATATATATATATATATATATATATATATATATATATATCCGACTGCATGTACATGTTGAAGAGAATCCTTTCTAGTTCTTTAGTAACTTTTCTATGTCTTGAATGTAGCCACTTTGCACCATTTTCCATCGTTACGTTGTAATTTGGTGAAAGGTGGGTGCAAACCTCGCATATATGCAGAGGGAAAGGTACTGACATTGAATTCTTATAAAATGTGGTAGGTACGTAAAGGAATTTAGGTACCAGGAAAAGCATGACAACCGATCCCAGATACGTTAGACAAGATTCTTGCCTTGTTTTAAATAATAGATTATCTTATCTAGAATATGTAAGATCGTTGGTCCTTTTATCGTATTTTCGTACCCCGATTTTTTGGTTGTTTTCCCCCTCGGATCTCTATGAAATGACAAATTCAAAGTTCTCCAGATGTTCGAGGGGGATTTTTTTAACCCCCACCCCTTGGGCTTTATATTTCGGATGGTAATCTAGTTTGTCAGCCATTATTAATCAGTGAGGGGGGATGCCCTTACAAACGATCATTTTATTATTATCGTGTATGTTTTATTTTATGCATTGCATTTCATCGGGGATTTCTTTTTGTAAATCAAATTTAATCATCCCCCCCACCTCCCTCACAATTATGTAAATATGGGATTAGATTACAGTTTCATGGAGAGAATGGTATATTTTGGTGACTGTAGTATAGAAGGTTTCGAGTTCCGAGTTTGCGAAGAAAATAAATATTGTTATCCTTCACTATTTCACATAAGATTATCTATCATATGGAGGTCCAATCTCACAGACAAGTTAAAGAGACAGTTCTTCCAGGCCGTTGTTGTGTCAGTACTGCTGTATGGCTGCACCACCTGGACCCTAACTAAGCGACTAGAGAATAAACTAGATGGGAGCTGCACAAGAATGCTGCGGGTGATCATGAACAAGACGTGGAAACAGCACCTACGAGAAAACATCCGTACGGCCACCTACCACATATCACCCAGACCATCCGAGTAAGACGGACAAGACACGCGGGACACTGCTGGAGAAGCAAGGACGAACTCATAAGCGACGTCCTCTGGTGGAAGCCAGCACATGGACAAGCCAGTGTGGGCCGACCAGCAAAAACGTACGTTGATCAGCTCTGTGCGGATGCAGAGTGCTGCATAGAGGACCTCCTGAGAATCATGAGCGATAGGGACGGATGGAGAGAGATTGTCATGGATATCCGCGCTGAAAGCGCGACATGATGATGATGATGATGATGATGATGATGATTTCACATAAAACGTCTATGAAATGTAAAAGAAATTTTGCAGAAAATATATAAAGAAAATACCTCAACAAAATAAGAATCCATTTGCTATAAACGTTTTTTCGGCTACAAAATTAAAGAAAATAGAAAGATAATAATAATAATAATAATAATAATAATAATAATAATAATAATAATAATAATAATAATAATAATAATAAACTGGTGGGGAATGCAATCCACTAAGTATCTTGATGTAAAGAACCTTTAAGTCCTTCCTTAATTCAATGTTATTTGTGGACAATTTGTTGTATACCCTTCTCATTACTTACTTCTTACTTCTATTCTTCTTCTGTTCTTCTGACATCTTAAGTTCTTCTAGGTCTCTTCTAACGTCTGGACTTATCTTGGGGACTTCGTGTCTGGTCTTCCATTGGGGATTTCTCTTTATCAGAGGCCCTGTGTCATTGGTAGTATTTAGATAATAACACAAGACTTCGATTTACTTTGATCATATTTTATTGCCGAAATCCCCCACCAGACTACCTGCGCAGATCGAGTCGGAGCGTGTATAACACGACTCACCACCGTCGTGGTTTCTCGCCGACTGACTAAAATCTATTTCTAATCTAAACCGGAAGAGGGTCTTCTCCACCGATTCTCACGGTACCCACCGGAAGGAAGGATCAGGACAGGTCAAGCCTTGTCATTCAAATCCTTCAAGGCCATGGGCTGCAGCTTATAACGGCCATTTTGATTTCTACACTATTGCACATAAATATTAGGTATATTCCATCCCCCTAGGCAGCACCTGTCCCCTCGTTAGGGCACCGCAAAAGAGGAATGCCGACGGAATTTGCGCAATTTTTTAAACACTAGCCACTCATGAGCTTCGCTTTGTGCGTGGTTTTTCGCTATAATGTTTATTGTATTTGATTGACATTGTGGGATGTCATTAAGTACTTTCTATGTAAGCGAGTCAGTAATATCATTAAAGAGACGGGAAGATACTTTATGATGGGAATGTTGCATAGCGCGTCGTCACTGTACTAAATTGCAATAGTTTTATCTTCGTTGTAAGGGATGACAATAACACCAAAGTTATCCTCCAGAGGTTTATTGAAATAAATTCAAGCTTCTTAACTTCGAGAGAGAGGGTCAGTTTAATTAATATATTCAGTCTTTACACTTTCGGTCCTTCAATTAAATTTCTGGACGACAAGCTTTTTCAGTTGGTAAATATTAAGTCTAGCTTTTCTGACACCAACTACACGAGGTCCCGCTCGGCCAACTAACTCGCATCGACTCTCCCGACTACTGACCCCGATCACCTCACTCTCTCTCCGGCTGACTGCCTCCGGGTCTAACTGACGACTGACCTGTCTCGGGCCCTCGGTTCTTTTATATTCATAGATACTCCCACGTATTTTTATCTCTTGATCTGATAACGGGCAGTTGTAAAAACTTCTTTGTTTAATAAAACCGGAAGTTCATATTTCCGTTTGTACAATATATAACAGGAAGATAATTTATGACATTTAGATTTTAAAGTCAATACATTTTTCCCATCCCTGTCAACAATGATTGGAATCTTCTCCAGCTATTCTGCGTAATACTAAAACCTGCTAATCTTCCTTATAAAATACACTCCTATAAAAGTAAGTAAAGTTGTTGGAGTGGACTATTCTCGGTTTCCACTAGACAGCAAAGGAGTCTATCCCCTTTTCGCTAGACCAGGAAGATTGTCTTGCTGAGGTTGAGCGCCACACCTACCGTTAGTTCCCTACTTAACTGCAGAGATCAGATTACCGAATATATGCTACTGATACGCTGAGTTGGCGGGGACCGGTATCGAACTCAGAGCCTTGTGATTCCAAGGCGGGTATTCTATCGACTGAGCTAAACCGACCCTTGCTCGTATAAACATATCAAATATTTGAAATTATATCATAAAGGTACTCCTATGATGGTGTTTATCATGCTAATGGTTTGTAAGACTAGCTATCTATTAATAATGGAAATTCGCTTCCGGTTTTTGTCTGTAACAAAAACGACGTCACTGATTACGTCATACTACGTAATACGTCATGAGGTAGAATAAATACACTCAAAATTTGAGCATGCACCGTTAGACAGTCCTCATTGTTTTTTAAACAAGTTTTAATAAATACATACCTGGTATTACCTATCTATGTATAATTTGTTTTATTTTAATATATATTTAAAGTTATCAGAACTAAGTTTCCATTTCAATTTTTTATATTTTTTACTCCTTTAATGAATTTATTTTATTTTTTACTCCCTTAAAAAATTTGATGATTTTACTTTACTTATGATACAAACTCACTGATATTAAATTTTCAACTCCCATCCACTCAGGCAATATTTATTTTACATCGCCCAGAGGCGTTTTTTTTATTTGCTAGTT
>CM042137.1:126369546-126402046 GCA_023376005.1 Doryteuthis pealeii | reverse complement strand
ATAACATACCCTGTGCTTCCTGGAATAACTTGTGAATGTGGGAAGATGTGCAATACTTTTGAAGCTCATCGTTGCATTCTTTGAACTTCTGAACTTTATTTTATTCTTTTAATTTATTTATTTCATTTTATCTATTTATTTATTTTTTAAAGCAATGACAATACTCGAACACGAGTTTGCTGCCATCATATATACACACATAAACTTGCAAATATGTATATCTATATATACATATATATTTGCTTTTTTTCCTTTATATATGATGAGATTATGTATATATGAGTCAAAGTTGTTTTCATTCAATTCTTTAAAATTTACAAAAAGACGAAAGAAAAAGTTAAAGAGAGAAGAATCTTTGCAAAAAGTTAAATTAAAAAAGTGAAAAATACTGTGAAGTTAGATAACTGAAGCAATTGGTCCTTATTCATCTAGGTTACATCTGGATGTCTAGAGAGCAATCTAGACGTCTAGGCATCGTGACTTTATTATAAACTTGCCTAGCTGTGAACAATTTTTCAGTTAAATTTATATAGTGAAATAAAACCATTAGAGCTTTACATTTTGATAATCTGATCGTACTCTTTTTATCTGTGTTTTACTTACTTATAATATTCATAGCAATAATTTCCAAACTTCGAGATTCTTCATCCTACTCTTATATTTTACATATTTCTTCCTCCTTTTTTTACTATTTATTTTCCTCTGTTTCCCTTTTCTCTTAATTATCATCTTTACTCTCCTTCAGTCTCTCCTTCTCCTCACTCTCCATTTACTACTTAATCTACTTTTCTCCCTCCTCCCTCTCCTTCATATCCTTCTTCTTTTCCTTGCTCTTCTTTACTTCCTTCTTCTTCATTTCCTTCTTCTTATCCTTACTTCCCCCTTTCGTCTTTGCACTCCTTTACTTTCTCCTTTCTTCACCTTACTCTCCTTCACGTTTTCTTCCCCTTCCTTGCTCTCCTCTAATTCCTTCTTCTTTTTACTATCTTTCATTTCCTCCTTCACCTCGTCTCTCTCTCGAGGCCTCACGTTCATTAATATATTTATCCTCTTCATTAAGATTACGGCGCACATTTCATGAGAATCCACTCAATTCTGGCTCGGCGTTGAATCCGTCAGCGTCCGATCATTTTGTGAATCCCTTCACTTTTGTGTGTCAAGGTTACCCCGCCTTCCCACCCTGACGAGAAAGAGAGAGTGTGTGTGCGTCATGAAACCCAGGCAGTCAGCGACAGCTGGGCTTTCACGCCGCCATCGAAAACTTAATTTCGTTTAAGTCTCCTTGGCTAAATAAAGACACCAAATAAAAGAAAGAGGATTCGAAGAAGAGAAACTTCGGACACAAAATAGGCGAATGAAAAATGAAAGAAAGAAAGAAAGAAAAAATGAATGAAAGAAAGAAAGAAAGAAAGAAAGAAAGAAAGAAAAAGAAAGGAAGAAAATAACGGATGGTACAAAGAAGAAATCACGTTATGCAAAAGAACTGAAATGCAAAAGAAAAAGTAATGAAATCGTAAATGGGAGTCTCCTTGGCAAGATAAACACTTCGAATTGGAGAAAGAGGATACAAAGAAAAGATTGGGATACAAAACAAGCGTATAAAAATGATTGAAAAATAAATAGATAAACTTAAACCAGATTTAATGCCTTAAAATGAGAACAAACACCGTAAAACTAGGATAAATAACCCGTGAAAGAATATAACTCTGACTAAACCTTAAAGAACACTAACAACACATCTTAGTCTTTTTTTAAGATAAGAATTAACATAATTAATGAAATACAGTCCTGATCCAATCCTATGTCATTGATTGGTTCCAAAAACCTTGACATAAACCGGACATAATACCTTAAAATGCAAACAAACACCGTAAAACTAGCATAAATAACTCACGAAATAATATAACTATCACTAAACCTTAAAGAACACTAACAACACAGATTGGTCCTATTTTTTTAATGATAAGGAAAACATTAAAATTACATTATTTTCCTTATGATTTGCCCTTAAAATTGCCTTAAGTATGACGAGAAACAAATTACAATTAGCATGAAGAACTCGTGGGAGAAGTTAACTCTCTTTAAGGTATAAAGAATTTAAAGACTATTTTAGTGTTAATTTTAAACAATAATAATTAAGATTAATGAAATTATGTCATTTAACTTAAACTATATAATGGCAGACATTTATTCACAATTGTTTTCGATGTAAATATTTCATCGTATTGTATTTTAAATTCTTTTTATCTTCTTTTATCTTTTTTTGTTAATTTTTATTTATATTATTCATTTTGAATATATCTATTTACAAGGAAAACTTGGTGTAATTTCGAACGTAATGACGTTCCCTTAATTGTCATTTTGTCTAGAAAAATGGCGTAAAGGCGGATTTGACGTTGTCCAAAATGAAGTCAAGCGGGGTATTACTGTATAGTGTTTTTTGCCAGTTTTACTCTGTATGATATTGCTCCTCACTGTGTATTCTAACCCACAAAAGATCGATCTCAGCATTTATATTCATAATTTGCTGGACCTGCTTACTAGCTATTACATAACGACAAAGGGATCTATGCTATTTTCTAAATTTAGCATGGTCTAAAATAATTACGTGTCTTAAACAATTAATTTTAATAAATGTAACTTATGAGTGAAGAAGATAGAAAGAAAATATTTTGGCAAAATATTTGAGAGGAACAATCTTGTTGGAATATAAGTTTGTTGTAAATAGGTTGATTCAAAAAAATCCGAATGTTAAAGAGATTTTCTTTGAAATAAACATTAGTCAAAACGTAATGTAATGCAAAGATTCGATATTGAAATGTATTGCTCACGTCATTAAAATCCGCCGATATCAATTCTGATTAAAAGATGACGTATGAAAAAAAAAAGGCTCAGTGTTGATAGGTTAGAGAAGAGGAGACGGGGAGTTCGAGAGACGAACAGAGACCAGAGCAGGACATGCAGTTTAACCGGTAACTTTTGCGCAAAGAAACAACCTTATGTCTCCCTTTCTGTTTCATTTGACAGTTGGCGTATAGACAAGGCGATATCGCTGTTAAGTTTTTAAATGCCATCCTTGGCCAGTTGAAAAGGACTTAAAGTAAGTAAATCCTGAATTATGGAATCATTTGGTAAGTGAATAAGTCCTATCCTGCGTGGTGTTAAAAGTCCAGTGATTTAATCCTATGTCCGTCGTCCACGAAAACCGCAGTAGTTATGAGTAGGTTTCGCCAGTACTACCGGTATAAGTATTGTATCACCAGCAGATTACTGCCAGTGATTGGCCAAGAGGTTGATCACATGGTTCTCGGCGGGTCTATAAATAGAAGTGGGCTTTTAACACACGCCTTATATTACAAAAAATATGGGCACCTCACGTGGTGTAATGGTTAGCAAGCTAGATTTGCAAACCATTGTTAGTGAGTTCGATTCTCATTGGGCGCCCATACTTCTGGCCTTGTGCCACATCTAAGCGAAGCTTAGTAAATAACTATATTACAAAAAATATGGGCACCTCACGTGGTGTAATGGTTAGCAAGCTAGACTCGCAAACTATTGTCAGTGAGTTCGATTCTCACTAGGTGCCCCACACTTCTGGCCTTGTGCCACATCTAAGCTAAGCTTAGTAAATAACTATATTACAAGAATCTCAACAATCTCCCTTCCGCTCTCTTTAGTATGATCATTTACTACTAGCGACAATTTGTCAAGGCAATAGTAAACTTTTTTCCTGAAACTGAACTGCTGAAATGGGGGTGCGTCTTATATGCCCATGCGTCTTATATGCCGTCAAATACGGTAACTGTAAATATAAATATAATTATTCTAAAATTGGGGTAAGGAGTTACTTTTCAATCACCTTGTATATAAAAGGTGTATACTGATGCTACAATGTATAGATATTTATCAATTCCTAAGCAGATGCAATAAAAGATCAATTTCGTAAGCGAAGTTTAATAGGATTGAAAGTTTTACTTCTTCTAGACAGTTTACCTACCAAGGCTAAAGATCTCAGTCTGCCCTCCTATTTACTAATAGACAGTAAATGGATGCATACATTTCCCAAGGGTATTAGCGATAAGTAAAATGGAAACAGTTTCTTCCAGGGTTTGAACTCGTACCAACGAATCCATTTCCTACGATTGTAACCATTACACCAAGCGCCTCCAACAACTAAGCTAAGCTTAGTAAATAACTATATTACAAAAATCTCAACAACTTCCTTCTTCTCTCTTTAGTATGATCAGTTACTACTATCAATATTGATAAGCAACATCACCAACCATGCAAACAACTTTGTCACTAGCTCGTTAACCATATCTTTACAAATCTGTTGTGTGTAATCACCTTTTTTCGATCGCCTCTATGTTTGAGCTTTTTATAATATGCAAATTAAATACAACTAATCATAACGGAAATGTCATTTTATATCTGTGGTTATTGTCCATTTCGAAAATCGCTTTTCTTTGAATCTAGAAACTTAATAAGAAATAAAATTATCGCCATCTGTCGCTTTAGTTTCTAACCGAGACTCAATTTTCATTTTTATTTTAATTTTCTTTATTCTAAATTTATTTCCATTCTTTTTCTTTTTCTTCTTCTTCCCAAGAACAATGACAAAGGAAATAAAAACTGAATGACGTCCAGACAGAATCACATATTACACAATTGTAAGTTGCATCTCATCGTAAATGTTGGCCTCTTCATCCACAGATTAAATTACATTTCTTTTTCCTGTTAGATCAATATTGATAAGCAACATCACCAACCATGCATCAACAATTTAGTTTAAATTGGTGAGAACATTGAACACACAGCAGGATGGGTGTTTCAAATTCAAATTTTCGTGGTCGGGTTCGTAATCACAAATTAAAAATGGAAAAACCATGAAATCTTAAGAGGATGAAGAGTTATCTCGACCGATTTTAGTCAGTTGGGAGATACTTGCTCATTAATATATCATTGAGAAATTATTATAATATACATATGTATTTGTCAGAGGTTTTGAGATGAGGTTTGATAATTTGTATTATTTGGATTATTCGGACTATTTCCCTCATCTTTATTGTTATATACACAACATTTCAGCCGATGTTTCATCCGGTCTGCGTCAAGTGTTGAACTTGCAAACCTTCTATTCGAACTTGGAAACCTTTTTGATTAACAGAACGAGAAGAGTCTACCCTCGTGGATTGAATAAAGGGTTCGGTTCGAAGTTCCAGGAAGGCTCCAATTTGAAAACCAAATAACCTCATTTAGAATTTGAACTCGATGATAACCGTTAAGTAGGGAGCACATACTATTGTATGTTTGTAAATTCGCGGACAAATATCTTATGCTTATATATATATATATATATATATATATATATATACCAAATCCTTTACATGAGTAGGATGTGACACAAGGTCAATTTTTAATCGGGGTTTACCAGGTTTGAATTCAGAGTTTTCTTTCTTTCTTTGTCATTCTGATGTGTTATTTTTCTTCCCTTTATTTCATCCCAATAAAAACGGAATGGTCCATAATTGACCTGGGGTGACGACAGAGCGTAACATTCAAACACATGCATTTTTCTCTTTATATATATATATATATATATATATGTGTGTGTGTGACGGCCTTCACACACAAAGCGATGTGTGTATTAAAACAGTTAAACTCCCCTTCCCATTCTGTAAGTGAAGGCAGCCTAATGGTTAATGTGCCGGACTGACACCCAACCGATCGGATTTCAATTCCAGCTCTAGGTAGCTTACAAAATGTCTAGCCACACTTAGGAGATTTGATAAGTCGAAACACGTGTCTGTGGATGACCCTATATATATATATATATATATATATATATATATATAACCTAAAAAATAAAATTGCAACCCGAAGATTAGAATACGCCCACAGTGTATAAAACTAAAGTGCATTTGATGGTGATTATCCATGAAGTCCCCCACCAAAAGAAAACAACACTTAAGAAACAACACAAAAGATATAAATATGAATGTGTAATAAACATGCTTCCCTCAGTACTTGGCTTAGAATAATCTTATAAAGGTAGAAATATCATTAAAATTAATCAATCAATCATATTCATATATAACTTAATAAGTTGCACTTATTTTTGACTGCTAAGTATTCATATATTTGCGTACGGAGATGTTAAGTTTTTAAATGCCATCCTTGGCCAGTTGAAAAGGGCTTAAAGTAAGTAAGTCCTGAATTATGGAATTCTTTGGTAAGCGAATGAGTCCTATCCTGCGTATAAGTCCTATCCTGCGTATTGTTAAAGGTTCAGTGATTTAATCCTATGTCCGTCGTCCACGAAAGGCAAAGTAGTTATGGCCAGTACTGTCTGTTTAAGTATTGTATCAGCAGCAGAGTACTGCTAGTGATTGGCCAAGAGTTTGATCCCATGATTCTCGCCAAGTCTATAAATAGAAGTGAGCTTTTAACACACACCTTATAAGATAAATTTCTCAACAGGAGATTTGTAGAATTCGGTAAAGAATAATAACTAATGATATCCATTTTGATTCTATTATGTTTCTCAAAAAATTATACGGTAAACAAATTTAAAAGATTAATTTTATGAAAATGTTGGGCTGCACTTTGCATTTCCCATAGTGCTAATACTCTTTGGGAAGGTATGGGCCTCCAGCTATGGGTAAATAGTAGAGCAGACTGGACTCTTTAACGTTTATTAGGCAACCGATCTAGGAGAAGGAAAACTCTGAATTGAAACCTGTTAAACTCCGCTTAAGAAATTGGCTTCATGTAAAATCCTGCTCGTGTGGAGGCGTTGATATATATATATATATATATATATATATATATATATATATATATATATATATATATATATATATATATACGATACTGCACATATAATCCCAAGAAAATCTTCTGATATATTTCATTTTCTAATATATATCTGTTAGAGGACTGAATGTGGCAGAGAGAGAGAGAGAGAGAGAGAGAGAGAGAGAGAGAGAGAGAGAGAGGGGGGGGTAAAGGGAGAATGAGAGGGGCAGAAAGAGGAAGAGGGAAACAAGAAGAAAGTATATTTTTGTGCCTTGATTAGTGCTACACAATCTATAACTACCCACGAAAAACAGAAAAGAAAAAGATTAATTTCTTTTCTAGAAACAGTCATAGTTCTCACCGTCTCTATCTTCATTACTGATGCTTTGCAGGTTGTTGTTCATTTCTGAGACCGGAAATATGAAATGCAATTATTTCCATTCATCATTCGACGAATGTTGACTTAAAACAACAACTGCATCCCTGCAATATTATAAATAACGTTTCAAGAATAACTCTTCTGTAGTTGAAGTTAAAAAGACGTTTTTTGTTAAATATATCCGATAGAATACATCAAAACACGAGGGGCGCCTTCTCTGATGCTAATGCTTGGTGAAAAAAGCTCATCTTGTAGACTACTACTCCTGACAAAAATTAAAGACTTAGAGATTTTGCATTATAGTCTATTTCAGGGAGCTTAGACAAAGTCTCTAATTCTCCCAACTCATCAGATGCGAATGATGAATTCTTTATTACTTTAAAGGCATTTGAAAACAGATTTTTATTTTTTTATCTTTTTTATTTTTTAAAAATTTTATAGTCCTGTGATATGAATTCCAAACGAACGCCTTGATGTTGCAAAAAAAAAAAATTATGTTGTAGTTTCAAATATGAGCACTTCCGCCACAAACATCTCGGCGTTCGTTTGAAATTCATATCACAGGACTATAAAATTTTTAAAAATAAAAAAGATAAAAAAAATAAAAATCTGTTTTCAAATGCCTTTAAAGTAATAAAGAATTCATCATTCGCATCTGATCATTTGGGAGAATTAGACACTTTGTCTAAGCTCCCTGAAATAGACTATATTGCTAAATCTCTAAGTCTTTTGTTATTTCTTTACTTATATATTTGCTCTGTGACTCTAACTTTAAGAGCACACATTGAGCTCTCAAACTGCGACAGGTTTTTTTTAAATAAAAATGTTGTGTCGTAAGGAAGATTTCTTCTCTGGACTTTTGGATATATATATATATATATATATATATATATATATATATACCTATCAACCCCTCCGCACGAGCAGGATGTGACACAAGGTCAATTTCTTAAGCGGAGTTCAACAGGTTTGAATTCAGAGTTTTCCTTCTCCTAGACTGGTTACCTCACCAAGGTTAAAGAGCCCAGTCTGCCCTACTATTTATCCATAGCTGGAGGAAGAGTAGGATTCATACCTTTCCCAAGGGTATTAGCGCAAAGTTAAATGCAATTATCACATCTAGGATTTGAACTCGGGGCGACGAGTCCATTTCCCATGACTTTAACCATCGCACCACGCGCTTCCTATATATATATATATGTGTGTGTGTGTGTGTGTGTGTGTGTGTGTGCGTGTGCGTGTGAGTGTTTGTGTGTGTGTGTGTGTGTGTGTGTGTGTGTGATTGAAAATAGAGGAAAAAGAAGATATAACAACACAACTAAATTCAATAAGCTTCGCTAAATACCGACGCGAAATATCGATTATACCCACATTTTGTCGGAGTTACTCAATCCTTCAATCCTCATATATATATATATATATATATATATATATATATATATATTATGTGTGTATGTGTGTGTGTCTGTGTGTGTGTTTGTGTGTATCAGCTGACAGTGTTGTGAAGGTTCCTAGAATGTAAAGTAGGTCAGAGCACTGAATGATCAAAAGGGCCGGTAGTTAAACCCCCAGTTCAAAAGAATAGAGGACATTTTGAAGAAGAGCAGAGAGAAAAGATGTCCTTAAAGTCGTCAAACACAACATTAAACTACAACACGCCCCCCTCCCCCGCTTTTGAAAATCTGATAATTCTTGTGTTTTTCGAGTACAAAATATTGTAAACTGATTTGTGCGGCCATTCATGGTAATTGCAACGTTTCTGGATTAGTGCAAAATCACTTTAAACGGATTATTGATCTTTTATTCTTTATATAAAAAAAAAATTATAATTGTTAGTGAAGAGATCTTGATTAAATTTTTAGCTCTCATCAAAATAATGACATCTCTTTATTGATATCTTGTCACATTATAAAGACTTAATGGCATTTATACTTTCCCTCATTGTGTTAGTATTTCGCTATCTTTTATATTATTCATTATGATCTTTAAAAAAAAATCATCTCGTTCTGATGTGTTTATTTTCTGGTCTTAATCTAGATCTTATCACACATTAGTTTTAGTAATTTCAAATAAAGTAGTATTTAATTCTTATAAATCATATCTATATATTAATACTGTTGTTCCTTAATCTTCCGACTGTTATCATATTGCAATATCTACTGGTTAAACATGAGACAGTCCAAATCGTCCAAGATAAAATGCAAAAATGTAAATCCTGATTATCTGGAGTTACTTATCCGCCGAATTCGTATTTTTTTTTTCTGAGTGACGTCACCTCAGCTAAATAGTGAACCATTCCGTTTTTATTATAAAGGAAAAAATGGTAAGAAAATGAACATGCCACACAGAAAAAATATAAAAATGAAGAAAGAAAGAAAGAAAGAAAGAAAGAGAGTAGAAGAAATTAGAGAGAGGGGGTGAGCGCACAAAAGCGATAATGCTAATCTGTTTTGATCGAACATAATGAAAAGATGAAAAGAAGGAAAAAAAGAAAAACAAAAGATTGAGATTGACTTAGATGAAGATTATCATACTTCTTTACATATTGAAGTATTTGCAATAGCTGTAAACCTATCAAACGTTGGGATGATTAAATTATCATACAGTGGTATATTCATAGGTCTTGCTAGTTATTATTATTATTATTATTATTATTATTATTATTATTATTTCACTCCATTCGAGTTTTTCCCACCCGCCTTAGCTGGTGGTTTACGGGAGGCTGAGTGACAGTAAGTCTCCTCAGGTCTCCAGGACTCTTCTGAGTATTCTAGCCGATCTCAATAGTGCTGTAGTCTGGATTGTCTCGATTCTTCCTCCGATTTTCAATTCATCCAGACTCCTTTCCAACTCCTTGGAGATTGTTCCAAGGGTATAGATGGTCTCAATTTTTCCTCTGATTTCCAGGTCCTTGGGGGCCGTTCCAAGGGCACCAATTACAATAGGCGCAACCTTCATTTTCATGTTCCACAGTTTTCTCAGCTCTCTGGCAAGGTCCAAGTATTTCTATATCTGTTCGTTTTCTTTCACTTTTACTCGGTGTTCGAGCGGGACGGCAAAATCCACGAGATGTCAAGTTCTCTTCTTGTCAATCAATACTGAGTCTGGTCTCTTGGTCGGGATTAGGGGATCCGTCTGTACCTCAAAGTTCCAGAGTATTTTGTGCATCTCATTTTCCAGGTGCGTCTCATTTCCCAGGACAGATTCTGGTTTGTTCATATACCATTTAATTGAACGATGAAAATTGAATTTCTTGCACAATTCGTGGTGTATCACCTTTTCCACACAGTCGTACCTAGTCTTTTACTCTCGAGTGCTATTATTATTATTATTATTATTATTATTATTATTATTATTCAACAATGAAAACGTGTTACAGCCTAAAAAATGTTGATGATCTATTACATTAAATATTATTTGTTGACGGTATCTGTTTGTTGGCATAAGACCTAAAATATTAATTGAAATTAGGTCTTTTAATGATTTGAATTTATTTTTAGTTATCCACTGACTTAACCACTACTCAAACTTCCTTCCTTTGCTTAATAACATTCGGTTCAAACAAATGTTTCTGACGAAAAACGGAAGATATGTAAACTCAGCAGTAGAAAATTTATCTGCTTTATTCGAACTATTGAAGCCTCATCTAAAACATTCAGAGAAGTAAGCAGTAGTAGTTTTTTTTTCTTAAGATTAGTTTTAACAAATTTCTGAACCATTTGTTGTGCACAGAAAGTCATGTAAAAAAAGTATTGTCAATGGTCAAGAAGTAAGGGGAGTGTTAATGATAAAGTTTTAATGACGTCAAAATCACACTACGTTTTTGGTACAAATAATGTTCAATATATGTGAAATAATAATAGAAAACAGTTTGTCGTAGATACAGTGCCACATCCGATATTGATTTTGCTTTGAAAAAATCAGAAATCATCAACAACTTAAAATTGGTTCACTTTGAGATTTTTTTTATTAATTGGGCACAAATGCTATCATAAACCAATTTTTAGGAGTAGGGAAGCCCTAGAACTCATTTTACAGACACAAATATGTTAAAAAAATGTCGTCATTTTTAGCAAACCCACTCAAATTTGGATAGATAAAAATCGACATAACTCTGCCAACTTTTGGAATTGGAAGCTCAAATTTTGGGGATTGTCTAACTTTATTATAATCCACACTTGGATACTTTCAGAAAAATCGAAGGGGGCAGGTGACATGGCCTGACTGATTTGACATGAAATTACCCAGTTGGCTATGATCATCGACACCACAATGTCCGCGTTTACTAATGAGACAATAAGGTTTTTAATATATTCGTTTTTTCTACTTTGGAAAACTCTATATACCCCAGTTTAGTTGCTAGTATTGAATCAGATGGGTGACGTACTAGGGAGTGATCACCTCTTGCGGCAAGCGTGGAATTATGTTGAAAGACCGAAACCCTCTAATGAACCAGTAATAGCATAACTGACAACGCCACCCATCGCTGTTTAATAGTACAGATGGATTTCAAACATAGAGACCAACATTTCTGTGTTTACTAATGGGAAATAAGGTTTTCAACATATTCATTTTTTTAAAATCTCTTTCTTTATCTTACTTTCTACAAGTTTAATTTACAAAGTAAGTATAACATAAAGTTGAACTCTCCATGTTCGCTAAAGCGAATCTTTATGTTTTTATTCATACAGCTGGACATTCCCCAATCAAATCTATTATATTTCATCCCTGACTATATGTCCTAGTCAGTGGAGAATGAAAAAATTATAAAATCCTATTAGATTTTTTATTTGTAATACAGACACTTGCCACCAGAGGGAGATTAACGTTAATCTCTCGACAACATTTATTAACTTATAAGTCCTCATAAAACATAATTTGGTGATATGCCTGTGTTTAATGGTGCAATAAAAAGTGGAATGGATAAATTTATGGCTAGTTTATGCTAATTCAAATCTCGCACGTAAGGCGGGGTTTTAGCCAATAATAATAATAATAATAATAGTAGTAATAGCAATTGTAGTAGTAGTAGTAGTAGTAGTAATAATAATAATAATAATAATAATAATAATAATAATAATAATAAGAAGAAGAAGAAGAAGAAGAAGAAGAAGAAGAATATATAAAAAACAGCAATGAATGAGAGATTAGAATAACAAATAATAACATAACCAATTTAAGGACAAATAGAAAAAAAAACTACAAAGAAAAAATGAAACATGCGACAAACTAAGGAAATTGCTAATGAAATGGCACATGGATAAGAAGGTCAAATATGAAGAAAGAAACTGAATCTATATAATTATACTCATGTTCCTTAATGTTCCGACCGTTATCATCTTGCAACACCTCCGGTTAAAAATAAGACCGTCCAAGATGAAATGCACAAATGTAAATCAAAACTATCTAGTGTTACTTATCGACCAAATTCTTATTTCTTGTGAGTGTCGTCACCTCAGCTAAATAATGGACCATTCCATTTTTATCATAAAGAAAGAAAAAGGACATGCTGCACAGAAAAAATATAATCAGAAAGAAAGAAAGAGAAAGAGAGACAAGGGGACAGATAATGAAATGAGGTGAGAGCGCGTGGAAGTGATAACGCTAATCTGTTTCAATCAAACATAATGAAAATATGAAAAGAAGAAAAAAAACACGAGTGAGAGAAAGTTAAATTAAGATTATACTTTTTACATATTGAACTATTTCACAATAGTTCTTAAGTAAACAGATCAATTGTTGTAATAATGAAATTATCATCCTGCGGTATACCCACAGATCCTGCTAGCCCCCATTATTAGCCGCACAAAATAATGCCATAAAGAAATATATGAAAGCCAGAATTGATATTACATAAAAGAATAACAAGTGTAGGTCATTTGGTGATAGAGATGAAATAGTTAATCACATACCGAATGCAACAAACAAGTACTAAATGAATACAAGAGTAGATTCAACTGGTGGCAAAGGTAATTCGCTGGGAACTGTGCAAGAGATTAAAATTTGATCCCACTGACAAATGGTATATACACAAACCAAAATCTATCGTACAAAAATCAGACGCATAAACTTCTTTTGGAATATCAGATCTAGTATCAAATAGCAAGAAAAGAACTAAGTCAGTTAAAGGATGATGCCGTTCCATTGTGGATCATACAGTGAAAAGAAAAGAAAGCGAAAAAGTAGATAAATATCTGAATCAGAAAAATCTGTGGAACATGAGAATGACGGTGTTACCAATTATTGTTAGAGTCCTTATACAAATTCCAAAGGCCAAGGAAAGAGGCTAGGTAAACTGGAGATCAGAGGAAGAATCGAGATCATCCGGTGACAGTCATGCCAATTATAATAGGAACTCTTGGAACAATCCTAAAGAAACAGCAGTAGAGTGTCATGTAAGTGGAGATCTGGGGAAGTATTAAGATCATTCAGACTCCAGAACTGTTGAGATCAGATGAGATATTTAGAAATGTCCTGGAGATCTGAGGAGAAAAGCTGTCACTCAGACTTCAGTGAAAAAGTTTTAACTGGTGTGGAAAAGTTGCATAAAGTAAACTACCAAAATAAAAAGACACCCTCCGGCGATGTAAAAATGATATTTTTGAAAGATATTACCTGAGGGGATGGGAGCTGAAAATTCAATGTCATAGAGTGTGTACCATGAGTATGTAAAATCGTCAAATTTACTAAAGGAGTAATAAAAAAAAAAGAAAGAAAGACAATTTGAAATGGAAACAGTTCCGATAACTTTAAATATTATATTTGAATAAAACAATCTATATATAAATATATAACGCCGAGCATCTATTTATTGAAACAATGAGGATTTTCTAACGTTGCATGCTCACATATTGAGTATATTTATTCTATGTTATGACGTTGGATTATGTGTTGGGTAATGTGACGTAAGCAGTGACGTAATTTTTGTTACAGACAAAAACCGGAAGCGAATCTCCATTATTAATAGGTAACAATAGTATGTGCACAAAGTAGAATCCAACTTCGAGATTGAGACGCATAAAATCACTGGGATTTGGGATACAAACGGATCACCTATTTTGGGCCAGAAGGGCAGACCAAGTCTTAACAAGAAAATATGTCATCGAAGGATTTTTTTCGTTCCCACGGATCAAAGCGAAACATAAATAAATACTTGGACCTTGCCTGATAACTGAAAACACACTGTGACGTTGATACCACTAGTAGTTGGTGCCCTTGAAACGGCACTTAAAACTTTAGAAAAAAGACTGGAGGAAGTGGAAATCAGAGGAAAAATAGAGACCATCCAGACACCAACATTGTTGAGATCGGCTAGAGTACGTAGAAAAGTAATGGAAAACTGAGGACACTTGCTATCGCTTTAGTCTCCAGTTAAAGACCACCAGCTAACTCTGGTGTGAAGAACTCACAGGCTGTGAAATAAATTATTATTATTATTATTAAAAACTGGCTAAGCTGACAAGTCATATAAAACAGATGGCTTATTTATCATTGAAATCCAACTGAAAGTATTTGAAAATGTTTACCTGTTTTATACAAATGCCATCAGTTTATTTCCGTCCTAATGAATTTTCACACTTAATCTATCCGGAGGATTTTAGTGTAAGTTTTACCCCAGTTTCATATTGACGCTTTTCACCTCCCTACTCTGACTCGATAAAGACCACAACTGGAAAACGTTGGAAACCAAGAATAATCTTCAGAAGAGAATTAATTCTCATATTCCTTAAGAGTACGACCGTTATCATCTTGCAACACACTCTGGTTAACGACGAGATAGTCAAAATCATCCAAATAAATAGATAATAGACCATTCCGTTTTTACTATAAAGAAAGAAAGGGAAGAAAATTCCCGAGATCAGGAACTCATTTTTCTTGGACGTCGTCTTAGCCACGTCGGTCAGGGAAAATCCGATGGGAAGCAAGAGTAGAAAACTATCGTCATTCAGTTAATTATTTCGTCCCATTCTCATCTTTTTTATTGTCTAATAATAGTAATCTGGAAGCTGTTTGTTTAGTTGGTTGCATTTTAAGGCATGTCAACTTTTGTTGGGTTATTTTATGCCAAAGACCTTTTGTTTTAATCATTCTTGATGGGTATTCAATTTTTCTATTTAAATTCATTTTTAAACAATTTTTAAAAAACTCATTTTTTCTATTTAACCCATAGCTGGGACCTTAACATATACTACCACTTCGGGTCAGAGTGGACCTGGAAGTAATGGCGATAAAGGGGTGCTCCACACTCCTCAAATTCTGGAAGAAATACTTAGCGTTCACTTTTGTCTAATACCTTTATTAATAAGGTTCAACATCAGGGCATTTTTAAGAATAATATTTAGAGGATGTGAAGGAGGGAGGATGTTAAAAGAAATCCGACGGTGCTTCGACCAATGAGAATTGTGTTAAATTCAAATGAGAGTTTTCTTTTTGTAACCAAATAAAGTTTCATTATTTTTATCTGTTTTGGTAAATATAGTTTCAGTTTACTTTTTAAACGCTTCGAATGTTAGAAGAGAAATAGTAACTACGAATAAGAACAAAGAAGGAAATGAAAGGAAAACGAAAATTGAACAAAAAAAAGACAATTTAGAAATTTAAATGATCTACAAACATATTTATGGAAACGCATGTGGCATAATGGTTATCGACGTGGAAAATATAATCGGCTACCCAAGTTCAATTCCAGCACACGACTGTTTCCATTTCACATATCGCTAATACTCTTGGAAAAGGTAAGGGATACAACTATTCTCCACTTTGGGTAAACCGGGCTCATAAAACCTTGTCTAGGAGAAAGAAAACACTGATTTCAAACCTGTTGTATTCCGTGTTAAAACAAATTACCTTGTGTCATATCCTGCTCTTGATGGAGGGGTTGGGTAAAAGAAACAAACATCTTATTATAATTGAGATTCAGTGTCTGTCTGGCTGTAACCAAAACTATGTCACCGTTTAGGTCACAATGCACCCAGAAATTGAGTATTTGATTTATAGTCAAAATCATTAATACTTAGAATGAATCTTTATTAATGATGTCTCAATGAAAATCTGAGATAGATTTGCTTCCAAACAGCCCATGTTATTAGTGCGTTTAAAATCCTGCAGTGTGTCTTATATATCACTAAGTAATCATGGTATACATCTTATATAGTTTGTTTAATTTGCATACTGGTTTTAACAAAACTGTGTTTAATAAAAAAATTACTTGGTCATATTGATCTCTAATAGTGTTTTTTTATTCTTCAACGTATTAAATTGAATCCTGTGAATGTGTTTATATCGAAATTTAGAATATGATTAAAATAAGTGTAATCTTTTTATATGCGTTCTTATTTACTTTCGTTAATCTTCCTAATTTAATATATTTCATTACATTAAACCTTAAATACTTACGTCTGGTAAGTGTTTAATAAAAAAATCACTTGGTGCTATTGATCTCTAATTGTGTTGTTTTATTTTCCAACGTATTAAAATTAATCCTATGAATGTGTTTATATCGAAGAAAATTAGAATATGATTAAAATATGTGTAATCTTTTTATATGCGTTCTTATTTACTTTCGTTAATCTTCCCAATTTAATATATTTCATTACATTAAACCTTAAATACTTACGTCGGGCTAGTGTTTATATAAAAAGCAACATATTCTATTGTTTTACTTTTTTGAAAGAAAGAAATAATGAAACTTTAAAAATAAGTAAAATAATTCTGAAGTCAACGAACGAGCTGAAAGTTGATGGTGACATTCGGCTGATAACAACCAGGTTGTCCGTTAACAGTGAGTGGCTTGGGGGAGTGGCAGAGAGTAGGGTGGTAGGAGAAGGGGCATAAGGGGAGGGGCAGGGGATGAATGGCAGGAGGTGGAGTGGCAGGAGGAGGGGAGTGGCTGGCGGGAATGTCGACTTATCTTTTGCCATGACAGTCATACATCAGCGCCTTTTCTTTCTTTTCGCTCTTTTACGACGAACTTATCACAACAACAGGAAAAGGACCGGAAGGAGGCAAAATACAAACACACAAACTGAACTGATCTGAAAAAAAAAAAAAGACACACAAAATCTTATTTTTTCAATGACCTTGCAATGATGAAAAAAAAATAATTCTCACACAAACTCTTCTTTCTTTTTATTTCTTTTACGATCATTCCTCCTTCTGTCGTCCTCACATAAGTAAAACAAACACATGAATAGATATTGATATGCCGATAGATAGATAGATAGATAGATGGGCGTAATTTTAAACACAAGAAATTCTGGAGGCTGTTCAAAAACACGAATCAAATCTATATATTATTTCTCATATTCCTTAAGAGTACGACCGTTATCATCTTGCAACGCCCTCTGGTTAACGACGAGATAGTCAAAATCGTCCAAATAAATGCAAAAATATAAATCCTGATTATCTGGTTTCTCTTATCCGCCGAATTCTTATTTCTTTTGAATGTCGTCCCCTCAGCTAAATAATGGACCATTCCGTTTTTACTATAAAGAAAGAAATGGAAGAAAAGGACACGCTACACAGAAAATTATAATAATAAAGAAAGAAAGAGAGTAGTGAAAAATAGAAAGTGGGTGAGCGAGCACGCGGAAGTGATGACGCTAATCTGTTTCAATTGAACATAATAAAAAGATGAAAAGAAAGGAAAGAAAGAAAAAAGGAAGAGTGATCTAAATCAAGATTATTATACTTTTTACATATTGAACTATTTTTCTGATAGCTCGTAGATAAACATATCAAATGTACTAATTGAATTATCATATTGTGGTATATCCAAAGGTTCTGCTAGTCGATAATAATGAACAAGGAATTACACCCGTTAAATGATGCAAACCACGTATACGTTTTTAAAAAAAGGAGGAAGAGGTCTCACCAGCATTGAAGAATACGCCAAAAAGAACAAGGAAAGTCTAATCGAAGTATCTAGAAAAAGAAATTGCCTTATGGGCAAACTGAAATACAACAAAACCTAGAAAACAAAAATGGGAAGAAAGCCATCTATATTGATACTTCAAGCGACAAACTGGAGATATCCCATATGAGAAGAGCTGGATATAGCCAAGAAGGGGAAACCTCAAAGGAGAAACTAAATCTCTTATAATTGCAGCACAAAACAATATCAAAAGAACAAATTCTATCAAAGCAGAAACAGATAAGGGACAATAGAATAGCAAATGTAGAATGTATGAAGACAAAGACGAAGCGGTTAATCATAATATAAGCGAATGCAGCAAAGTAGCACAAAGAGAGTACAAATCTCAGCACGACTGGGCGAGAAAGGTGATTCACTGTGAATTGTGCAAGAAATCAAACCGTCAGTCCTAGAGAATGAGAGAATGAAAATTATATGGGACTTCGAGATACAGACGGATCACATAATCCCGGCTAAGAGATCAAAACTAGTATTAATTTATAAGAAGGAGCAGAAAACCTGTCATCACGTGGATTTTGCCGTCCCGGCAGATCACAGAATGAAAATGAAAGAAAACAAAAGAATAGACAAATATTTGGATTTGGTCAGAGAACTGAAAAAAAACAAGAAAAAAAAACATGTTGAACAGGAAAGTAAAGATCGTACTAATTATAATTGTAATTGGTGCCCTTGGCACGGTTTCCTCGTATTTCGAATGGAATCTCGAGGAATTTGAAATCAGAGGAAGAATTGAGCATTCGGTTAGAATACTTAGAAGAGTCCTGGAGAACTGAGAATACTTTCTGTCACTCAAACACAAGTGAAAGACCACCAGCTAAAGCGGGTGGCAAAAACTCTCAATGAGTGAAATAATTATAATTATAATATATCAAGATATACGTGGATAATATCAAGATATGAAAAAAAAAGGTAGAAACCGTTGCACAAACGATAAGAATATACAGCCAGGATATAGGAATGAATCTTGGAATCGAAAAGTGTTCAATGATCGAAATGAAAAATTGGAAAGTGAAAAAACGGAATGGAACTATCAAATCAGGAAAATATGACATTGGAGAAATAGATAAGTACAAATACTTGGTAATTTTGGAAGCAGGCACCACAAAATAGAAATTTTAAAAAAAGTAAGAAAATATATCAACGGAAGATTAAGAAAACCTCTCAAAACCACACTCTACGACAGAAATCTCACCAAAGGAATAAATACCTGGGCAGATCTTCTAGTAAGATACTCTGGCCCATTCTTAGAATGGACAAGGGAGGAACCCAGACAATTGGATCAAGGGACAATGCTATTGATGCCGATACACAATGCTTGTTTTAAGAAAAATAAGAGGAAGAGGATCAACCAGCTTGGGGGATTGTGTAGATGCAACAATGCGAGATATCGAGGAATACACTAAAAAGATTTTTAAAAAAAGAAAGTCTAATTACTGAAGGTAAAAACAACAACGTCAACATGAGGACAAACAGGAAAATAACAAAAACCCGACAATAAAAATGGAAAGCAAAATCAGTGTATGGATACTTCAAGCAACAAACTGAAGAGATTAAACATGGAAAGATTCGATCAAGAGAAATCTCAAGAAAGAAACTGAATCTTTTATAATAGCAGCTCAAAACAATTCAAAGTGAAAATAGATAAGACGTAACGGAATAGCAAGTGATGAGACAGAAATGAAAATGTTTATCCCATAATAAGCAACTGTTTCACACTACCGCAATTGGTATACAAGACTGGGTAGGAAAGGTGGCCCAACGTGAATAGTGCAAGAGATTAAAGTGTGACCCTACAACCAAATTATATATACAAAAACCAAAATCCATCTTAGAAAATAAAATTCTCCGTGATTTTTTATGTAGTGGTATTACAACTGCTTTTTTTGCCAAATATAATGAATCATTTCATTATTTTGAACATAAATTCATTTAAAGGATCGAAATTTTTGGGAAAATTTGACAATTGATTTTTCATAGAATTTTAATATTTTTATGTAGTAATGATATACATTCAATATTCATTGATAAACTTACTTAATTTCTGAAATGACTGTGACGTAAGCAGTAACGTAGTTTCGGTTACAACAAATAGAGACTGAATCTCTACAATTAAGAGAGATGAAAGATTAACATTATATATTTCTCAAAGAATTTACTTATTGTATTGATGATAAATACTTTTAAAAATTTCAAATGTATTTCATCAGGTCCCATAATTTTATTGACATCAGCTTGGATAATAATAGTTTTATATTTTTAGATCGTATTTTTTAGTTCCTCCATAATTCTTTGGCACTCTCATTAAAAGAATTTTATTTTAGTGACCCAAAGTCTCCAAAGGATGAATGGATTGAAATAGACCTGCTCTTACAACTAATGTGTCCGTTAATACAACTGTCTCATCAGAGTTCTTTTTTAAACTAACGTTTTAGTGAATTGTAGTTTTGATTTTACCTATTTGAATAATGATTCACAATTGTATCTAATATTTCTAACAATTATATTTTCCTGTTTTCATTTGCTTCCATTTTTATATTTATTCTATTATTCGGACTAATGTCCTCAACTTTATTGTTATCTATACAACCTCTTAGCCGATGTGCCTCCGGCCTTCTTATGGTTTTTCTTACCCTCTCTATTTAACTATTTCCGTGGCGTTATGGATAGCGTGCTGAACTGCGAGTTTTAACTCAAGTCGTGCGTTCACTTTCGAATTATTACCCATGGGAAAGGTATAAACTCTCCCATACACCAAGTTATGGATTAAATAGTAACACTAGTGTTCTTCTACAATTATAATAGTTTCAAATCAATTATTCTAGCAGTTTATAATCGTTTTCTTTACTCGAATTTGATATGTGTTTTTATAACACACACACACACACACACACACATACACACACACACACACACACACACACACACACACATATATATATATATATATATATATATATATATATATATACCGCCTGTCGATGGGGCGTTAGAATACACGGACAGAACCTCTGCAGAGGGGTAAGACTCACCCAATGGGGCCATCTGTTAGCCGTTGATGGTGACTCGCGATGATTAATGATAGAACCCAGTGGTTGAGCAGTCCATGACATGCAAAACTCCACTTTACTTGGGATAAAAGGACGACCGGAGAGGCCCCCTATCAATCGTCTGGTCACGTCAAGCCCTAGCCCCTATGATTGACCCAACCCTATTGTTTTTATGACAATCCCCGGCCGTTTTTATCATATGGGTGCTAGAAGGCGGTGGCTAAGGGCCTTGATGTACTTGGAATGATATTAAACTCTCTGGTGGTGAGGTTTCAGTTCTGGGGGTTTAGGAAATGTGGATCACCCTTCATCATCATTGCGCCCAGGTCCACTCTTACCCGGAGTGGTAGTACCTGTTAGTGTCCTATGGTTAAATAAAAAAAAACTGTTTATTGAGTATCCATTAAGAATTAATTTATTTCAAAACACTAAATGACTTCTTTATATAATCAGTTATTCTTAAAGCCAAAATTCAGTTCAATTTTGCTATTTTTAATGTTATGTGTATATAAATAGCATTACCGCAAATTCTATTATTTTCTATCTTTCCATATTAATTAAACTTTGGTATTTGTATTTCCGCTTATTTAAATTTTTCGCAGAAAAAAAACGAGTTACACTAATACAAATTATTGTATATTTTGTAAATGATTTTATCTCTCGTTTCTTTCTTAACAAATAAACGAAGTTTTTTTTCCCTCTTTGTTGCTTCATCTTACGTAAATTCAATTTTCTAGGCTTTTTCTTTCCATTTTTTTCTTCCTTATATTCTTTCTTTCTTTTGTTTTATTTTTAATTCATTCATTCGACCTTTTTATCTTTCTTTCATTCATTCTTTTTTTTCGTTTCAGAAGTTCTAAGCTTATGTTTGTTCTTTTTTAATACGATTCATTTTTAGTCTTTTATTATTTATATCCCAATTTCTTTCTTTAATCTTATCTTCAGCAATATTAAGCCTATGTCTCTAGTTTTTGCAATTTCATTCTTTTTTTCTTTCTTTCTTTTCTAAGCATATAGCTATATGTTATTTATTTTCCTTTCTTTTCAAGCCTTTTTCTTTTTTACATTTATCCCTTCTTTTTCTTTTTTTGTTCAGCAACATCAAGCGTATGTCGTTTTAATAATTTGCATATTTATTTATCATTTCTTTCTTTCTTTCTTTCTTTCTTTCTTTCTTTCTTTCTTTCTTGCCCTTTTCATTCTTTCTTATTCTATTCTTCTTCTTTCTTTGTTTCTTTTTTTATTCTTTCTTTCTTCCTAGCCTTTTTTATTCTTTCTTTCTTTCTTCTCCAAACTCTTCTTTTTTATTATTTCTTTCTTTTTTCTTTCTTTTCAGTAATTCAAAGTCAGTTTCGTTTTAATACTCCATTTCTTATTCTTTATTTCTTTCTGTCCTAGGTTTTTTTTTCATTTCAAGTTTATTTACACCTTATTTTCATTTCTACGTTCTTTCTTTCTTTTATCATCTTTTTAAACAATGTTAGGCCTATGTTTTTCCTCATTCATTCATTCATTTTTCTTTCTTTTCCAGACATTTTCCTTCTTTTATTCTTTCATTTATTCATTTATTAATTCTTTTATCTCTTATTTATTTATTTCATTTTCTTTTTATTAATTCTAAGCCTATGTGTCTTTTGTTTTAATACTGTCCATTTTTATTCTTATTTACTTTCTATCCCATTTCGTCCTTTTTTCTTTTGTCTTTCCTTTCAGCCATATTAAATCACGTGACTTTTACTTTTTCTCTTGCCTATTGATACATGTCTTTTTTTTCTTCATATTTGATCTACATTCTTTATTTCCCTTTTCTTTCACTCCTTCCTTACTCCACTTCATTCCCGTCGCTCTTACTCCCTCCTTCATCTCTTCATAGTTATCCTTCTCCACGCACTGTCTTCCTCTCTATTTTTGAAAACGCTTAAAATAAAACAAACATATAAGCATTGTGATTGGGTCATTCAGTCAGTCACACTGACTTAAGCACTTGTTTCAACCCCGCAAGATCACTACCCTCGATTTCATTCTGTCCCCATCCCTGACGGATATCTGGGACACTTCCGCCTTAGTTGCCATCTTTATCATAGACAACTCTGCCACAAGACAGGCAATTAATCAGCTAGTGATTTTTTTTTTTACTTTCTTTTATGGAGTTTATGTTGTTTTATTCACAGATTTTCTTCTTTTCTATCATTTATTTTTGTTTGTTTAAACTTTTTTCTAAGCGTTTGTTTTACTCTACAATTACTTCTTTCATAGCTCCGCCTACAGAGCACCATTGTTCAATTATAAACATTCATCTCTCAACTCTCCTTTCTTTCTTTCTTTCTTTTAATCTATTTTATTTATTTATTTATTTATTTATCCCACACACTTTTCTCAATTGGCTATGTCATTTTTTTCTTTCTTTCATCCTCATCCTTTTAACTTTTTTGTTTTTTGTTGCACACTATCCCCACCATCATTGCCATACACTTCGCATTTCCCACATCTGTGTTGTTCTTCTTTTTTTTACTATCTAGTTTTTTTTATCCACATACTTTTCTTCTTTCTTTCTTTCTTTCTTTCTTTCTTTCTTTCTTTCTTTTCCCACACTTTTTCTCGGTTGCTATTCTTTCTTTTCCCTTTCTTTTTTCTATGTTTGTTTTATAAATTTATCACATTCATCTCTCAGTCCTTCTTTCTTAATTTATTTTGTCAATTTATTTATTTATTTATTTATGTCACACACCTTTTCTGAAATGGCAATACCATATTCTTCTTTCTTTCTTCTTTTTTCTTTCTTTCTTCTTTTTTTTTGTCACTCATTATCTGTGGTATCTTTTTTTTTTCTTTCTTTCTTTTCTTTCTTTCTTTTCTTTTCACTTTTCTCGGTTGCTATTCCTTTCTTTTTTTGTATGTTTGTTTTATATATTTATCACATTCATCTCTAAGTCCTTCTTCTTAATTTATTTTGTCTATCTATTTTTTTATTTTATTTATTTATTATTTATGACACACACCTTTCTTGAATGGCAACGCCATATTCTTCTTTCTTTTTTTTTTCTTTCTTTTTTTTCTTTCTTTCTTTCTTTCTTTCTTTTTTTTTGTCACTCATTCACATCTGTGTTATTTTCTTTTTTTAACTATCTAGTTTTTTTATCCGAATACTTTCTTTCTTTCTTTCTTTCTTTCTTTCTTTTCCCACACTTTTTTCTCGGTTGTTATTCTTTATTTCCCTTTCTTTTTGTATGTTGTTTTTATATTTATCACATTCATCTCTAAGTCCTTCTTTCTTAATTTATTTTGTCTATCTATTTTTTTATTTTTTTTTATTCATTTATTTATTAATTTATTTATGACACACACCTTTTCTGAAATGGCAATACCATATTCTTTCTTTTTTTTTGTCACTCATTCACATCTGTGTTATTTTCTTTTTTTACTATCTAGTTTTTTTTTATCCACATACTTTCATTGTCTTTCTTTTCTTCTTTCTTTCTTTCTTTCTTTTCCCACACTTTTTCTCGGTTGCTATTCTTTTTCCTTTTCTTTTTTGTATGTTTGTTTTATATATTTATCACATTTATCTCTAAGTCCTTCTTTCTTAATTATTTTGTCTATCTATTTTTTATTTTATTTATTTATTAATTTATTATGACACACACCTTTTCTGAAATGCAATGCCATATTCTTTCTTTCTTTCTTTCTTTCCTTTTTTTTTGTCACTCATTCACATCTGTGTTATTTCTTTTTTAACTATCTATTTTTTTATCCACATACTTTCATTGTTTTTTCTTTTCTTTCTTTCTTTCTTTCTTTCTTTCTTTCTTTTCTTTTCCACACTTTTCTTGGTTCCCTTTCTTTTTTTGTATGTTTGTTTTATTATTTATCACATTATCTCTGCCTTCTTTCTTAATTTATTTTGTCTATCTATTTTTTATTTTTTTTTATTCATTTATTTATTTATTTATTTATTTATGACACACACCTTTTCTGAAATCGCAACGCCATATTCTTTCTTTCTTTCTTTCTTTTTTTTTTTGTCACTCATTCACATCTGTGTTATTTTCTTTTTTAACTATCTAGTTTTTTTTATCCACATACTTTCATTGTTCTTTCTTTCTTTCTTTCTTTCTTTCTTTTCCACACTTTTTCTCGGTTACTATTCTTTATTTTCCCTTTCTTTTTTGTATGTTTGTTTTATATATTTATCACATTCTCTCTCAGTCCTTCTTTCTTAATTATTTTGTCTATTTATTTTTTTTTTTTTTATGACACACACCTTTTCTGAAATGGCAATGCCATATTCTTTCTTTCTTTCTTTCTTTCTTTCTTTCTTTCTTTCTTTCTTTTCTCATTCACTTCCATGCTCTCTCCTTCTGTCTATCTATATTTATTTCTTGTGTTTATGTCCAGGTTAACTCACTTAATCGCGATCTCGTGCCACATCCTTTTTATTTATTGTGTACTGGGTATGACATTAAACTACACCCAAAGATGAGGCTCCAGTTATGGATCTCTGGGAATAATAGGATAGCTCTTCACTGCCATTATTCCCATATCAACTCTGACCTAGAGTGTTAGTAGATGTTAAAGTCCCATCTATGGGTCAAAAAGATATGTTTGAAAATTACTTGTATTAGATAGGAACACTTGATACCATATAACTGTGCCACACATTGTATTAAGGAGGATTTATTATTATTATTATTATTATTTTATTATTATTATTATTATTATTTACCCCTTTTGAGTTTTCACATCAGCATTAACTGATGGTCTTTCACTGGAGTCTGAGTGACAGCAAGTCTCCTCAGGTTTCCTGGACTCTTCTGAGTATTCTGGCCGATTGCAGCAGTGCAGTGTTCTGAATGGTTTCAATCCTTCCTCTGATTTTCAAACCATTTTCCAATCCTTTTGGGACCGTTCCAAGTGCACCAACTACAATTGGTAAAACTTTCACTTTCATATTCCATAACTTTTTCAGTTCTCTGGCAAGGTCCAGATATTCGTCCAATTTTTCATTTTCCTTTAGCTTCACCCTGTGATCTGCTGGAACTACAGAATCCACCAGTTGACAAGTTCTTTCTTTTTTGTTTATCAACACTAGGTCTGGTCTTCTTGCTGGGATAAGTTGATCCGTTTTTATTTCAAAGTCCTGGAGAATTTAATGCGTTTCGTTCTCAAGAACAGATTCTGGTTTATGCATATACCATTTTGTTGTATGGTCAAAATTAAATCTTTTGCATAATTCCCAGTGGATCACTTTCCCAACCCAATCGTGTCTAGTCTTGTACTCCCGTTGTGCTAGTTTGCTACATTCGCATAGTACATGGTTTAGTACATTATTATTATTATTATTATTATTATTATTATTATTTATTATTATTATTGAAACCATAAAACTGTGTACAAATAAATGATTATTATCAAATATTGGAAATATTGCTATTGTGTACTCAAACATATACATCCAAGTGAACTTTATAAATTAAATGACCCATATGTTGTCGATGTGCTGTTAACAAAATCAAATCCAATCAAATTAATTACTCCCACCTCTATTTATTTAATGTTACGAAATATCTATAAAATATAATTTGGATGGTAAATGTAATTACTTTTTTTATGAATATGTCCTTTACTCTATCCCGCCTACAAGACATTATCCACCAAAAAGAGAGTGTCCTATGGATGACACTAAATTACATCTGGCGAGGAAGCTCCAGTTATAGGGCTCTGAAGATTTTAGTATCATTCATTTATAGCTTTCACTCCCAGGTTCACTCTGAACATCAGTGGTATTAGCTGACAGAATCTCATCAATCAGCGAAAGAGAAATGTTCGATAATTATCAGTACTAGTACAAAATAAAAAAACACCCTCCAGGCGATGTAAAAATAGATTTTTGAAACATATTGCCTGAGAGGTGGGAGTAAAAAATTCAATGTCAGCGAGTTTGTACCCTAAGTAAGTAAAATCATTAAATTCATTAAAGGATTAAAAAATAAAACAATTTGAAATGTAAACTTTAAGTATGTATTAAAATAAAACAAACTATATATAGATATATAATACCAGTCATGTATTTATCAAAACTTGTTTTAAAAAAACAATGAGGACTGTCTAATGTTTGCATGTTCAGATTTTGAATGTATTCTGTTATGACGATGTTGGGTAATGTGACGTAAGCAGTGACGTAATTTTTGTTACAGACAAAAACCGGAAGCAAATCTCCATTATTAATAGAATTGAGAGGAATACTTGACATCACATAATTTTGTAAGAATATGATTATAATTCAACAATCATAAATAAACCAAATTGTGGCATTAAATAATCCACATTGAGTTGATATGTCAATAAACAAATAAGTCAAACCAAACCAAAAATATTTATTTGAATATTTCATTGAAAATCACTTCACTCTTTAACTTAGCATTTTTTACAAAAAATCTCGCTTCAATATGTCGTCTTTTCTATTTTAGGGTAACCTATACAAAAGTTCACATATCTCTATGATATAGCTACATTAATGTTCAATATCTTTTAAGTATTCCAAACAATTATTTGGTTTCAAGTAACTAACGATAATTATACTTGGTAAAAACAATTATTCCAAGTATCTATTCTTACTATTTAGAGTAGGGGGCGAAGATTTGTTTAGATTCCTCCTTAGAGGGGAGTCAGGAGTCGCATTTGATTGGAGGTTCCACTGGCGCTTCTCAGCATAAAGCACCTCAATGTCCGCCATATGTTTTATTTGCGCTAAAATTTCGTTCCCTGACCACAAATTGATGGCTGATCAACAATACCTGGGTCACCCCGGTGATGGTGGATTATGTTCAAAGATCCGAAACGCCTAAGGATTTTGAGATTACATCACTAACGATGCGGTCAAAAGACCCTCTAGCATGTATTCTTGGATCTTAATTTTTTTTTAAAGTGCACACAGTTATATCATTTCACGTAGTTCTGTGTGATATTAAAGATTTTGAAGGAAGCAATGGTGATGAAGGGGTGCTCCACATTCCCTAAACCTCCATAACTGGAACCTCACCATCAGATAGAGTTTAATGTCATTCCCAGGACAAGATGACCCTTAGCCACCGCCTTCTAGCATATATGATGAAAAATGTTGGGGCAATCATATAGGTACTAGGGCTGGATGTGACCAGCCAATTGATCGGTGGGGGATAGACATTTTCAAATAAGCATTCTTACTCTTCATTGGTCAATACTTATTCTTGGAGATTGATCTTAATAGCATGTCAACCTGTTTAGGGTTATTCAATGCTGAGACATTAGGGAATTGCATTAACTGTACATTTATATTGTGTAATTTAGTACAATTTTTGCACAGTTATATAATATCAAGTATTCCTATCTAATACTAATAACTATATGGTTTCAATAATTTTTATTTGATAATACTATTACTAATAGTCATTTATCTGCTGTGTCATTGTTTCTGGTAATTAATGTAGCATTCCCAGTTGATTTTTTATTGGAGTTTATTTAATCATTTAATCAGGTACAACCACGTTGGGTCAGAGAAGAGCAATGGCAATAATGAGGCACCTCTCACGACCGGATCAAGTTTAGTGTCATACCGCGGATGAGCTTAGAGTAATAGTTATCGTCATAGAAAATGAAATCGGTGACCCCTAGTTCAAATCCTGTTTGTGCTTCACTTTGGGATAATACGTATAGAAAAGGCATGACACCATCTGTTCTTCCATCTATGAGTAAATAGTTGGGCAGTCTGGGCTTTTTTAGTCATGAGTAGACAACCAGTTTCAGAAAAGAAAATATATTTTCAAATCAGCTTTACTTCACTTAAAAGTGACCTTGTATCACATCCTGTTCGTGATAAAGTTGGGTAAATATATACTCAGAAGGTGCAGCCGGCCTATTCTGAGCCTCATCATGAGGGGACATTGTTCGTAAAAGTAATGCTTCTTTTAATGGCCAGAATTCCTTCCATGTGGGTTGTAAAATTTTAACAATAATTTTCTTTTCAGAATTGAACCCTAAAAATATTCTTCATTAAAGTTGATAATTATTGACTGTCAATGGATTCCACCATCTTTAACAGCTTCAATATGAGATCTGGCTGTAGAAAGTTTATAATCTTATTTTAATGGAGATTGTGTGTATGTCTGTAACCGAAACTACATCAGCCCCAACGTCACAATTATCTTAGTTATTTACGTTTTATTCTCAATAGTTATTAAATGATCATTATTTAATCTTAATGAGCATATTTTTAACAATATTTCTAATAAGGTCAAGCTGAGATAGATTTGCCTCAAAACACCCCATATTATTAATGTGTTTAAAATCCTTCAATGGGTGTTATAAATCATTAGGAAATAAATGTTTACATAGTATATGGTGTGAATAATTCGAATACCGGTTTTACTAAAACCATGTTTGATAAATAAATGTTTGGTGCTATTGATTTCTAATACTGATTTATTCTCAAAACGTATTAAATGCAGCCGATATATAACCTAATATTAAAATCAATTAGGGCCGGGTTAGCTCAGTTGGTAGAGCGTTCGGCTAGAAACCACAAGGTTCTTAGTTCGATACCGGCCCTCGCCAACTCAGCGTATGAGTAGCACAGGGATCTGTGATGTAAAGTGAGGAGCTGTTGGTAGGTTTGGCGCTCCACCTCAGATGCTAAAATAATCTCTTTGGTCTAGCGCAAGTGAAAAGGGGATAGACTTCCTCGCTGTCTGGTTGATACCGATATTAGGCCGCCCCGACGACTTTACTTACTTATAATGAAATAAAAATAAGTGAATTTTTTTTGTGATCATATTTAATTTAATTAAGCTTTCTAATTCAATAAAATAATTAATTATATTAAAACTTAAATACGTTAGTCTCGATAGTGCATTTTTTGCTAGTTTATGGAATTTGATTTTTTAAAGTTTAGTTATATTTTAGGGAAATAAATTATGAAACAATTGCTTGTTATATTCTAATACTGCAGGAATATTTCTGCGAAAGAGGGGAGAACATGTTGGAGAATGGTTTCTAGGGACAGGTGTCACAGCAATCTCGTCACAAATAGAAGTGAGGCGAAAAGATTTAATCACCCAACCCGGTTCGCCTGCTGATAATATGCGAAAGTGTTTAGGGAGGGGTTATGTTTACGATTAAATTTGCTTGTTTGTTGGAAGATGAGAAAATCTGTGACATAAAAACACAAGAGGAAATGGGCCTACCAATTCCACTTCATTAAAAGAAAAAAAACTACACGACTGCTCAAGGAAACAAACAGAAAGAAAAACAGCAGATTGCCAACTTTATCTCCCAGTAAAAAAAAAACAAAAACAAAAAAAACAAAAAAAAACAAACAAACAAAAAAACAAAACAAAAAAAGAAATGGTGAGAAGAAGTGAACAAATAGTTTCTAATATTTTGTCGCTACAAAATATGAAGGCCACGAGTTTCATAGATAATCATCTTTAATTTACTGAATAAAAAAAGAATTACTCTTCTCTTATTTGAATTATTTTTAAAAGCTTAAATTTTATTAAATCAATGTTTGGATTTAAATGCAAAGTGGGTCAAAATGTTTTTATAGTTTCGAAAGTTCTCCCCCAGGGAAGGGGGAGACAAGTTCCTGAGTTACTGACTCTCTCTGTCTGTCTATCTGTCTGTCTGTCTGTCTCTCTCTCTCTCTGTCTCTCTCTCTCTCTCTCTCTGTCTCTCTCTTTCTTTCTTCTTTTCTCTCTATCCCCTCTCTCTTTCTCTATCCCCTCCTCTCCCTCTCCCTCTCTCTCTCTCTCTCTCTCTCTCTCTCCCTCTCTCTCAACAATTGCACTTTGTAAGTCCTCTCGATGTCAACCAGTGTCCGCACTGATAGGAAGGTTTTTGCTGGTCAGTTAACACTAGGAGTTTATAGGAGAACGTCACTTATGAATCTGTCCTGACTTCACCAACAGTGTCCATAACGTCCTGGTCGTCTTGCTTGGATATTTAGCGAGATGAAAGGTAAATGCCCGTACGAGTGCTTTCAGAATTTATTCCAAACATCAAATCATCATCCTTTTGTTGTTCATGTCTTGCATTTTAAGAATACAAACCCTGAAAACATTTTAAATTTTATTAAAAAAACTTTTCAACAAAATATAACAGAACATAACCAATTATCTCCATAGAACTACTACTTTAAAGACTGAAACCCAAAATAACCTTTTTGGCATTAAATGACCCACAGAGGTTGATATGCCGTTAAATAAAACTTAAACTCAAACTCAAACTCAATTTATTAGAACTAGCAGAACATGTGGATACACCACAGTATGGTAATTTAATTATTACAGCGTTTGATATGTTTATTTAAGAGCTATTACTAAATAGTTCAAATAGTAAAAAGTATGATAATCTTGACTAGCAGTACCTGTGGATATACCACAGTATGATAATTTGATCCTTACAGCGTGTGTTATGTTTACTTAAGAGCTATTGCAAATAGTCCACTATTAATCTTTTACAGTCATAGAAATCGATCAACCGGTGAAAATCGAACTCTTGATGCAAATTTGCCAGCGAGACAATCTTGTAGAACTCTATCCTACGATATGCGCAGTTGTGTGCTTCTTAGAGGTTCGGCACTTTTCTTTTTATTTTATATTAAAAAAAATTTTGTTTAATGCTTTCGTTTCTTTATTGCATTTGTCGTACAGTTCCATAGACACGTACAGGTTTATTTAGCCTCGGTAAAGGAACCAGTCTTTTTTTCTTACTTTTTTATTTTATTTTCTTACCAACGTTACATCACATTTACTATCTTATTATAATAGAGATTGTGTGTTTTTCTGTCTGTAACCGAAACTATATTCCTACTCAAGTCACAATTCTCTTATTGACATCACATTCTCCATGATTTTATTTTTATCTAAACCTCAATTGTTAATAAAATTGTCTTACATTATTAATACTGTTAACTATGTCTACATACTGAAAACATGCAATTATATTTATATATACAACAAAATAGCGGTTTAGAGTGTGAACGGGAAGGCTAATTTGCATATTTAGCATATATAATATTAAAAAATCGAATTTAATAAATATGTGCTTAGTATTATTGATTTCTAACTGTTTGGTTTTATTTTAATGAATATAAGCAAAAATCTCTTCAATAAATCTTAAATGAAATCTATTAATAAGATAAAATAACTGTCATTTTATTCTTTACTTCCTCTTATAACTAAATACTTAAATTAGAAAAAATAACAATGAAAGACGAGAGTGATGGAAGAGTAAGTTTCAGTTGTTCCATTTTTTATTATACTCCCTCTGTTTCAAATCTTTTATTATACTCCCTCTGTTTCAAATCTT
>CM042137.1:126332046-126364546 GCA_023376005.1 Doryteuthis pealeii | reverse complement strand
ATTTACACCTACATGAGCATAGAGTATGAATGTACAGTGAGATTTTGATGATACCAAATAGAATCAGCTCTTACTTACTAATCAATTGGATTATTTACATTGATATATATATATATATATATATATATATATTATATATATATATATATATATATATATATATATATATAAAAAGAAATTAGCTCTTACAAACTGTGATTGAGCACTGTTATTTTCTTTGTTTCATCGCAAAAGAAATTTTGTTTTTACATATATATATATATATATATATATATATATATATATATATATAAAATTTTTACTTGAAGGCACTTACAACGCGTGTATCGCATAAAATTCGATACTTTTTCTTATAGAAAATGAACTTGACAAGTGTAATCCCAGCAAAGGATGGCTCGGTGTGTAGAATACAGTACAGACTGTTTCGACTTTATTAAGTCTCATCAGCGGTATATACTAACGATTTCCCTCCGACAGAAATCGAAACCGGGACTTCAGCAGACACAGTGAAACACAAGTGAAACACTTTATCGCCTCGGCCACAGTACACAGCTGACCATCCTATATATATATATTTTATTTGTTCACATACGATGATTTAGAGGACATTTCTCGCCGGTGGGTGGAACTTTGACCGTCTGATCCCCTCCAATTTCTTACACCTAAAAATAGTCAGATATTATAGTGCCTTTGCTTCATATATATATATATATATATATATATATATATATATATATATATATATATATATAATATATTATATATATAAGTATCCACAGACACGTCTTTCGACGTTTTACATCTCATCAGTTGCTCGACTTTTTTAACAGCTACCTCTAACTGGGAGCAAAACCCGACAGAATTTTTGTCTGCCTTGTTCCTTACCCTTGCGGCCGGTCAAGGACTGTCAGTCCGGGTGAAGAATTAATTGATACATACTTACAGGATGTATGATTTTACAATCACCAGAGATCTCAAGTCCTAAGCAACAGGCGAGTAAATGCTTACGCTATAGCGGTGAAATTTCAAATAATGTCTCCCCTACAGTGCTCTACCATAAAAATTGGGGGCATGTATTTGTGTGTGTATGTGTGTGTGTTTATGTATATATATATATATGTGTGTATCGACATATATATATATGTGTATGTAGTGTCATATATATGTGTGTGTTTTTGTGTGCGTGTGTGTGCGTATGTATGTATATATGATCGTATGTGAGTTATATTCTTATTGCAAATATACCATATACAATATATTATTTCCATGTTAATTTCCGAGCCGTATTTTTTTACTATGTAGACCGTATCAGTATTTTCATCGTTACTTTTTTTCTTTTCTTTTTTGTAAAGATAATTGCCCCTTTATGGTTATTACTAGTGGTTATTAAACACTATAAAACTGCCTCATTTATTCGAGATGACTTAAAAATTATGGTCCTCCGTAGATAAAATGGTGTAGATAATTTTTAAATCTATTTTTTCAGAAAAAAAAGAAAACAAAGAGAGAAAGAATTATCATTATCAGTGTAAGATACTCTCTCTCTCTCTCTCTCTCTCTCTCTCTCTCTCTCTCTCTCTCTCTCTCTCTCTCTCTCTCTCTCTTCTTTAAAATCGATGAGAAGAAAAAATAGTGACAGATTAGTTTTTCTTTCCTAGTTAATTCATTTTACACGACAGAAATAATAGAGTAATTTATTTTTTACCAAATTGTCTTCTTTCTCGAGACGACTAGGAATATGGGAACGTATTTTCTTGTAATTTTACTGTTTCATTTATTTGTAAAAAATATACGGACAAATGTAAAATTTATTTAGGTAATAAATTGCTGATAGGTAAAATACCTATTTAATTTCACGATAGGTTATGAATAATAAAATTAAATATATGATATTGAATAAATAGTAAGCGAATTTTGGATCCGTTTTGTCTCTGTTATAACAGCTGACTCTGATGATATTGATGCTTCTATTTAGTAAGGAGTGAAGTATTTTAATTAGCATTTCATAATTCTCTTTTGGTATGTCAATAATTTGGATGATTAACAGAGGAATATAAGTAGAAATCCATTTCTACATGTGTGACTTTGAGATAGAACAAAAGGAATCGGTGTTAATTTCGTTTTATTCTTATTTATTTATTTTTATTCTTTTCGTTTTTGAATCACGTTGTAACCTAATAAAGTTTAATTAATGAGAAATAACCAAACGGATGTTGGAAATAAAATAGAATCCTTAAGACATTAGCAAAATACAATACTCGGCGTAAAGAAGATAAACCACTGCTAGTGGTATAAGACTACTCAGTCAGAATAATACTCCCGTATTTATTAGGATTGGGACATACCCATGAATATTCATATGTAGCGTATACAACAATTCCAGAGAACTTGAGCGATTTGTGCTATTACATAAAAGTACATCTACCCGTTTGACCTGAATACCAGTTGGGGAAATACCCTTTTCTCTTTGCTGTTAGGGATGCAATTGACAATATATTATCATTATGTTGTAAAGGGAAGTAACCGGATAATCCCTCACGTCTGCAAATGAGTACGTATAAAAGAACAACAGAAAGATTAGCTCAGTATGTGATGCGAGTTGATCTCCAACCACGAACGTTGTTTCGTATTCTCGGGTGTAAACACACGTGCTACAACTCTTCAGAAGATAAGTAATCTTTACCAATCCTTCTTTTACGCCCAGAGACTTGTTACATTGCCGGCCGGGAGCCATTTTTGTTATTTGTATTTATTGTAATAATAAACTATTATTACAAACACTCGCAATCTTCTCGTTAATGTATTTCTAATACATAACACATTATTATTTACTTAACATTATTTCTACATCCCTTTTGCCTAAAATCAGCAGCCTGTGAGAGTATTAAGTAAATTAGGATATTAATTAATTACTGGGATCCATAGTAAAGAATCCCACTGACGTAGGGTGGGACAGGTTTTTTTTTATTGTTACTAGTATATTTTTGATATCGTCTTTTAGTAAAATTCTTATTTTATTTATACATAGTTTTACTAGAGATTCACAATGAGACATATGAATAAGTAGACCCCTATCCATTCTTTATAAAAAGTTAATTTTATTCTCAACCAAGGACAGACAAAGATTTTATCATTTTCAGAGGAAATTAAAGCATACTATCTGGTCCTGTGGATATACTACAGAATGATAATCTAATTATTACAATGTTTGATATGTTTACTTGAGAGATATTGCAAAATATTTAAAAGTATTATAATTTTTATTGAATTCTCTCTCACACTCTTTTTTTCTTTCCATCTCTTCATCTTTTCATTATGTTCCATTGAAACAGATTGGTGTTATCTCTTTCGCGCGCTAATCTCTCTCTCTCTCTCTATTTTTACCTTACTCTCTATCTTTCTTATATTTTCTGTGTAACATGACCTTTTCTCCCCTCTCTTTCTTTATAATAAAAACGGAATGGTCCATTATTTAGCTGAGGTGTCGAAACTCATAATAAATAAGGATTCAGCAGATAAGTAAAACCAGATAATCAGGATTTACATTTATACATTTCCTCTTGGATGATTTGGACGATCTCATTTTTAAGCATAGGATATTGCAAAACGAGAACGGTTGGGAGATGAATGAATACGAGTATAAATATCAAAATATATAATTAGGCATTATTTATTGCAAATATTGTAATGCATTAAAATCTCGTAACCCGAAGTAAACTTGCATATATATATATATATATATATATATATATATATATATATATATATATATATATATATAGGTGTGTTATTTTATTTTTTTAACTGATTCATGTTCATCTCTTTAATATAATTAAAAGATTAGTAAGAAAGAGTACTTAGTAATATCAGTTTTGGTATTATATACTACAACAAATAAAATAGAAGTGACACGTTTCTGTAACTTTTTACACATACACACACATACACATACACATACACACACATGCACATAAGTGCACTGAAGCATACGCCCCCACAAACATAAACACACACTAAAATTAAAACAAAATTAATATCTGAGGTTCCAAAAAAGACACCTTTTTTAAGTGTTACTTATTTATGGACGACACTGTATATTTTAAATTAGTTGGTTGGTTGGTTGGTGGTTGGTTTTACGACATGGGAAACTTTTCTTGGTTATTCAATGCAGAAGTCATTTTTCTTTCTCTCTTTTTTTTTTTTTTTTTTTTTTTTTGAAAGCAGTCATATGGTTTCAAAGAGAACGTGCCAACTGGAGGACTTTGCGGTTCCAGCAGATCACAGGCTGAAGTTTAAAGAAAATGAAACGATGGACAAATACATGAACCTTGCCAGAGAATTGAAAAAGATGTGGAATATGAAGATGAAAGTGATTCCGATTGTAGTTGGTGCACTTGGAACGGTCTCCAAAAAATTGGAAAAAAACTGGAGGAACTGGAAATCAGAGGAAGAATTGAAATCATCCAAACAACTGCATTGCTTCAATCGGCTAGAATACTCAGAAGAGTCCTGGAGACCTGAGGAGACTTGTTGTCACTCAGACTCCAGTGAAATACCATCAGCTAACGTTGATGTGAATAACTCAAAAGAAGTGAATAATAATAACGATAATGATAATAATATTAATAATAATAATAATGATCTTAGGAGAACTAGAAAACTTCTAGAAACGAAACTTAACAGCAGAAATCTGATCAAAGGAATTAATACCTGGGCTGTCCCCATTATAAGATACTCAGGACCATTCTTAAAATGGACAAAAGAAGAACTCAGACAGATAGACCAAAGGACGAGAAAATTAATGACCATGCACAAGGCTCTCCACCCTAGAGATGATAGAGATAGATTGTATGTGTCAAGAAAGGAAGGGGAAGAGTCTTGCCAACATAGAGGAATGCGTAGAAACCACAATCCAACAACTTGAAGATTACACAAGGAAGAGCAAAGACAAATTACTTATGGCGACCAACAATAGTAGAAACGGCAGATGGACAAACAGAAGAACGACAAAGACTAGAAAACAAAAATGGGAAGAAAAAACAATTATATGGACGCTTCAAACGACAAATAGATGAGGTTGCACATCAAAAGACTTGGACATGGTTAAGAAAGGGAAACCTCAAAAGAAAACAGAATCACTTATAATGCTGCACAAAATAATGCCATAAGGACAAACTACATCAAAGCGAAAATTGATAAGACCCAACAAAATGGTAAATGTAGACTTTGCGGTAATAGAGATGAGACTGTTAACCATATACTCTGCGAATGTAGCAAACTAGCACAACGAGAATACAAAACTAGACACGACTGGGTTGGGAAGGTGATCCACTGGGAATTATGCAAGAAATTAAATTTTGACCACACAACAAAATGGTATATGCATAAACCAGAATCTGTTCTTGAGAAGGAAACGCATAAAATTCTCTGGGACTTTGAAATTAAAACGGATCACCTTATCCCAGCAAGAAGACCAGACCTAGTGTTGATTAACAAAAAAAAAAGAACTTGTCAACTGGTGGATTTTGCAGTGCCAGCGGATCACAGGGTGAAGTTAAAGGAAAATGAAAAAATTGACAAATATCTGGACCTTGCCAGAGAACTGAAAAAGTTATGGAATATGAAAGTGAAAGTTATACCAATTGTAGTTGGTGCACTTGGAACAGTCCCAAAAGCATTAGAAAAGGGTTTGGAAAGTTTGGATATCAGAGGAAGGATTGAAACCATTCAGAACACTGCACTGCTGCAATCTGCCAGAATACTCAGAAGAGTCCTGGAGACCTGAGGAGACTTGCTGTCACTCAGACTCCAGTGAAAGACCATCAGCTAACACTGATGTGAAAACTCAAAAAATTAATAATAATAATAGACACGACTGGGTTGGGAAGGTGATCCACTGGGAATTATGCAAAAATTTAATTTTAACCATACAACAAAATGGTATATGCATTAACCAGAATCTGTTCTTGAGAACGAAACACATGAAATTCTCTGGGACTTTGAAATAAAAACCGATCACCTTATCCCAGCAAGAAGACCAGACCTAGTGTTGATAAACAAAAAAGAAAGAACTTGTCAACTGGTGGATTTTACAGTTCCAGCAGATCACAGGGTGAAGCTAAAGGAAAATGAAAAAATGGACAAATATCTGGACCTTGCCAGAGAACTGAAAAAGTTATGGAATATGAAAGTGAAAGTGATACCAATTGTAGTTGGTGCACTTGGAACAGTCCCAAAAAGATTGGAAAAGAGTTTGGAAAGTCTGGAAATCAGAGGAAGGATTGATACCATCCAGAACACTGCACTGCTGCAATCTGCTAGAATACTTAGAAGAGTCCTGGAGACCCGAGGAGACTTGCTGTCACTCAGACTCCAGTGAAAGACCATCAGCTAACACTGATGTGAAAACTCAAAAAGAGTAATAATAATAATAATAATAATAATTATTATTATTATTATTATTATATATTATTATTATTATTATTATTATTAACCAAATTAAGCTTCAAGTAGCTATTATTAAGGCAACGTAATGGTAGACAATTGCACTTCTTGCAGATACACCGCCGCAGACTGAGTCACTACTGCATAGCCTGGAGAAGGCAGCAGAGAGTATCGGCTTCTATGTAAAACTGAGTTCATGTGCATCAAAAAGAAAGGAGACATATCCACACACAACGGTATGCCTCTGAAGCCAGTAGAACAATTCACATACCTGCGTAGTAATATCTCATCCACAGAAAGCGTTATTAATATACGAATAGGAAAGGCATGGGCAGCCACAAACAGATTATCAGTAACATGGGAATCTTATCTCACTGACAAGTTAAAGCGACAATTCTTCCAGGCTGTGGTTGTGTAAGTGCTGCTGTATGGCTGCACTACTTGGACCTTAACGAGGCACCTTGAGAACAAGCTAGATGGGAGTTGCACAAGAATGCTGCGCTCAGTCCTCAGTTGTAGAAGCAGCACCCCACGAGGAAGCGGCTGTATGGACACTTGCCACCTATCTCACATACCATCTGAGTGAGACGAACAAGGCATGCTGGACACTGCTGGAGAAGCAAGTTCGAGCTCATAAGCGACGTTCTCCTATGGAAGCCAACACACGGACATGCTAATGTGGGCTGCCCACCGAGGACCTACATTGACCAACTCTGCGAGGATGCAGGATGCTGCGCAGAGGACTTCCCCGGGACAATGAATGATAGAGAGGGTTGGTGAGAGATTGTCATGGATATCCGTGCTAATAGCGGGATATGTTGATGAATGGCAAACAGTTATATGGTTTCAAGTATTCCTATTCAATATTAATAATTTTCGAACTGACTTATTTGATACTATATGTGAGAATTACGTCTGATTACGAAATGATGGCTCCCGAGTTCGAAAAGAAGATTCCCAAGTTCAAAGAGAAGGTTCCCGAGTTCGACAAGAAACACCTGAAGAAGGCCGGAGAGCATATTTCATATTCAGCACATATATTCTAAATTGTTTATGGAAGTGCGTGGTGCAATGGTTAATGTCATGGGAAATGGACTCGTCGCTCCGAGTTCAAATCCTGGACGTGTTAATTACATTTCACTTAGCGCTAATACCCTTGGGAAAGGTATGAATCCTACTCTCCCTCCAGCTATGGGTAAATAGCAGGGCAGACTGGACTCTTTAACCATGGCTAGGTAACCAGTCTAGGAGAAGGCTGTTAAACTCCGCTTAAGAAATTGACCTTGTGTCGCATCCTGCTCGTGCGGAGGTGTTGGTAAATATATATATTCTAAATTATTTTATCAAATAAATTCACTGAAGTTTGGAAGCACGAATTTCAACTGTTAAAAATAATAGAACAATTACTGAAAAAAAAAATAAAGGCTATTAGATTAAAATATCAGTTGATACTAATATTTTGAATTCTAAAAGCCAATCTTCAAATAGAGTTAATTGATTAATGCTATATGTTTAATTTACTATTATTTAACACAATATATTTGGTTCCAAAGAAAAATGTTAATCGGAATCACTTTTTCTTTACTTTTCCATATCTATATAAAACAATAATATGCAATAACATTATCAACCAAAGTACACACCTACGCGTAGGTCTATCAACTTTCACCTGTGTTAAATGCACACACATACAGCCATTAGCAAACTGACTTATATTCACACAAAAATACCGCGAGGGAAGCGTATTCTCCCCTCCCTCTCGCCCTCTCTCTCTCTCTCTCTCTCTCTCTCTCTCTCTCTCTCTCTCTCTCTCTCTCTCTCGCTCGCTCGCTCTCCCTCTCTTCTAATTATCAACAGGCCTTCTTCGTCCACTTTGCCGGGGACATCTCCATCATATTCTGCCCAGCAACCAGCGAATATATTATCCAGAACGTATTACCTGGTCTAACTCAATTGGCCAGCTATTCTATCATCTAACATTATCTTATGAAGCGACCTAAATACACTGACAAGTCAATAATAATCTACTTGCTCGGTGCAAGGCCTCAAGAAATAAGCAAAGATATGTAGGCAATATCGACACGAAGCCGTAGTGGTTAACGAGCTAGTTTCGCACATCATTAGTGGATTTTAGCGTCTATAAGTCTTATTCCCTTTGCATTACACATTTATGGTGTAATGGTTAGAGTCCTAGGAAATGAACACGTCAACCCAAGTTCAAACCCTGGACGAGGCTGTTACGATACACGTGGCCATTTTAGAGCTGTATTTGAAGGTAGTTTTACAGTGAAGATTCTTTGTGGCATAAGGTTTCAGTCTGTCTTGAAGTAGAAAGATGTAGTATCAGTTTTACTCCTTGTCTGTTGATCTGTTCCAAAGTAGAAAGGTGTATTAGATACAATATTTGCCTTTTGATCTGTCTTCAAAATAGAAAGTTGTATCAGAGTTGATCCTGTTGGTTATTCCTTTAAGCAAGTAATTTTATGACAATTTATCAGCGCCGTTAAATAGTAAATGAAATACATGTTTGGGCGTTTTTGATTGGTTAATACAGCTTCAGGTGTTTTGGAACAGTTTATAAATATATGTATTTACCAACCCCTCCACACGAGCAGGATGTGACACAAGGTCACTTTCTTAAGCGGAGTGCAACAGGTTTGAATTCAGAGTTTTCCTTCTCCTAGACCGGTGGCCTAACCAAGGTTAAAGAGTCCAGTCTACCCTACTATTTATCCATAGCTGGAGGGAGAGTAGGTTTCATACCTTTCCCAAAGGTATTAGCGCTAAGTGAAATGCAATTACCACATCCAGGATTTGAACTCGGGGCGACGAGTCCATTTCCCATGACTTTAACCATTACACCACGCGCTTCCCAAAGTTTATAAATATCAGTTACGATCTTTCGTACACTTTATACATCTCTTGTAAAACATCGCCGAGATGCACCAAAGGAGGACAATTGGTGATGTTACGCCAGTATCCTTACAGATTTCGGGTTTCGAAACATTATATCTGTTCCACCAGTAAACCTGCCATGTTATTAGGCCGCCTCCTTTCTAGATTCGCTCTGTGTATTTTACGAATAGATCATAACTTCTTATATATTGGCCCAGGGATACGTAACAGCCACACAGATACTTACTTGGTATTTGTATACAATAGGAGACTTGAAGGAAATACTTATCTAAAAGTTAGTCTTTAAATATTTACGTACTTTATTACATTTTGAAGGGCGTCGTCAGTGATGTTAAGGCTTGGTTCCTTGGGGGGGTTTCGGGTCTTACAACATCAGACTCCCCTCACAGTGCAGATCCTATAAGAGAAGATGAAACTCTGATCCGCCCTCTTTGAACGCTAGAGAAATGATTGGCTCTTATTGATATTTGATGAGTATATACCTTTATACCTGATTGGTTGTTGCAAATAACCAATCAAATGCGTGGCATTAAAATAATTCAACACATAATTAGTGTTAGTGAATGTGTACCTTATTCCCTGTGCATTACACATTTGTGGTGTAATGGTTAAAGACGGGGTGGGGTATGCATTCACCTACTCTCTCTCTCTCTCTCTCTCTCTCTCTCTCTCTCTCTCTCTCTCTCTCTCTCTCTCTCTCTCTCTCAAGCGATGGGTAAATAGTAGGGTAGACTGGGCTCTTTAATCGTGGCTAGGTAACCAGTCTAGGCGAAGGAAAACTCTCAATTCAAACCTGTTAAACGCCCCTTAAGATATTGACTTAGTGTCACATCCTGTCCGCACGGAGGATTGGTAAATATATACATATTTATGGCTTGTTGCCAAACTACCGTTGCTAAAAGAAAGGTCGCCTACCGTGGTGCCTTGCAGGATTGCCTCGCCCATCATTCCCTAGTGTATATATATTCCTGAATTTTTCACTAAGGGCAAGATGCGACACAAAATCAGTGTTCTTTTTTATGCGGACTTAAATATGATTTGAATTTAGGGTTATTCTTCTCCTAGACCATTTTTTATGCCAAGACAAAAGAACCCAATCTGCATCTAGTAATGAGTTCGATCCTGGTTTCTCCAGCATAGATGTTCTTGTGCCAGAATTTTTGTAAGTTTAAAAAACTTTAAAAAAATAACAACTGATCAGAGAGAGAGAGAGAGAGAGAGAGAGAGAGAGAGAGAGAGAGAGAGAGAGAGAGAGAATAGGTTATTGGATGAGTTTTAAAACTTTTATTTGGGTTTCGCCAATCTGAAATCTCTTCGTGATTCACTTGGTAGAGCAGCTACGGTGTTTAAAACAATCAATAGCTTATCCTACATTTTTCGGAACCGCCTTTCCGCATTGTTTTCCTCGATCGCATAGATTGACGGTCCCAATAAGTTTTTGTATAAAAAAAAGAAAAATGAAATAAAATAACCGTCTTGGTACGATACAACTGTGTACAAACAAATGATTATTATTGAATAGCGATAATTACTTGAAACGTCATAATCATTCATAAATTATGATCAGATTTGAATACTTGAAAATTGAAATACTTGATATAACTTTGTCCAAACAAATGATTATTATTTTTGTAAATGCAATTTAAAAACATGAACAAAGCAATGGGACGTTGAAAATGATTATATATATTTGATTATAATCAAACATGAAGAAATTAATCAAATTTCGGAATTTAAAAAAAGTTGGCAGGGTGGCCTATTGTCAGTATCAGCTGCACAGCGAAGGAAAACTATCTTCTTTTTTTTCGCTAGCGCTACACCAGGAAGATTCTGTGAGAGACTGGGGAAAACTTAGTAAATCTTCAGTTAGAATGAAAACATCAGTTAGCATCTAATCCCCTATGATAGTCAATGTCAATATTGAGAGACTTTCTTTCTCCCATTTGCATTTTCAACTTTCATTTTTTTTACCTTTTCTCTTTCTCTGCCCCGCTCTCTTTCACACACACACACACACACACACACTCTTAATTTTCTTAATTTTCCTATGAATTATTTCTTTCACTTTCGAGTACCTTTTACTCCTTCCTCTCTGATCGTCAACCAACAGATACTCCTTTCTATACTCCTTCCTGTACGCCATTCTCCTTTCCACTAGACAATTTGACAATCTCTCTATACTATCATCCCTTTTCTTGTTCGTCTTTATGATCACTCTCCTATCTCGTCCAACTGCTCTCTTTCCACCTCTCTATATATAACCTGGAAAGCTCTGAAAAACTTTCTCACATCTTTTCTCTTTTTCTCTCTCTTCCTCTTCTCTTGCTTTTCCCCTCGGAACCTACCACGCAGCCTCTTTCTCGTGTCGATGCAATCACTTCTTCGTCACCCCCCCTCCGCCCTCCACGCTAGTATTTGATCTATCAGATTTTGCCGTGATCGGCGATCATATCTTCGATGCGACGTTCTAACACGTAATAGAGCGATATTGAACACTGGAGGCGCGGCCGGCTGACATCAAGCCCGGCTACGTTTTCCCTTTTGATGGCTTAGCATTTGCAAAATTAGACCATTAAGCTGTATTACTTTCGCCACTATTAGGGGAGGTGGCGTGGCGTCAAAGCGAACCTGTGTGAGGGGGCGGCGCGGCGCGCGCGCGGCGGCGATACGTACGAGCCCCTCGAAAGAGGCGGAGAGGAACAGCGCAAGGGGAAGAATATTGGAATGTGGATGGGGAGAATAAATAAGGAGACAAAATACAGCCCCACAAACAAACAAACAAACAAACAAACAACCAAGCACATGTGATCGCGCACGTGCACACGCACACACACACGCACACGTACACACATACACACACACACACACACATGTTGGACAGCGAGGTAACAATCTTAGTGTCGTAAATGCATTTATAAATGATTATATATTCATATAAACACTCATATCGTGAAAATGCGAATTTCCACAGATTCAATCATATATTGCTGCCCACAGGTACACACACAAACATGCACACACATAGACGCACAATAAAAAAATACCCACCCACGCACATGCAAACGCAATACGAGTATGCACACATAAGCATGTTGGCTGGTTGATTTTACGGTGTGTCAATTCTTATTGGGTTATTTAATGCCAAAATCAGTCATTCTGGTTATAGTGGTTGGTTTTATGGCATGTCAATCTTTGTTGGGTTATTTAATGCCAAAGTCAGTCTTTCTGATTTTGGTGGTTGGTTTTATGGCATATCAATCTTTGTTGGGTTATTTAATGCCAAAATCTGTCTTTCTGGTTTTGGTGGTTGGTTTTATGGCATGTCAATCTTTGTTGGGTTATTTAATGCCAAATCAGTCTTTCTGGTTTGGGTGGTTGGTTTTATGGTATGTTGGGTTATTTAATGCTAAAGTCATGGCATGTCAATCTTTTTGGGTTATTTAATGCCAAAGTCAGTCTTTTTTCAAGCAGTTATCTCGTTTCAATTATAATTATTTACAGTCAGTCTTATAATTTCAAGTATTCTGATTTACTCTTATATTATTTTCTGTTCTCACAGCATAAGTAATGATGATAAACCTTCATAGACTATTATAGCTTCAAGAATATATTCTTGATACAGATAATTTGGACACTTATATGGTTTCAAGCATTCAAGAGTTTGCACATAATGATATGGTTTGAATAAGTATTCTCAAACAATCAATCTAATTATAAGGTTTCAAGTAATCATTCCTATTTGGTAAAACTATTTTGTTGGCACACAATTATATGGTTTAAAGTATTCCTATCTAATACTGATAATTTTCGAAAAGATCTATTTGATCTACAGATGGAATCATAACAGGTACTACCACACTGTGTCATTGTTGACCTGGGGGTAATGACAACAAAGCAGCACTCCACACTGCCTAAATGCAGATTAGTGTTATACCCGCGACCACCTCCCATTTTTAAGTTAGGGTCCAACCCCTCTGCGTGGGATAGAGTCGGTTTTTTCAAAGTCGCGCAGTCAAAGCGGTTAAACGCGTTGACCATTCCTTTTCGGCTGTCGTGATGATGACAGACATTTTCTTCCTTTTGACTTATTTCTCTCTCATTCTATTTTCCTTATTCTATCCAATTGAAGAAACACCCCCTCTCTCTCTCTCAATCCTCTCACTCTCCTTTTCTCTCACTCTCTTTCCTCTCTCTCACTCACTCTCTTTCCCCTCTCTCTTTCCCCCTCTCTCTCTCTTTTCTCTGTATCAGTATGTCCCTCATTATTTATCAATCTATATATCTATCTATCGATCTCGTTTATTCTTTCTGTAACATAGTAGAGAGGGGAGAGCCAGGAATGTAACAGTGATGTGTAAATTAGCACGGAAAATCGTTTTCGGGGGAATATAGGAATTATGTGTAGATTAAAATGGAAAAGATTAAGGATGAATCATCATAAATGGCATTTTGATTTTAAAAGAGATGTGAGACGTGGCGAAGTGGGAGAGAGGAAGAGTTAGAGGGGAGAATGTTAGTGAGTTTGGTACAATGCGTTGACAGAGTGAGACATGGGCTCTTGCTCTCGGCAGTTGTGACTTGGGGGGGGGAATAAAAATCTATAATTAGCACAAGGCAAGATGTCCCTTAGTACCCCAAGTTGCTTTCCAGACTCGAAACATCAAGGAATTGTCAGCCTCGGTTCATCAACTGAATTCGAGCCGTTCTACGTAGCACAGAAGATTTGATAATTATACAATGATTATTCATTCAGAAATGAAAGCAACAAGGATACATTTCAACCTTTCTTCTTCTTTCTTCAAATTATCTCTTTAACGTTTGACTACTTTTCAGTGTCTTTTTACACAATTACTTTTTATCACTCGGAAACGAAAAAGACACTTTTCTTTCTCTCTCATCATCAATTGTTTGTCTCTAAGTACCTACTTCTCGTAAACTTTATTATCTATTTATTTGCTCATCCCCCAACTGTAGTATTGTCCTCGCCCGGAAGAGGAAGCTTCCGGCAGAGGGACAAAGAGAAGGATAAAAATATATATTTAAAAAGGATTGGGAAAGCGGAAGAAAGGTTTTCCGGTCAAGGAAGCAGGGAGAAGATAAAGAAATATATGACAAATGTCCGTTATCAGATCAAAAGATTAAAATACGTAGGCATATTAGAGGATGTAAAGACCAGATCAAAAGATAAAATGCGTGGGCGGTTTATATACATAAAAGAAAGTCAGAGATCCTAGCAGTTAGTCAGATAGAATATTCGGAACAGAGAACAAGTGAGACGACAGCGGCTTACGACCCTTTCACGGCCGATAGGCTGTGAGACCAACGTAGCCACCCCTTCACCCGACCAAACCATTTCAGCAGTCATTGTCAACCCTCGGGCATTTCACTTGTGAAGCTCTACGCCGCCCTCACCACCCACAAACCGAAGAAAATAAAGACGGGTCATATTTTTGTATATATGTATCTGCTGTTTATTGAAGTCCAGTAGTCAGTAGTAGTCGACTATAATACATATATCGCTTTTGGTACTGTGACCATACCCGCTACGTAACATACACGATTTAGTGACGTGAAAAAGGCACTACGTAACACAACAATGTAAAAGCATAAAGGTGAATGTTTGTCTCTAGACATATTCTATCACTTTTCTAGCGTCTACGCATAGCCAAACCAATTGGTACTCGATTGTGCCACAGTAACTTGTCATCTATCCGTGCTAGAAGACGAAAGGATTTGTCTACCTTCTAAGGCAGGATGTGACACAATGTTGGTTTAATGCCATAAACCACAGAAAGCGAACATCACGGGGATAGACGCCAAATTTTTTCTTGTTCCGTTGCAAAAAAATTTGAAAAACCTCACAGGCTCTCGTTTTTATATTTGTATATACTACCAAATGGGGCGTTTTGTTTATATTTAGGATAATATTCAAGCTGGTGGTTTGGTGAAAGAGAAATAGATTTATGGGTGTGTTAGTTCTAATCTGCTATCCTCATTGTGGTCGAAATAAAAGATAGTGCAACCTTAACAGAATTTTACAGTTATTCTATAATGCCATTTGATGTTCATTATAATTTAAATTATTGAGCCTGAGAGATTTCAAAACTTTTTAAAAGTCACTACCTTAATAAAATTACATTTGTAAAAATCTCACAAATTTCAATATAATGAAGGACAAAAGAAACAACAATAGAAAGAAAATTATAACAACAACAAAAATAAAAATAACAAGAACCAAATGATAAAATAAAGTAAAGTAAAATAAAAATAAATAAAAAATAAAAAAATATAAAATATAAACATAAAAAAAAAATTAAAAATAAAATTAAAAATAGAAAAATAATGAAGAAATAGTGAAATTCTTTTTTTGAGATAAAATGTAAAAATAAAGTTTAAATATGAGATATGAAATATAAAGAATAATGGAGATTTGCTTCCGGTTTTTGTCTGTAACAAGAATTACGTCACTGCTTACCTCATATTACCGAAAATCGTCATATAGAATAAATACACTCAAAATTTGAACATGCAACATTAGACAGTCCTCATTGTTTTTTAAAACAAGTTTTTTTAATAAATACATGACTGGTATTATATATCTATTTAAAGTTTACATTTCAAACTCGCTGATATTAAACTTTTTACTCCCACTGCTCAGGCAATATGTTTCAAAAACCTATTTTTACATCGCCAGGAGGGTGTTATTTTATTTTGTACTAGTCATTATAATTGATTTATATCAAAGAATAAAGATATTGTGGCTTTTGGTATGAACTTATTTATTATTTGATTTTTTTCTAACAGAATTAGAGACAAAATCTTTGTAATGATGTAGAAGAAATAAAAATAAAAATGCTATAATATAAAACATTTCACATATAAAATAAGGGCCGGGTTAGCTCAGTCGGTAGAGCGTTCGGCTAGAGACCACAAGGTTCCTAGTATAAAGAATAGTGGATTAGAATCCTGTATTTGTTTCAATTATTCGTTCAATTAGCCCAGTAGGTAGAGCGTCCGCATAGGGACCAAAGGTTCCGGGTTCGATACCGACCCTCGCCTACTTAGTGCATGAGTTGACCAGGGATCTATGCGGTGAAGTGAAGAGCTGATAGTAGGGGTGGCACTCCACCTCAGGCGCCAAAACAATCTCCTTGGTCTAGTAAAAGGGAATAGACTACCTCGCTGTTTGGCTGACACCGACTTAAATAACCACCCGCCAACTTTACTTTTTTTTATTAGTAATAGTGTGCTACTAGTAATTGTTGATCCAGGGAAAAATATCTGTTCTTGATTTTTTTCTCATAGAGGAATGTTATGGTTGTTGTTTGTATTGGTATTGTGGTTAATCTTCAGTGGTTAATTTTGGTTTGGTTAATAGCATCGTAATCTTTGTGAGTTATTTAAAGCCAAAGCCATTTGTGAAAATATGATTATGTCTGTCTAAATGACGCCGAAAAAGATTATGATTTTTTCGGCCATCACAGCCAATCAGGCATTCTGCTAGGTATAACAAGCAGCTTGTGTACATGACCCAGCGATTTTTATTCTCTGTTATAAAGGATTTATAAATATAAACTAGTAAATTCACTCCCCTGTGGACTCTTATCCTTTTATTAACTCAGCCAAAATCTTATTCACCCCAGGGGGTGGCTACACGGACAACTTTGAGAACCCCTTATTGAAGTATGCATATAATTGTTTTTGTTGTTTTTCTGTTTGTCCATATGTTGCAAGCCCTGTTATTAGCTGCTATAATTAATGGTCTCTATCCAAGACCTAGGGTGGGGGAAGGTAATGTTTACATATATTCCGTGTATTCTTTATTTTTCTGTCTCTTTTTAGTGTTATATTTTAATTCCATTGATAGTACTCTACTAACGAAATAAGCAGTTCCGCAAAGTGCATTCCTCCTATAGACTGTCGAATATCTTCTTCTTCTTCTTCTTCTTCTTTTCTTATTATTATTATTATTATTATTATTATTATTATTATTATTCCTTTTGAGCTTTCACATCAGTGTTAGCTGATGGTCTTTCACTGGAGTCTGAGTGACAGCAAATCTCCTCAGGTCTCCATGACTCTTCTGAGTATTCTGACAGATTGCAGCAGTGCAGTGTTCTGAATGGTTTCAATCCTTCCTCTGATTTCCAAACTTTCTAGACCCCTTTCCAATCCTTTTGGGAATGTTCCAATTGCACCAACTACAATTGGTATCACTTACACTTTTATATTCCATAACTTTTTCAGTTCTTTGGCAAGGTCCAGATTTTGTCCATTTTTTTCATTTTCCTTTAGCTTCACCCTGTGATCTGCTGGAACTGCAAAATCCACCAGTTGACAAGTTCTTTCTTTTTTGTTTATCAAGTCACAGAGAATTTTATGCGTTTCGTTCTCAACAACAGATTCTGGTTTATGCATCTACCATTTTGTTGTATGGTCAAAATTTAATTTTTGGTATAATTCCCAGTGGATCACCTTCCCAACCCAGTCGTGTCTAGTTTTGTACTCCCGTTGTGCTAGTTTGCTACATTCGCAGAGTACATGGTTTTATTATTATTATTATTATTATTATTATTATTATTATTATATTATTATTATTATTATTATTATATTTACTTGAAACCATAAAACTGTGTACAAATAAATGATTATTATCAAATATTGGAAATATTGTTATTGTTGTACTCAAACATATATATCCAAGTGAACTTTATAAATTAAATGACCCATATGTTCTCGTTGTGCTAGTTTGCTACATTCGCAGAGTATATGGTTTACAGTCTCAATTATTATTATTATTATTATTATTATTATTATTATTATTATTATTATTATTATTATTATTTCACTCCTTGTGAGTTTTTCCCTCTTATCAATTTTAATAATGCTCCAAAGTATCTTATAATGGGGATGAACCTGATATTTATTCACTTTATGAGATTATTATAATCATAAATTATTTTCAGAACGTCTCTCGTCCAATAAAAAAGAGTTACGTTAAACTTGATTAAAAGATTTTATTTCAGCTTCAATAATTTATATTGACCACCAAGTGTTACTAATATTTGTTGGATATCTTTGGTTATATGAATGAAAAAAAATGTTTTACATGAAAACAGAAACAGCATGAAGTAAAACTATGTCAAATTAGAATAAAAGTAAATAAAAAAAGTTACTAATCGAAGAGAAACTAACAACAATTATGTAGATGGCTGTCTCTAATGGCGGCCGACCATAAAAAGTCACATTGGGGGTTAATGACAGACACTCGCCTTTGGAGATAGAAGAAGAGAAAAAAAGTGCTCTTCTGGCAAATGCAGGCAAATCAAATCTATATTTTGTGAATCGTCGTTTTGGGCTTCTCATCCCAAAGATAAATGTTCGATTTTCAAACAATGTTCGCAGAGGCGTTTGGCGGGGGGGGTGCATTTGCTCAGCTTTGCTTGTTTTTTTTTTTGTTTTTGCTTTATTTTGTTTTTCTTATAGATTTTCAGCCAGCGAAATATTGGGTAGCGTTGGGGGAACAAGGAGGGAAGACCAACTCCAAACACTTCGTCATATTATAAATGCTTATCAGTAACTGATGGTAAAACAATAACAACAACAAAAACACAAAAAGAACAATTTGTCATAAATAGAACCAGCTTCATTATTATTATTATTATTATTATTATTATTATTATTATTATTATTATTATTTATTATTTTACTACTTGTGTTTTTTTTTACCCAAGCGTAAGCTGATGGTCTTTCACTGGAGTCTTAGTGACAACAAGTCTCCTAAGGTCTCCAGAACTCTTCTGAGATTATTATTATTATTATTATTATTATTATTGTTGTTGTTATCATTATTATTATTATTATTAGTAGTAGTAGTAACTACTAATAATAATAGTAGTAGTAGTAGTAGTAGTAGTAGTAGTAGTAGTACAAATAAAAAAACTCCGGGCGATGTAAAAATAGATTTTTGAAACATATTGCCTGAGGGGTGGGATTAAAAAATTCAATGTCAGCGAGTTTGTACCCTAAGTAAGTAAAATCATCAAATTCATTAAAGGATTAAAAAATAAAACAATTTGAAATGTAAACTTTAAATATGTATTAAAATAAAACAAACTATATATAGATATATAATACCAGTCATGTATTCATTAAAACTTGTTTTAAAAAACAATGAGGACTGTCTAATGTTGCATGTTCAAAGTTTGAGTGTATTTATTGAATAAATATACTCAAAATTTGAACATGCCAAAATCGTAGAATAAATTTTATTCCATGTTATGACGATTTTGGGTAATGTGATGTAAGCAGTGACGTAATTTTCATTACAGACAAGAACCGGAAGCGAATTTCCATTATTAATAGATTTTCACACTTTTTCACATGTCATGGGGATTTACACTGGATTCTGAATGACAGCAATGGATATCTAGAACTTTTTTGAGAAGTAACCTAGCCGATTTTAGCGGTGCTGTAATACAGATGGTCTCAATTCTTACTCTAGTTTCAAGTTCCCTAGATTCTTTTTCAGGTTATCTGAAACTGTCCCACTGGCTCCAAATATGATTACTATCCCTGTCACTTGCATGGTCTACGGTGTTTCAGCTCACTGGCCATATCAAAGAATGAGTTAATCGTTTTACTTTTTTTTTCATTTTCACTGATAGAATTCGTTGAAAAGGAAAATTTCCCTAAATAACAAGTTATTTTCTATTTGTCAATTGAAACTAATTCTGGTATTTGATCGAGATTTGGTGGTCCGTTTGGATCTCAAAGTTCAAGAGGATTTCATGCATTTTCTGATCAAGAAGAAATTCTGATTTGTACATATACCATTTGTCAAATTTTAGTCTCTTTCCCAATTCCCAGTGGATTACCTTTCCTAATCATGTAGGTCAACAGTTATATTACTTTTATGTTAGTATGCAGCATTCTGTGCTATGAACCATTTAATCTCTTTAACCATAAAACCTACACTTGATATTCTTTTTTCATCAATTTTTAATTTTATATTATTGGTTATTATGACATTATTTTTTTTTGTAAAAAGAGATTTGGTTTCTCTATTCAGTTTTTCCTATACGCCATTGTAATATAATGAGATGAAAAAACAAAAATTGTAGATGAGAGAATTTTACTAAAATTTTGGGGATTACATATGAAAGGCTACCTGATGTTTTCTGATTTGTCAGCACAAGACGGAAGGAAAGTAAAAGAATGATAGAGTGATGAGTTGGCAGTGTAGGCTCAGTGGTTGAAGATAACAGACGTAAGATGAGTGTCTGTTATACAAGGCACTTTTACTTGGGATAAAATAAATGATATCAGAAAAAAAAACAAGAACCGTCTTGTGTTTGTTATTAAAACTCAACAGCACAAGTCAATAAATCTTAAAAGATTCCCAAGTAATTTCCAGTCTCGAAGAACAGCCGAAAATGACAACCCAACAACCAAATAAGATATACCACATTCTGATCCAGAACAGCCGAGCCCAAATCTGATTTATCCAAGAGAATAAGGGAACAGTAAGAAGATAGGTATAGAGTTATTACTATTACAACAAAAAGTCCTTTGAATCAACCCCGCCATGCAACACCATGTCCAGGTAATCCCGGTTGCAATTTCCTTTGTTTGTCGTTTGTTGTCATGTTATTTTGATTTTTTTAATTTTAATTTTTTTAAATTTTTTGTTAACATTGAAGTTATAGGCAGCTATAATCCTACTTTATTTGCTATTTTTTTCCTGTTTTTCAAGATCGTGAATTGTTGTTGTATTTTCCTTCTTTTCATAAAACATAGTGTCTGTCTATGATATCTATTGAGTGGAAGGCCAAGAAGGTCATCACCAATTTCTTTGTCAATCTGTTTGAGTTTTTCTCTTGTCCATTCTACTGTTTCTTCAGAGTAATTTATAAAGGGGAATACCCAGGCATTTATTCTTTTAGTGAGATTTCTGCTGCAGAGTTTGGTTTCGAGAAGTTATCTTGTTCTTCTTTTTCTTCATCTTCATTCGCGATGTTTGCCTCTAATATTCCAGGTATTTGTAGCTTTCTAACGCCTTTCTCATTGGGCTATTTATTCTTTCCGGTGTTGCTCTTTTTTCTTTTTCCAAGCACGACACATTTTCAATGGAAATCTAATTCCTATATCTTAGTTGAAGTTTCTAGTAGTTTGTGTAAGAGCTTTTACCCTTTATTTCATTCTTGAAAAATATTTTAATTTTATCCATATAAATGATGGGGTTTATCTTTTCCTGCGACTTTGTAAACTCGTAGCCTCCTCTGATTTTTAGTATATAATTAAGTGATATCATTTTTATAAACAAATAATAGAGACGAGAATGAGTCTCCCTAGAAGATGCCTTTTTTGTATTTTAACTTCTGTTAGGGTTTGTCATCTTTTGTATTGTGCCACATTCCAGTTTTCCATAATTACACTGATGAAGTTTACTGTAATATAAATATATGGAAAAATTTAAAATTATAAATAAGAGTGGAAAGTTACAACAATTTTTGGGATGACGTATAAAAAGCTACCTGTCAGTCTCTGATTGGTCGATGGATGCCAACAGGCGGAGAGTGAGAGAAAGAGAGGGTAAGGAGTTGGCAGTCTGGGCTAAGGTTTTGAGGACAGAAAAAATTAAGATGAATTGGGATAAAATAAATGAGCTCAGAAAATTAAAAAAAACAAAAAACAAGAACGTTTGTAATTAAAAATTATCAACAGCACAAGACAGAATATCCTAAAAGATTCCCAAGTAATTTCCAGACTCATAGAATTGCGAGAAAGCCATCCAGTTAAACAACAGATCTAAAAAATACAAAAAAAAAAAACAGACACAGACACAGACAGATCCAGCTACTCCAATCCAGAACAACCAAGTCCAACTCCGATTCAGCCTAAGGAATTGTTGAAAAGTAAAAAGATAAGTATAAACAGTGATTTCCAACTTGTGGCCTACGCCTTACTGGAGGGGGTGACAATTCAATATTAATAGGGGGCAATATGAAAAATATAAGTAATATCAACATTTTTTTTATTTTACTCTATTTGAGTAAAAATTATAAATGTGTAGGGTAAAATTGTAATTACAACCTAACTGAGCATAACAGCTTGTGTAATCTAGTCAAGTGTTCACCCACTAATGTTATCGTGCATCTGGCTCCAGCTATATGCGTGACTTCTGACTTGTTTAACTTTGCAGTTCTTCATCTGTTTCCCTCCCCAGCAACACATTATAAAATGGATTTTATTTGATTAAATTTGAAGTTAAACCCTTTAGTTTTATTTGAAAGATGCATTTTTTTTCAAACTAATATTGTTATATGATACTAAACAATTAACGGGTGGGGGACATGAAAAAATTTGTGATAAAAAAGTGGGACATCGAACTGAAATGGTTGGGAACCACTGGTATTGAATTGGTAATCCTTAACTTGTTCCTCGTAAATTCCTACCATAAAATAAACTCAACCTTATTTTATGTCTGTGTTTTTGCAATAAAGGTTTTATCTTTCTTGCACCCGTTATTTTACAATACTAAATATATTTTCTTTCTTTATTTTAATATTCACTTCAATGTGTATATTCTAAAAGTTGTTAAATAACGGGTGCAAGAAAAATAAAACATTTATTACAAAAACACGGACATAAAATGAGGGTTGAGTTTATTTTATGGTAGTAATTTACGAGGAACAAGTTAAGGATTACCATTGAATTAATACTATAAAAAAACTCCTTTCAGTGGAATCCCGCTATACAACATTACAACTTACTCTGATTTCATAAACATTTACAGATATAATCTTATCCACGTTTATGGGTTTATGTTATATACCATGGCTAAATTTTACCTCCCAATATTTACCTCCTATTGAATGTGTATGCCTATGTAGCATCATCATCTTAGTACCTCGCTAACAGCACGGATATCCCTGACAATCTCTCGCTAACCACCCCTATCATTTATTGCCCTTGGCAGGTCATCTACGCAGCATCCAGTATCCAGGCAGAGCTGGTCAATGTAAGCCTTTGCTGGGTGACCTGCAATGGCGTTCTAATGTGCTAGCTTCCACAGGTGAGCGTCGCTTATGAGTTCGTCCTTGCTTCCCAGCAGTGTCTAGCATGTATTGTCCGTCTTATTCAGGTGGTTTGTGTGATATGGGGCAAGTGGTCGTACAGCTGCTTCCTTGTGGTGTGTTGTTTCAACGATTTGAGTAGGATCGCATTCAGCATTTTTGTGCAGCTACCATCTAGCTTATTCTCTAGGCGTTTTGTCAGGGCACAGATCGTGCAACCATACAGTAGCACTTATACAACTACGGCTTGAAAGAATTGTCGTTTTAACTTAGTGAGATCATTATGTCTTTTGTTCTTGCAATTCCTTTGGGATGATTTAATTTATTTCCAAGGAAATAACCCTCGGCTTTTGAGCGGGTGGTAGGTTTCCTGTCTTATTTGTGTAGTTTGAACATTCCCGATCATTGATAAACATATAGTGATTGCCCTGCCACATATGCCACATATGAAATGTTTTTGTGATTGAAATAAATGAATGATATGTTTGTGCTCAAATCTGCTGACTATGGAATATTATTGTTATTATTATTATATTATTATTATTATTATTATTATTATTATTATTATTATTAAAGTCTTAGAAGTAATTATTGTAGGAATGGTTCTGTTTTGATAGCGTTTCCACAAATATGCAAAACGAGACATTTCGAAAATAATTTATTTTTAAGGAAAAATAATAAAAATGTCATGAAAAATAAAAACAAAAATAGCGTGCAAGCAACGTGGTGAGATGACAGAAAGAGAATGACAGTAATTAAGGATGTGGAAATACGTGAAAAGCTGTGAATGACGATAGTGAAACGAGCACAAAATGCCTCATGATTGTTTATGAACAAATAAAACAAGAAAGGGGGGGGATAATGACATGCAAATTAATTCTATCATCATCATCATCATCATCATCATCATTTCATTGCTGACACCACGGATCCCCATGACTCTCTCGCCACTCGTTTCTATCAGTCACTGTTCCTGCTGGCATGTCCTCAACACAGGATCTAGTGTCCATACATAGCTGATCATTGTAAGAAGAAGTTTGCTGGTCGGCCAACACTGATGTTTCTATGTGTAAGTGTCCACAGGAGAACGTTACATATTAGTTCGTCCTTACATTTTCAGTGGTGTCAGAATGTCTTCGTCTTACTTTGATTGTTTGTGTGATAGGGGTAAGTGGCCGTACATATACTTTTTATCTGGTGTGCTGCTTCCCAGTAAAATATCTACAAAAATCGGAAGTTCGTTCGTTGGTTTGTTGAGTAATTGGTTGGTTGGAGTTTACAGCATCTCAACCCATTCGATCATTTTATGCCAAAGTTTTAGTCATTTTTTGGGTTTGAGTTTGTGGTTTGTTTAATGGCATATCAACCTCTGTGGGTCATTTAAAGAAAAAGGTTAAGTTCAGTCTTTAAAGTAGTGGTTTTATGGAGTTATTCTATCTTGTTGAAAAGGTTGTTTTTTTTTATAAAATGTAATATGTTTGTATTCTTAAAGATGTCTCTCAGGTTTTTGCTTGATAGGGATATTTTAAGTCTGTTACAATTTAGAAGGATATGCTTGGTTGTAATGTTTTGCATGTTGGGCACACTGGCATCCTCCCCTTTTAACAGGTAAGAATGGGGGATTGAGTGCCCAATACGCAATCTGGCGAGTATTACTTCTTCTCTTCTAATACTTCTGTGGCCTGTCGGCACTCTCAATAACTTCTTATTTCGTGGAGTTTCTTTTGAGTCAGATTGTCCCATGATTTCTGCCATTTATCTAATATAAAATTCAGATCTGTATATGGGATCTTAGATTTGCTCATATGTGTCTGAAGTGCCTTTCTTGCGGCTTTGTCTGCTTTTTCATTTCCTTGGATACCAATGTGAAACTCAATTTTTTTTTCAAACTATTTTTCTATTTAAACCATAGATGGAACCCAAACAGTTACTATCACTCCGGGTCTGAGCTGACCTGGGAGAAGGGTAGTCAGATTTCATAGAGTTCCAGAATTGTAACTTCACTATCAGATAGAGTTTAGTGTCAAACCCAGGACATTAAGAGCCTCAGACACCACCTTCTAGCACATATATGATAAAATGGGTTAGGGTTGCCATGAGGGCAATAGGTTGGGGACAATCATATAGGTCATAGGCTTTATATGACAAGCCGATTGATCGGGGGATCCCTTTCCAACCTCCCGCCTATCTGATGATAGGAAAGCGAGAAAAGAAAAAGAAATGAAATATATATATATATATATATATATATATATATATATATATATATATATATATATGTGTGTGTGTGTGTGTGTGTGTGTGTGTGTGTGTGTGTGTGTGTGTCCTTTCGGATTGATATGTCGCTAAAATGAATAATTAAAATGTCATATTTATCCGTAATTCTCGTGGTGGTTGGTTCTAAACAGAAAGTTTATATAAATGAATTAAAGTAATATTAATTCTATACTTTTTTCCAAATCTTTGGGGACCATTTTAAATGCACAAACTACAATTAGGATCACCATCAGATTTTGTTCTACAGGTGTTTTTTTTTTTTTAGTTCTCTGTCAAGTTCCAAGTGTTTGTCTTTTTATTTGTTTTCATTTTGACTCCGCCGCTACGGCAAAAGTCCACGAGATGACAAGTTCTTTTTTCAAGTCAATTAACACAAGGTCTGGTGTTCTTGACCGGGATTGTATTTCAAAATCCCAGATTAATTTTATGTGTCTCATTTTCTAGGATTCTGAACAGAAAAGAATAGTTAAATGTTAATTCACAAATAATCTTTCTGACAATCAGATCTGATGATTGTCATCACTTCCGTTATATTTCCATCAATTCATGTAGTAACCAGTTGACAAAAAATGAATTGATCCTCCACAATCTTTTAGCTATCCGCCCTGTGCTGCCTAAAAACCTGCATCCAATCAAGAGGCTCAAAATTAGGTACGACGTATATGCCGAAAAGGAGTGGTTCCCTTAACGAAGAAATGTGATATTGTGAATAGTACCTGGTACCTATTATTTAAGCATAATATTTATTATCTAGATGTAGATGTAATATGAATAATTCAGTTATATAACTAGATGATAATTTAAAATGATTTATAATAAACTATTTCTGAATGCAGGTCATGATGGGATTTTTCTATTAACTTTTAACTTAAATAAGCAAGTCATTTTATAATTTGATAGATATATGCAGCTCAACCAACTGTGGTATATGTAAATCTACTAGATTGCAATGGAATTATCAAAATAACAATTTATTGGAATAATGTTATTTATTTTGTTATTGTCAAAACGAAATACACTGGTTAAATTACAGAAATACTAATAGTACAATGTTCTCGCTTGGTTACCTTATTTCAGGAATGAAGCCACCTCCTTGAGATGTATCTGATACGTTTTACAATATCACATTTTTAAGGGGACCCTCATTTCGCTATACATGTCCAGTATCTAAACTTTGGCACCCTTGGTCCAATATAAAACTTGGTCTCCGAATTTCAACTGAATGTAACCAAACGCACTTGGAATAATCCATAATTATTTGGCTGAATGGAAATTCGGTGAAATAAGCATGAACGGAATGCGTTATTAAACATATGAAAGTGGTTTCAATAAGGGTTGCTAACCTGAAAAATAAAAATAAAACAGTTTCAAGAACCGCCTCGTAGAATGGCGTTGAAATTATGATGAAGGAGAAAAGTTCAAATATCTAAGCGGGAATAAGATGAGAACAGAAGGAATGACCGTTGAATATATAATGCCGACAAGATACGAAGATATGAAATTGACAATTTAGAGTCAACTATTAAAAGGGAATATTTGAATGGGAAATGAAAAAAAGAATTTTCTAAGAAAAACAAGAAATGCCAAATATGAACGAAAAGGAAAAGTTTAGAAATGAGAAAAATATAATAAAAAAGAAAAGTGTAACTGAAAAGGTCATCGGAAAGCAGAGGAAAATGAAGTTGAAAAAAAGAAACGAGAATTGAGTGGAATTAGAAAAAAAAACGAGAATTGAGCGAGAATTGGGTGAGAAGAAATAAACGAATCAGGAGAGAATGGCGTTAATTGGCTATTTGTATACAAATGAGATGTCCATTTAATGTCGGTATCTCCATAACAATCTTCACTAAAACCACAAAAATCTATAGACTTTCAGATCTAACGTAGAAAAAAAAAACACACAAGCAATCAACGTAAGAGGAAAATAAAAATTACAGCATTTAGAAAAATATAGAATCTATGAAAATTAAAAATCAAGATAAACTTATTAAAAAAACAAAAATTAAATATATGCATCGCAGAATTTCAGACAAGACTTGGTTCTTTTCTTTTCTTTTTTCTTTTTTCTTTTTGTATTTACATAATTTTTCTGTCACGTTAAAATGGATGGGGGCAGGGTGGGGGAGTGTTTGAACAAAGCCTAGCAATGGTTTAATTTACGATTTTTTAAAAAGAGTTTTCATTTATTTTCTTTTTTGTTAATTTATTGATTCTACTAGTTGAGGTACCAGTCGAATATTTGGATCCTGACTCGTGTATCATTGGCGGTGGAGAAAGGTTTGTTGGGGGAGATGATATTGCTTTGCAGGGGAGGAAGAGGAAAAACACAAAAGTACAAATGTTTTCTATTTCTTATTATTTTCAAACAAATTTATGAATATAAATATTAAAAAGAAAACTTTTTAATCTTTTTTAGATTAGTTATTACTTAATTTGCTAGGTTTAAAAAAGTGTATGTAATTTATTTCTTTTAATCAATGCCCCTCTATCAACAAATCTGCCTCTCTCGTCCTTTCTCTGTGTATATATATCCTCCCTCTCTCTCTCTCTCTCTCTCTCTCTCTCCTCTCTCTCTCTCATATATATATATATAAATCTATATATATATATAAATGATATATATATATATATTAGTGTGTGTGTGTGTGTGTATGTCATCCACAACACTGTTTCGAAGTTTCCCGTCTCTTCAGTGTGGCTAAAAAGAGCAACTACCTCTGACCAGGAGCGAAACCCGACTGGCTTTTCCTCATCCCGATTCGTTAACCTCTCGGTCATTTGACAGCTGCTGTTAAGGGCGGTGTTTAAACTATTAAATACATACATTTGTTTATATATTTTACGATCACCAGAGAGATCCAGTCTGTAAACAACAGACGATCATTGCTTTATGCTGTCAGTGATTTCACGTCTCTTCAGTGTGGCTAGACACAGCAAATGCCCCCTATCTCTCTCTCTCTCTCTCGCTCTCTCGCTCTCTCTCTCTCTGTCTCTCTCTCTCTATATATATATATATTTCATTTGTTTCTTCATAATCTCACATTTTCCTCATTCTATTCTATTGAAACAGAAGATAAGCGTCTGATATTTAGCATTATCCCTTAATCTCTTTTATTTATTTCTTTCTTGTTATATTTTGCTCATAAATATATAATATATATATATATATATTATAATATATGGGGGTGTAGGTGTGTATTATTCCTTTCTCCGTCTCTCTCTTTTTCCTCTCTTCTCGTTTGTTTATAGGTAGTTTCCTGTTGGATTTAACGGAAGCTAAGCATTTATCTTAATATTTTTACCCTAAGTTTTTATTACGTTAATATGATGAACACTTTTTCTGTTAATCTAAACTTCATTTCAATAAGATTCGGTCAACTATCTGTACGTTGTATAGAGAATCACCAAAAAGATTTATATTTATTTAGGGATAAAGTCCTTATTGTAAACAGAATAAGTTTGTTGGTTATTTTCGGAATTGTTTTATTTGTGACACACAGTGGAACATTCAGTGAGAATCAAACCCACTATTATAAGCCCATATCGACAACCATGTGAGCTAGACTATTATTTGAATAACGACGCATATCTTACGGAATAAAATATTTCTTTTTCTAAAGATAAGCACTTTTGTGGGTATGTGTGTTTGGGATAGCGGGCATCAGTCGTTTTGGGAAATTGTGATCTCTGGGGCATCGGTCGATTATAATCTTTAAAATCATCCCAGAAAAAAAAAGAAAAGAAAGAACGAAAAAAGAAATCGTAGCAAACGAAAGTGATGAAAGAATAAGCTGGGTCACCAAACTGAAGGTGTTTGATGTTGTAAGACCCGAAACATCTAATGATCCTGGAATAACATCACTGACGATATGGTCAGGTGCAACTTTAGGGCGTATTTCTTGATATTGAAGAAAAAGAAATTGTATAAAATAAGAACACGTACTAGCACAGAGAAGAGAAGAGAGAAGACCGAAATATAGAAAGTTATATAGAGAGAAGGAAAATAAAATAGAAAGTGAAAGAGAACACGAAAATAGAGAGGAAGTGAGGGTGAGATTAAGTAGTTGAGTCTACCTAGTTATTACCCGTGGGAAAATCAAGTATATACAGTGCATATTTACCCATTTATTCCGCTGGGGGTGGGATATGGGAATATTTAAACGGAATACTGTCGGTTTGAATTAAGCGTTTTCTATCTCTACTGGTTGGTTTGATCAAGGCTAAAAAAAAACAGGCTGCCTTACTATTTACCAATACTTGGAAGGAGAACAGAGGGATTCATGCTTTTTCCAAGGACGTGAAGTGAAACGCCAACAGCCCCGTCCAGGATTTGAACTTGAGATGCCGATTCCAATTTCCTCACCGATATCCGTCATGCATATCCAGTAAGGTTGGAAGTTTGAATTTCTTTTCGAATTCTACATATTCAATCGCAATAATGATTGAAGTACTCTTACAAAGTTGTTCAATACTATGGTAAACTGATTGCATTTCACATAGCGCTAATACCTTTGTGAAAATATGAATCCAACTATTCTCTCACCAGCTATGGTTAAATAATAGGGTAAATTGGGCTCTTTAACCTTGGTTAGGTAACCAGTCTATGATAAGGAAAAGGCTGAATTCAAATCCTCTTAAGAAATTGACCTTGTGTCACATCCTGATCGTGTGAAAGGGTTGGTATATATATATATATATATATATATATATATATATATATATATATATATATGGTAGACTAACATAAAAAGAATCAACATAAAGTCAATAAATTCTGCAGAGTGATCTATTCTCGGCATCAGCCGAACAGAGAGGAAGTCTATCCAGGGAGATTGTTTTGCTGAGGTATAGTTCCACACCTACCATTAGCTCCCTACTTTACCGCACAGATTAAAATTGTGCTACTCATCCCTGAGCTGGCGAGGGCTGGAATCGAACCAGGAACATTGTGGTTTCTGGGTGGATGCTCTCCCGACTAAACCAGCCATTTTTGCCGCCATTTTTTACCTGAATTATTTTCATTCTAATTTCTTTCCATTGCAACTATTCGGGCATTAAGAAACAGAAATGTTGACTACCCTTGATCACCATTACTCCCTGGTTCACTCTGACCCGGAGTGGTAGAACCTGTTAGGGTCATATCTATGGGTTAAAAAGTAAAATGTTTCTCTGAAGTTTTTAGATGAGGCTTGATAAAATGAGAACAATAGTCCGAATAATCCAAATAATACAAAGTAAAATGTGTTTAGAAATTTGAGTATCCACCAGGAATGAATAAAACAAAACGCGTTCGGCATATAATAACCCAACAGGGGTTGACATGCCGTAGCATCCAACAACGCAGAAAGCGCCTTACAAATAAACGTCGCACATATTCAGCTGAATTTTTGGCACACCCAGTGAGAATCGAACTCACTGGTCAGTAGAAACTGATTTCGGAAATTGGTTTGTTGACTATTCTATGCCGACGAGTTGGCCTCTAGTTATAGAAGGGCGACGATATGAATGTGTGTGTGTGTGTGTGTGTGTGTGTGTGTGTGTGTCTTGTTTATTCGTTCAAATGTAAAGTTAAGATGGATGTAATTGAAAAGCGAATCCGGATGTAAAAACAGATGTTTATGTCTTGTCTGGTCATCCGTAAGAAATTTCAAGAAACAGTAAACACAGGTTCGCTTTATCCATTTATTAATCATCTCACGATTCACCAATATTCAACGTGGAAGACAAAGAAACACGATCTATGATTGCAGTTAGATACGTTGAATGGTTGGTTGGTTGGTTGGTTGGATCTAACAGCTTACTTTATACCAGTTTAATTCGGTCGGTAGAGCACCCGCCTTGGAATTGTAAGGTTCCTGGTTCGAAACTGCTCCCCGTTAACTCAGCGAAGATGAGAAACACAGATTGGGTAACCTGATCTGTGCGGTAAAGTGAGGAGCTGACGGTAGGTGTGGAGCTCCACCTCAACAAAAACAATTTCCCTGATATAGCGTTAGCAAAACGGGGATAGACTTACTCGTTGTCCGGTTGCTACTGACAACAGGCCACTCCATCACCGTTGATTTTTTTTATTTTACGAGCAATTAAATGGTGTTAAGTAACTAATAATAAAGACCATTGATATACAAGTAGATATCAAAGAAACTAATTTTAAAATAAATAATTTATACGCGGTCATATAGTTTCAAGTGTCCTTATCTAAGCTATGTATTAATACTCCTGTTCCTTAATTGTACGACCGTTATCATCTTGCAACAAACTCTGGTTAAAAATGAGACACTGCAAATCGTCCAACATGAAATTCAAAATGTAAATCCTGATTATCTGGTGCTGCTTATCCGTCGAATTCTAATTTGTAACCTCAGCTAAATAATGGGCCATTCAGTTTTTATTATAAAGAAAGAAAGGAAAGACAAATGACATGCTACACAGAAAAAATATAATAAATATGAATACAATAAAAATAGATAAATAAACAGACTAGGGAAAGATAGAGAGGTGTGAGCACGCGGACATGTGTGTGTTGAAACGATTCTCATAACCATCTCATTTCTTTGTTCTTGTTCAGCTTGAGACTTCAATGGTTGTGCTATTGTGGATTGTAAATCCATTTTTCGTCGAAATTCTGATCACAAAAAGTTATAGTAAGATGAAAATAATTTGAAATCCCTCAACCTCATCAATTGTTTTTTCAACAAGTATATATATATATATATATATATATATATATATATATATATGGGAGATATAAGAAGAAATTAATCCAACAGTATGTGGAGAAAGGT
>CM042137.1:126324546-126327046 GCA_023376005.1 Doryteuthis pealeii | reverse complement strand
ATTTAAGATAAGTAATAAATTAATTATATACAAACCAATATTTACATGTTCAATAAGAAATAAAAACTCAACAAAACAAACCGTCATTTGACTATTATAAATTTATTTCGACCAGTAACCGAATAATTGAGCCCAATTTTGTCACAGTCATTGTATAATAACCAAGAAAATAAATTAGAATCTTATTATATAATGGCTGTCTGAATAAACTGAGCTCATTTACCGGTCGAAATAAATTTATAATAGCCAAATGATGGTTTAAGGTTTTCTTTCTCATAGAAAGTATATATATATATATATATATATATATATATATATATATATATGGACTCTCGCGTCGATTTTCGACGCGTTAGGGTTCACACACACAATGAACACCCGCACAGTGGTTTGTTTATAGTGGTGAAGGCTTGTGTTGGACCATCCACACTTTTTGGCACAGTCGATAGGAAAGAATTGGTGCATCAAAGGTTGCCACAAACCCAATCAACGACCGACCTCAGGAATTTTGAATTTGAGTTATCCCTCTCCTATACTGGTTACCTACCCAAAGCGGAAGAGCCCAGTCTGCCCTACTATTTAATCCATAGCTGGAGGGAGAAATTTTGGATGATATATATATATACAAAGTCAAAGAAATGTGGTTTAAAATAATGGAATTCTTAATGTTTTAAAGTTTTTCTTTCCTTTTATTTCAAGTTTTCTAACAAATGTTTTGATGTTATCATCTTGAAATAGTTATGATTAAAAAGAAGAAAAAAACCCTTCTTTCCTGACACTTCACCTTTTTAATGTTGAGCATAAAGACGATAATGGCGCCAAATCCAGTTAGTGAAATTACCCTCCTCCTGCTACTCACTCCTTTTTTTTTGTCGTTATTCTAGCTCGAATCTTGTTTACTTTCTCTCTTTTCTTTGTGATTAATTATTATATTTTCATCTTTTAACTTGTCCAGTCCTTTTACTGCCACTTTTACAGTACCTCCTGTTGCTTAAGTGATCACCCAAATACGTAATGAACAGTCTCAAATTCGGTCATTTCGCGAGAACCGATGCTTTCAGTGTGACTTTAACGTAAGAAAATACTTTACGAAAACCTTTTATTTCTTTATTTTCAATTAATTATGGAAAGAAATATGTAAGAAATAGAATCATAGTTTTGTTTAAAAGTTTTTAATTTAATTTCTTATGATAGTAAATGACTTTTGTGTCACCGATAAATAATTCAAACCTAACTTTTTTTATGTTGCAAATGGGCACATTTTTGGATGATCTACCAGGAACCGGTGCTTTCAGTGTAACTCGACCGTAATATTAAAAAAATAAAATGATTTATTTGGTTTGGTTGGTTTTACGGCATATCAACCTCAGTGGGTCATTTAATGCCGATAAAGTTTTGAAATAAATCAATTCTTAAATGGATAATACAATTTTTTTATAAATACATTTTTCTATTTAACCCATAGATGGGACCCTAACAGGTACTACCACTCCGGGTCAGAGTTGACCAGGGAGCAATGGTGATGAAGGGGTGCTCCACATTCCCCAAACCTCCAAAACTGGAACCTCACCATCAGATAGAGTTTAACGTCATTCCCAGGACATGTAGACCCGCAGCCACCGCCTTCTAGAACCCATATGATAAAAAGGGGTTGGGGCTTGCCAATATATGTTTTAAAAATACCCTTGTATTTTTATCTGATGTCAAAAATGAATTTGTAGACGTTTTTTTAAGTAAGAGTAATAAAACATGAATGATTTGATTAAAACAACGTCACGCTGTCCGCCCTGTCGGCAAGGGCGTTAGAATTCACCGACTGCACCTCTGCAGAGGGGTAAGATTCCCCCAAATGGGGCCACCTGTTGGACGTGGGTGGCTACCCGTGAGGCCTAAGGACGGAGTCTTGGTGGATGAGCAGTCTATGACCTGCAAGACTCCACTTAGAACCTTATTTAGGTTAGACGGGCGGTCGGAGAGGCCCTCCCCCCTGATCAATCGGCTGGTCACATCAAGCCCTAGCACCTATATGATTGCCCCAACCCTATTGCTCTTATAGCAAGCCCCAACCCCTTTTTATCATATGGGTGCTAGAAGGCTGTGGCTGAGGGTCTACATATCCAGAGAATGACGTTAAACTATCTGATGACGAGATTCCAGTTTGGGAGGTTTGGGGAATCACCATTGCTCCCTGGTCAACTCTGACCCTGAGTGGTAGTACTTCTTAGGGTCCCATCTATGGGTTAAATAGAAAAATGTATTTATAAAATATGAGGTTGATATGCCGTAAAACAAACCAAACCAAACGTCACGCTGTCTTGGAGTCTTTAACAGGAATCTTTTACCGAAAGCAGGAGTAATACTTCACAGAATCATAATAATTTCCAAAAATTCTTCAAATAAAATGCTGTGTCTAACAATATGATGAATGGTAACTGATTCGAGTAATCGCATTCCCAACTTCTAAAATCTGACGACAATGCTTCTCCACTCGCAACAACAC
>CM042137.1:126287046-126319546 GCA_023376005.1 Doryteuthis pealeii | reverse complement strand
CTCAACTCAATCGAAAAGAACCAAAACCATCACTACCAAGAGATTTATGTGTGTACGGATCGCTGTCAGTAATAAATTGATACTTTTGTGTTACAATAATGAATAGTGGGATTTTACAATTTACTAAGTTTCACAAAGAGTTACTTAACTTAGGCATACAAGTTTCAGGTTGACACACGTTACTTTAAGTACTATATGTTACTTATTTAGCAATCATTTACTAAGCCTAATCATCATTACTTAATTTCAGCAATGACAAGAACTGGTACTTTCAGCGTGATATAACCGAAAAAAAAACAAGCTTTGCTATTTAGTCTATTTAGTGTAATTGCTATTACTAAGTGATCCCCCATATATATATATATATATATATATATATATATATATATATTAGTGTTATTAATATTATTGTCATTATTATAATTTTATAGTAATTATAGGCATTTTAGAACGTTGGTGCTATTATCAAAGTTTATTTTGTTTAGTTTTGGATTTTTGTGTCTAATATGCAGGGTTTCTAAGATTTTTAGTCATTGTTCACATGTTTGTGTTTCTATAATGGTGCTGTTATCGTTGAGTATTTTCAGGAATTTAGTATTGGGATAAGAGTGTGTTTTTAAATGTTGGGCTATTGAGCTATTGTCTGTAAGGTGCATTGTAAGCCGTCTGGAAAGGGTAGTTGTGGTTATACCAATGTATATATTTTTATTGGCGATACATTCTCCTAATGGAAATTTAAATAGATATACCACATTGGTTTTTTTTACAAATAATAGCTCAATAGCCCAACATCTAAAAACACACTCTTGTCCCAATACTAAATTCCGGAAAATACTTAACGATAACACCACCATTATAGAAACACAAACATGTAAACAACGACTAAACATCTTAGAAGCACTGCATATTAGACACAAAAATCCAAAACTAAACAAAATAAACTTTAGATAATAGCAATAACGTTCTAAAATGCCTATAATTACTATAAAACTATAATAATGACAATAATGATAATAACACTAATAATAATAACAACAATAATAAACACAACCTATATATATATATATATATATATATATATACCAACCCTCCACACAAGTAGCATGTGACACAAGGTCAATTTCTTTAGTGTAGTTTAACAGATTGAATTCAGTTTTCCTTCTCCTAGACTGGTTAACATGCCAAGGTTAAAGGACCCAGTCTGATCTACTATTTACCCATAGCTGGAGAGAGAGAGAGAGAGAGAGAGAGAGAGAGAGAGAGAGTAATTGGATGAATATCTTTCCCAAGTGTATAAGAACTATGTGAAATGCCAACAGCCCGTCCAGGATTTGAACTCGGGTCGACGAGTCCATTTTTTATGATTCTAACTATTACACCATATAAGTATGTATTTACCCACCTCCTCTGCCATGTTTAGGATGAGGCATACGATCATTTATAAGCGAAGTAAAGCCGGTTGGAATTAAAGAGTTTACTTCTTTTAACCGATGACATTACAGGTTGACTCATAGCTCGGTTGGAAAAAAATATGAATTTCTGCTTTACCAACCGGCATTGTGGCGTGAAGTGAAACGTTAACAACACCGTCACTAGAATTTGAATTCAGGTTTGCTGATTCCATTTCATACGATGATAATCGTTACACAAATATGCATGCTCCTAAGTCAGCCATCTAAGTTCTGAGTAAACTGACTGGGGTCACTGGGATTTATGCTTTCAACCTAAATTCATCGTAACTATTAAAGAAACAAAAACAAATCCAACCAACCTAACATTTACTTAAAAATGCACACATACTTTAGTTTTCTTATAGTACTTGCAATAACTAAATGTTTACTCATCTTTATACTGAACAAATGTTGCATAGCGCCTTCTTTACCGGCACTAAATAGGTATATGTTATATACTGGTCTTTTCACTAAGCCAAATCAGCATATAACGTTATATACCTTTCTCACTACTTCTTACTCTGGTCGTCTATTCTTCTGGCCTGGTATATCTTCTAAGGTCTCGTCTGGTTTTCTATTGAGGATTCCGTGTCTGGTTTCTGTTGGTAGGGATTTCTTGTTATCAGAAGCCCTGTGTCATTGTTTGTTTTTAGTAATAAACACAAGACTTCGATTTATGTTGATGTTACTTTATTCATAAATCCCCAGACCAGACAATGCGCGCGGATCCTTACATCTTGCTAGCTCGGCTTCTAAGTTCTAACTGACTAACTTACTTACTTAGTATCCTTATACCGGAAGGGGGCCTTCTATTGCCTTCCGGTTCTCACGTTCCATCCGCAGAACGCAAGGTGAGATCGAGGTCAAGCGCCGTCACTCACTCTCAAGGCCATCAGCTGTACTGATCGCCATAATGATTTCTACAATACCTTAAAAATGTATTAGGGATCCAATTATTATGTAACATAAACTCATAGCTTAACTGTTGGGATTTCAGTGACTGTTGGTTTATGTATAACTTACCAGTAACACAAACCTGTTTTAAGATGATATTCATAAAGTTTTGATTCGTTGGCACAATAGGACTCATGTACCTTTCTTTGTCTATTCCTATTTGACCCATAAATGGAGCCCAAGCAGAAAATATATTACACCGGGTTGATATTACTGATTTCAGTTTTCGGTAAACATTTCATCAAATACACTTGTAATAAGGCAAAATTCCTAAACTGACCTGTGGAGTTTTTACGTATATATATATATATATATATATATATATATATATATAAAGAAATTTGAAAAAACAAGTGTTCCAAAAATGAGATGAATTTATTTATCGACGCTTAAACGTTTCGGTTTCGTTAAACCTTCATCAGGATGTATTATGTGGTGAAGAAATTGATGGATGTTTTATAGATGACAGGAGATAAAAAAATCTTCATAAAATTTTACTCCCATATATATAAACATATATATAAAGTACTTACTCCCATATATATATATATATATATATATATATATATATATATATATATATATATATATATATATATATATATATATATATATATATATATATATATATATATATATATATATATATATAAGTAAGTAAAGTAAGTAAAGTAGGTGTGGCCTAAAGTCGATATCAGCCAATCAGCGAAGAAGTCTATCCTCTTTTCACTAACGCTAGATAAAGGTGATTGTTTTTGTGTCTGAAGTGGAGCGCCACACCTACCATCAGCTCCTTACTTTACCGCATAGATCCCTATGCTACTCATACGCTGATATATATATATATATATATATATATATATATATGAGAGTACGTAAATAAACATTGTATCTATTTAATAGGACTTTTAGCCGACAGTTTTATATATATATTCACGTTCCTATTCCTTAGGTTTACGATGATGTTTTTTCGCTTTTTCTTCTTTCTCCTCGTTCGTTTCGGTAATCAGTACTATTTCCTTTTTATCACTTGTCTCTCATGGTATTCTCTGATGAGACGTGATCATCAAAAAAAGGATTCGTTTTTAGAACATCTTAATATATTCTAAAAGGCATACGCTTTGCCGGGATTACATTTGTCAAGTTCATTTTCTATTAAAAAAAAAGGAAAAAGAAAGTATCGAATTTTATGCGATACATGCATTGTAGTTGCCTTTAAGCAAAAATATAATATATACTTTATCCAACAATGCTTCTAAAAAACAAACATCCAAAAATCTTATTCACTTCGCCGAGGAGCCTGTTTGTTGTTATTATTCATTCAACGTCCCCTTACCTATTATGGTAGAGGCGTGTAAGTATCATTTGACAAGGTTAATTTCGCCGGGATTGTTAGCTGTGTATTGTGGCCGAGGCGATATGGTCTTTGACTATGCCTGCTGAGGTCCCAGTTTCGATTTCTGTCGGAGGGAAGTCGTTAGTATACATCGCTGATGAGATTTAATAAAGTCGAAACAGTCTGTACGATGTTCTACACACCGAGCGATTCTTTGCCGGGATTACACTTGTCAAGTTCATTTTTTATTTTTTAAAAAGTATCGAATTTTATGCGATACGTGCATTGTAGTTGCCTTCAAGCAAAAATATAATATATACTTTATTCGACAATGCTTCTAAAAAACAAACATCCAAAAATCTTATATATATATATATATATATATATATATATATATATATATTAATTAGAAAACCGAGAAAACAATACATATAAATAGATTACACTTATATTTATTCATCCTTATTTATTTCTTTATATATTATACATAGGGTTGCTTTTAATACGTTTGAGAATAACACAATAATACTAGAAATCAATAACAACCAGTAATAACTTATTAAACCTAGTTTTGATAAAATAAGTATGCAAACTAACTACACCATATACTATGTAAACCATTATTTCTTAATGATATATAATCCATAATGCAACATTTTAAACGCTAGATAACATGGGTAGTTTTAGACTTTATAAGAGACATCTTTGATAAATAAGATGCTAATAAGATTAAATAATGATTATTAAGTAACAAAGGGAATTGTAACGTCAGTGGTGATGTAGTTTCAGACAGACAAATGCAGAATCTCCATTATAATAAGATAACAGAGTTTCTTTTTCTCCAATTCTCTGAGTGAAGAGAACTTGTTTGCCTTGAAAATCAGCATTTAAGATCCAAACTTTTGACTGGTTTTGAACACCGACCTCTGATACAAAGAAGTGTGCAGCTAGATTCATATGTGGCGCAGGTCCACCTAACGTTGATTTATTTTCTGTCGGCGATATTTACACGCTAAATTTATACAAACCAAAGGTCGATGGGCCATTTTTATTAGATATAAATCCAATCCAGTCGCTTCACACTCGCGCGGATAACATTGAAAATAAAATGAAAATAAAATCAAAATGCTTCGTAATCCATCCGGAATTTCCCATTGAAAAGAACCCGCAGGTCACTCTCTGTCACCTGTTTCAAAATGCAAAGGCATAAGGAAGAGAAGATTATTCTTTTATAAAAAAGAAAAAAAGAAAAAGAAAAGAATTTCTCTTGCGAGGAAGATGTTCGATTCAAGGCTTAATTCGATTTGAAATATTCGCACTGGTTATTGGGGGGAAAATTGAAAATTTTCATCTAGGGTTTGAGCGGGAAAGAGATGGGGTCAGTTTTTGACCTTCCGGTAAAGATTGGTTTTAAAACAAAACCCAAAAGACATTATTAAAATAAAAACAAAAACAAAGAAATAATGTTCAATTAATTTGGTTCAATTTTATCTCTGGGTAAAATTAGTTGTTATTTGAAATTCAATTTCAGGATTAAGGAACGTGCTATATTCGTTGTTTTACAAGAGCAATAAAGTTCAGTGTATGTCAGAGAATAAAGAGCTTAATAATAACAGAAATAACAATGAAATAAATAATAATAATATTCTGGCTGTAATCTTACTGATTAATAGTAAAATAACGAGTGTAACAATGATGATGATGATCCTCAAAACTTGCATACTACCCGTAAAAAACAACAGGGTTATCTAAGTAGAGATCGGCACTTTTCTTCAGTATTTGTGCCTTTTGCCCCAAATTCACTTCTCTCTTGTATCAAATTCTTCCATTCTGTCTCTCAGATCAGAGTGTAGTATAATTTTTTTTCCTTTTAGGTGTGTTCTCATTTTTACATAAAAACTATTCTTGAGCATTCGTGGCCCTTGTCACAGTAGTTCTTGTTCTACCTCTCACGACTTGTGTGTTAAATTTATTAATGTTGGGTATTTAGTTTTATGGAAGCTTACTTATCGGAACGGTTATCATCATAGGAAATGGAAACGGTGATCCTAGTTCAAGTCCTGGACAAGGCTGATTTCGTTTCGCTTCACGTTAATGTCCTTGGAACAGGCACGAATCCATCATTTACGACCACCCTCACTGATCTATACGTAAATATAGAATTGGTCCTCTTGTCTTAGTTATGCAACAACTGTAGACGGAAAACTCTGAATTCAAATCAATAGGAATTCGCTTAATAATTAACCCTGTTTCACATCCAGTACGTGTTGGAGAAGTTGGGAAAATACATATTTAAATATTGGATAGTATCTCTCAGGTTTCTGGATGAACTTAAAGTGTAGTGTATGTTTTTTGTTTTCAGAAAGAGGCGCTAGTATTCTAATGGTTAGAGTCGTAGGAAATTGACTTGGCGACCCGAGTTCAAATCCTGGACGAGGACGTTTTCATTTCATATCGTGTTAATACCCTAGGGAAAGCTATACACCCAACTGCTCCCGTTCCATCTATCTTGGCTAGGTAACCAATCTAGGAGAATGAAAACTCAGAATTCAAACCCATTAAACTCCGCTGATAATAATTGAGCTGATGTCACATCCTGTTTGTGCAGATGGTTTGCTAAATATCACTTTATGTTTTTTTCTCCTCGGTCGTGTTTTTCTTTTCAAAGTGTCGTACGTCAAAAAAAGCAAACTTGATACTCGGAGTTCTGGTTTCCCGTTGTTGTATACCCTTTCTTTACTTATATAATTCTTCTGCTCATCTTTGGTATCTTACGCTCTTCTTCTAGCGTCTGGGCCTCGTCTTTCTCTGTTCTCGCTGGTTGGTCGTTCTTGATTCATTTCTTCTTCTAGGTTAGACTTGTTGCCAAGACATTCATCAACCACAAAACCAAATTATTTATTTAAACCTTTATTTACTTAACTAAACATATTTCTCTAACTAAACACAATGCGCGTGTGCAAGTGAGCACCAGCTAAAGCAGATACATCTTATCTGCCTGACGTCCAAGCTGAAACTGAGAGCCAACCAGGTCCCACGTGACTTCACGTACTTCGCGGGCTTTCTGTAATATTCCATGGAAAGTCCCGCCCGTGATATGAAAAGCAAACTTGATACTGGGAGTTCTGGTTTCCAGTTGTTGTATACCCTTTCTTTACTTCTATTATTCTTCTCTCATCTTTGGTATCTTACGCTCTTCTTCTAGCAGGGATACTATAACCTCTTTCCTAATGAAGGAAGTGGTAATTCCGGTTTCTTAATAGGCAACAACTAAGTTACAACACTTATGTAATACAAATGATTTTCGAACAAATCTATTTGACACATGATGAGATTCTACTTGTCCTACCCGGTCAGAGTGGACCTGGGAATAATGGAAATAATAAGAACTCTAAACACTTCATAGCTCAAAACCTGGGGCCTCACCAGAGGATCTGGCTTAGTGTCATATCTTAGATATTACACAATTGCTTTTATTTACTTTAGCTTATTTTCAGAGCAAGACAAGGAATTTCTGACGTCTGGAAAAATCAGTCCTTGACATCTTTGTACAAAAATAAATGAATAAATAACTCATTGCGCTTGTAAAGTGAAGAAAAGAAAAGAAGGTAAATATAACAAGGAAATAAAGTGATTGAACATCTATGCATTAATACTCGTGTTCCTTAATTGTACAACCGTTATCATCTTGCAACACCCTCTGGTTAAAAAGGAGACCGTATAAATCGTCCAAGTTGAAATGAAAAAATGTAAATCCTGATCATCTGCTGCTTATCGGCTTATTTCTTACGAGTTTCGTTAGCTCAGCTAAATAATGGACCATTGCGTTTTTATCATAAAGAAAGAAAGGGAAAAAAGGACATAATGCACAGAAAAATATCATAAAGAAAAAAAAGAAAGAAAGAAAGAAAGAAAGAAAGTAGGGGAAAGATAGAGAGAGGGGTTGAGCGAGCGGAAGCGATAATGCTAATGTTTTCATCGGGTTTAAGGAAAAAAGGAAAAGATGAAAAGAAGGAAAGAAAGAAAAATAGTGAGAGAGTTAAATCGAGATTATTATACTTTTTACTTATTGAACTAGTTTGCAATAGCTCTTAAGTAAATATATCAAATGTAATAATTAAATTATCCTACTCTGGTAGGCCATGGGTTCTGCTAATATAGGACTTTTTTAAAAAAATAGTTATTCACACCTTCTCTTAACAGTAAACTGTGGATTTCAATAACCTTTTTTTGGAGAAGTTAACCAACAGACCTTTAAAAAGATTCTTTATAAATTGTCCTAATAGAAAAGTCACTACATCAACAAAGAGTTAACGGCCAGAAAGGAATGATTGAATAAATTTCAACGTTCGTCTTTTAAACTGCTTAAACTCATTCCGTCGAAAGCCAAGAGATTTGTGGCCTTTTGTTTATTGGAAATTAAGTTTGTTAACGACAATATAATCTTTGCAATAAATCCAGCAGTTAATAAAACCACAATACGCAATTTAAAAAAACAAAAACAAACAGATGTAACAAGTGAAAATATTCCGGTTTATGTCGATAACTTAATGCATACAAAATGTAGTTGTGGTGGTAAGGATTATTTGGGAGTGTGTCGTCTATCGTTTCAAGTAATTTTTTAGCAATTTCTATTCTTAGATTCACAAATTGACGTCCTGAAATTTAAAAAAATTAAATTTTTAAATCAACACTACTCCGTACATAGTAATTTTTCAGGTAAGCAGTTTCAGTTAATTTTATTAAAATAAAAAGTCGTATTAAAAAATAATTAAAATCACTTAATTTTAATGTTTTCATTGTTTCCTTGTATTTTCTTTTTAAAGTGTTTTACTCGAGTCGAAATAAAAAAAAGGCATTAAAATTGTAACTTAGATCTGACACAAGGCTACAAATATGAGGCACCTAGTTCAGATCGAACACGCTCTACTCAATTATCTGACTGGGACTAGCTCCCTAACTGCGACAGTGCCTTTCTTAAGCTTAGCTTATTTGTGACTCAAGGCCAAAATATATGAGGTGCCCAGTAAGAACCGAACCTGCTAATAAGTCTTCTAACCTAGCTCGCTAACCGTTTTAGTGGTGGCACAAGGCACGGAGCACCCATTAAGAATCGAAGTCACTAAAATAATAGTTTGTAAAAACTATTAGGTTTGGTTTGGTTTATTTATGAAGCAATGACGTTGTTCTTTTTTACTTTTAAGATTGATTTGGTTTAATTTATTTGTTTAACGGCATATCAACTCCTTATTGATTATTCAATTCTCTCATTTGATGTATTTATCAATGTTTGATTAGGTTTCTGTGATTAACGGCATCAACTCCTTATGGGTTATTCAATGCCAATTTATGATTCTTTTCTTCATATTTAATTGTATCATAAATATATTTTCAATGTTCCTTACACTTTTTTTGTAAATATCCCTTTTTATTTGTCTATAGTTATTTGTTCGCACCAATTTATAAATCAAACATTCCTATCTAATTTATATAATTTGTGCACAGTTATTTGCTTTTGAGAATTCCTATCTAATATGAATAACTACGGTTATTTAATAATGATAATCATTTTATTAAACTTAATCAAATGGTTTCAAACATTTCGATCCATTACTAATAATCTTTAAACTGATCAATTTGACCCAATGATGGGATCCAGACAATTACTACTATTCAGGTCAGAGCGAAACTAGGATTAATTGGAATGAATGGGCACTTCATACTCTCAAGAGCTACAGAACTGGGGCTACGCCATTGGATACAGGACATGAATTCAGATAGTGGTCTTATTCCTCAACAGTCAGTGTATTCTATGCCCCGTCAAAAGGACGACAAAGTTTGATTTGAATAAAAACTTTCTATATTTTTACCTTTTCATTTGTAATCAGCATTTTTCATTGTATCTAAAATATCAAGAATCCTTAATGAACTTTTACATAATCATATGGTTTCAAGTATTTCTATCTAATATTATTGAAGTCATAGTCATCGGGGTGGTCTAAAGTCGGTATCAGACAGCGAGGGAGTCTATCCCCTTTTCACTAGCGCTAGACAAATGATTTTTAACGTCTGATGCATGGCGCTACATCTACCATCTCTAGTGCTACTCATACGATGAGTTGGTGAGGGTCGGTATCGAACCAGGAACCTTGTGGTTACCAGCCGGACACTATACGACTGAGCTATAAGCGAGTTTTTTTAAAAGAAGGTTTTAAAATGAATGTACGATATCAATGATTTATACATAGTTTTTTTTTCACTTTGATATACATTTAAAGTTATCTTTATCTAACGTTTAGATTTTTACGGAAAAAATATTTACAAACCTGAAATTGTCATATATTCTTCTTAGACATTAAATTTGAAAAGGTTTGTGAATTTAACTTTATCTTGTAAAGTAATTAACTGCGCTCTGTTCAACAGGAGCGACATTCATCTGAGGAAGGGAATCTAACGATCCCGAAAATTTATGATAATAAATAGAAAAATAAGTGAATCCTGTACTCCACAACATCGAGTTCCTTTATTTATTTTTTCATATTGTTTTAAATGCTTCATAATAACGCCCAACTTCAACATAAAAAAGACATATAAATATATACCGAGAGAAGCATACGGAGACCCCTAAACTACAACATATATATATATATATATATATATATATATATATATATATATTTGTCTTTGCTTGTGAGAGTTTATATGAAAAAAGACATGAAATGTGAGCAAGTGTAAGTCTGTCTCACTGTGTCAACTTCGATCAAGTTATGCGTGTCAATGTGTATTATTGAAATATTATAAATCAAATTTAATTATAGATATTATAATTTAATTTATATTTGCATGCGTAAACAAGTGTATGTGTGCTCCCGTGTGTTTGGATATACCAGTACGTATCTCTTTCTTTCTTTCTCTACCCCTCTCTCTCTCTCTCTCTCCTATATATCTATATATATATATATATATATATATATATTATATATATATTATATTTACCAACCCGTGCGTTCGAGCAATTCCTTAAGCTGAATTTAATGGGTCAGAATTATGTATTTTTCTTTTTATTAACTGGTTACCTAGCCAAGATCAAGAGCAAAGTCTTCCCTGATATTGCCCCATAGCTGGAGGGAGAGTAAGTTGATGCATACCTTTCCCAATTAGCGCTATGTAAAAATGCAATCAGCCTCTCAAAGATTTGAACTCGTGTCTTCATGTCCATTTCCTACACACACACACATATATATATTTAATTAGTAAAGAAAAAGACTTTAAAATCGGACATTTTGCGGTTATAGATCTATTTCTGCCCACGTCAGTCTGAGTTCGACCCTACCCAAGGATAGTGTGTCTAGCCACACTGAAGAGGCATGATATGCCGAAACACGTGTCTGTGGATGACTTACTAATATATGCTCCCATAAATTTGGTAATGAGCTCTCTAATTGGTAATTTAAATTAACTCTCACTACTAAGCAAATAAGCAATGATCATTTCTCCGGAAATTTGATCTCTCAGTGACCGAAAGATACATACATTCCTATGTATTTAATAGTTTAAAAACACCAGTCCCCACATCAGTTGTCAGTGGGCGAGGGGATAAGATATCGGACTACTATGCGGTCAGTCTGAGTTCGACCCTACCCAAGGATAGTTGTGTCTAGCCACACTGAAGAGGCATGATATGCCGAAACACGTGTCTGTGGATGACTTACTATATATATATATATGTATATGATGCATATTTGGTTTTATATACTTATGCGTATTAATTTACGATATATATATATATATATATATATATATATATATATATATATATAATGTTTGTATGTGTGTGCGTGTTTGTGAATATGTTTATTGGTATCTTCTTATATCATAGTGTGTGTATGATGATGTATATTTCATACGTTAGCGAGTATACAAATTAGCTGAGACAAGAGGGTAGACCAAATGAGACTAACGCTGGAGATGGAAAACGAAGGCCGGAAAATGAAAATTGACCTTCGGATATCCGAGGTCAATCTATCCAGATTACGGATAATCGATAGTACTGTCGTCTGTCATTAGTATAAATAATCGAAGTTTTTAATATAAAGTAGACTGATCTAAAATTTATGAAGGAGGTGTGTTCCCTAGAGTAAATAGGATAGATCAGACCGAACTGCCATAGATAGATAGATAGATAGATAGATAAATGTGGACAAAACTACAATAAGTTTGAACGGACAGACAAATATGAAAAGGAAATCAATGATATACATGAACAGAGTATTAGAAATTGCTACACCCCCTATACACATACACATATATATATATATATATATATATATATATATATATATATATATATATATAATCCAAAAGTCCAGAGAAGAAATCTTCCTTACGACACAAGAGTTTTATTTAAAATACCTGTCGCAGTTTGAGAGCTCAAAGTGTGCTTTTAAAGTTAGAGTCACAGAGCAAATATATAAGTAAAGAAATAACAAAATACTTAGAGATTTAGCATTATAGTCTATTATATAGACTATAATGCTAAATCTCTAAGTCATTTGTTATTTCTTTACTTATATATATATATATATATATATATATATATATATATATATATATATATATATATATATATATATATATATGCTGTAGATAGAAGGAAAGTGGTCAAGAAATGATCAACTCAAAACAAGTCACAGGTGATACGTTTCGTCTGTATCACAGACTTCCTCAGCCATCTGAGACTTTCAGAGGAAGTCTGTGAATACAGACGAAACGTGTGACTTGTCAGTTGATCATTTCTTGACCACTTTCCTTCTATCTACAGCATATCGTCGGATCCTAAACCATCCACCCTTCCTTCATATATATATAATATATATATATATATATGTGTTGTTGTGTGTGTGTGTGTGTGTGTGTGTATTTTAAACAATTCATCAACAGGTGAATAATTACCGGAATTTTCGTGAAAATCTGACTCTTAATTGATTTTTCATAGAATGTTTAAAAAGCCGGTAGTCATAACTTGTTTTTTACTACGTTAAATTTCAATTGATTTAATGGTACGAAAATATAAACATTGTTTGCTTTCATAATTTTCATTATATACGTAAGCTGAATTTTTTTTAAATCATCAGGAGTTTTTTTAATGTTTCTTCTTTTGAATGGTCTAAACATTTTGAAGATAATATCAATACTTATGCAATATCTAACACAATGGTGTTAGATATATGGGGAATTGTATATTTGACACAGCAGATTAGACATATGTGCATTTTTTGCATTACAAATGTAAACATAACATTATTATTTTTTTTAGAGATTTAATAAATTTCATATTTATCAAAGTAAGCATTGAAATAATTGAATAACTTCATTTAATCTTTAAAAAAAAAATAGAATTCATATAAATTAAAATTAAAAAGGTATTTTGATAATGATAGCAACTAAAATTAAATCGTATTTTTTTTCCATTATAATAAATGTAAACGAAATCCCTCCCTGTTGAGTCGTATCATTTGTTTTTGTTTGTTTGTATTCTTAAACCAAGTGACTTAATATTTTGATATTTCAATATTAAAATTTCAATAGCTTGATTTTAGTGTAAAAAATTACTTGTTAAATAATTTGATTTTAAATTACGTAAAATATTTTTTAAGATATGCAGATACTAAACCAGATATACATTTGGATACAAAAAATATATTAAAATTTAAGGTTTGGGAAGGTTAAGGCGAAATTTCTAGTTTGAAGATAATTTTCTCGTAAAACCCTAAATAACTCTAACTATATTTTGAAATTAAACAAATTATATATAATTTAATATTACTGCGCATGAAATTAATAAAACTTATCTCCAAAATCGTTGTAGACCATCGTTTCTTACTTACTTACCTCTAAGTATATTTATAAATGAACGTTTTTCATTATTCTATGAAGTAATTGAGTATAAATTACATACTCATTGATATACTTGCTTACTTGCTGAAGTGTTTGAGACGTAAGCAATGACGTAGTTTCGGTTACAGACAAAAAACATTTCTGACTCTCTTTTATGTACATATAGAAGTTCTCGATGAAAAAACAACTATTTGTAGCGTTAAATAGATATTTATCATCATGAAGTAACAGAATTACGTATATATACATGTGTATGAATATGTGTATGAATGTTCATATATGTATTTATATACGCATTTGCCCCTTTGTCGATGGACACGTCTGAACAATTATATATTGATATGGACACAGACACACAAGTACACACATACACATGACTCTCTCTTTATATATATATATATATATATATATATATATATATATATATATATAACTACAATATATATATCTATCTATCTATCTATATATATATATATATATATATATATATATATATTATATATATATATATATAAGTAAAGTCGACGGGGCGGCCTAATGTCGGTATCAGCCAATCAGCGAGAAGTATATCCCCTTTTCAATAGCGCTAGACAAGGAGATTGTTTTAGCGTCTGAGGTCGAGCGCCAAACCTACCATCAGCTCCTTACTTTACCGCACAGATCCCTGTGCTACTCATACTGAGTTGCGAGGACCGGTATCGAACTAGGAACCTTGTGGTTTCTACGAACGCTCTACGACTGAGCTAACCTGGCCATATATATATATACTTCAACTATACATATATATATATATGCATGCAAGTATTGCTAGCTTATAGCATAAATCTTATTCACAAATGTAGTTACACTGTCTCGAGTGTGCTTATATACGGAATATATATATATATATATATATATATATATATATATATATATAATATATATATTTGTGTGTATGTGTGCTTTTACGTGTGTGTGTGTGTGTGTTGTTTGTTTTTTTGTGTGTGTGTGTTTGGAATCGATCTGAAAAATAAGGTTTGGTCGGCCTTTGCATTGTGGTTCAATGACTGACGGGCTAACACCTGAGCTTAGGTCTATTTTTCCTCCGACCACAGAAAGAATCATAAAACACAGGAGATGAGCCGCGCAAAATGCACAGTTACAACCGGGTGAGTTGGCGGAAGGGCTATTCGTTCCAGTCATAAACTATGCAGTTACAACCCAATCTCCTACCCACCCGAAGAAGAAGAAAAAAAAAAGAACAAACGGGCAGCATCTGGTGTTACGGATTTGTACGAAACGTCCGACCACGCCATGCGTAAACTTATACAACGGCATCTTCATCCTGTCTCTTATATCTTACTTCTCGCTAACACCCTTTCTTCTCCACTTCCAAACAAAGGGGGAAGGGATTCAGGGGGGTTCTTGACCTTGGATGGCCAACCCGCAAAGCGAGGCAAGGAAAGGAAACAGGTTGTTTTTGTATTGTTATTGCCGCGGAGTGTTTTATGTTGGGTAACCAATAAAAACTGCGCCAGCCGGAAAAAGTGAGGAAAGAAAGAGGCTTTATAAGATGCTTTCAGGGTTGGTTGACTGTTTAAGTTAGGGTAGGAAGACGACCAGTAATAGGTGTATGTAAAAATGAATGGTGTGGAATGGCAAGCGACCAAATACCATGATTCGCTCCGTTGGAAAGTCCGGCAAGTATACAGGTGGCGTCACATATCGCCCAGGACGAATTCGGTCTCATTTATCGTTCACGTTTTTCAATATTATTTTAGATCTCTCTCTCTCTCTCTCTCTCTCTCTCTCTCACTCACACACACACACACACACACACACTGGCGTACTCCAATACGTCTTTCTCTTTGATTCTTTCATTCGTTGATCTCTTCTTTTTAACTCATCTTTGTGTATCTATCTATCTGTCTGTCTGTCTGCGTGTTTTCCTTTTACATTCAAAGAAGCATCATTAGATAAACTAGCAAATATATGCACCCTCCGGGTGCAAATATTTAAGTTTTAGTGTAATGAAATATCTTATTAAATTAGAAAGTCTAATAAGAATGCAGATAAAAAGATTTGAAACAGAGTGGGGGTATAATAGAAAAATAGAAATGAAACTTACTCTTCCATCACTCCCGTCTTTCATTGCTGAATTTTACTTATTTAACTATTTAGTTAAATTAGGAAATAAAGAATAAAATGAAAGTTATTTTATCTTGTTAATGGATTTCATTTAAGATTCATTGGAGAGATTTTTGTTTATATTCATTAAAATAAAACCAAACAGTTAGAAATCAATAATACTAAGCACATATTTATTAAAATCAAATTTTGAATATCAATATGCAAATTAGCCTTCCCGTTCACATTGCAAAGCGCTATTTTTTGTATATATAAATACAATAGCATGTTATTAGTATGTAGATATGGACAACACTAATAAAAAGGTGAAGCAATTTTATTAATAATTGAGGTTTAAATATAAATAAAATCCTGTAGAATATGACGTAAATAACTAAGGGAATTGTTACTTGAATAGTAATATCGTTTCGGTTACAGACAGACAAACCCACAATCTCCATTATAATAAGATACACAGACAAGGATGGAATGAAAAAGAAAAAGTAAAGAAAAACTGACAGAAGGTAATAAAGAACAACAAAGAAAGAATGTGAAAATAGACTAATTGAAATAATGCTAAATATCTATCGATCTATCTATTGTCTTTTTTGAATTCCAAAGAAGGGGAACATGAGCAGTAATAGATAGATAGATAGATAGATAGATGGATTGAATCAGGCCGAGCTATCTATGTATCTATGAAGATGAATATATATATATATATATATATATTATATAGAGAGAGAGAGAGAGAGAGAGAGAGAGAGAGAGAGAGAGAGATTGGAACAATATATGATAGATAGATATATAGATAGATAGATACACAGATAGATAGATAGACATTGACTAGAACAACATTATATAGTCAGATATTAAAAAAACAATCGGATAGATAGATAGATAGATAGATAGATTGGAACAATATATATATATATATATATATATATATATATATTATATATATAGATAGATATATATAATAAAATAAATATATAAAGGTTTTACATATCTATTTATTAGGTGACAAAGGAACATTCACGACCATATTGGTTTCATGCGAAACATCAGGATTGCCTCGCATGAAACCAATATGGTCGTGAATGTTCCTTTGTCACCTAATAAATAGATATGTAAAACCTTTATATATTTATTTTATTATATTATATAACAGCTCTATTTTATATTGAGTACTCTACCAATAATACTGCCTTTGGTACGCCATTCCAGCAGAAGCTGAAACAGTGACAATCCCACACTATATAAATTGATAGATAGACATTGACTAGAACAACATTATATAGATAGATATTTAAAAAAACAATCGGATAGATAGATAGATAATAGATATAGGTGGTAGAGAACGTGTAACATAAAGTACGCAACACAGAAGGAGAGAAATAACAACAAAGATGGCCTGCTACAGGAATGAAGATGCTAATTGATATAGGATTAAAAATATTTTTCTACTTCAAGAGTTGAATTTGAGTAGTATGCGATGTGAATGTAATTTTATAGTCAGGAAAATCAATAGATAGATGAATTTTAACAGTCAGATATTTTGTTAGATAGATAGATAGATAGATAGATACATACATACATACATACATATGAACAGGCTAAGATGAGGTAGATAGAGAGCAAAAGATTGAGAAAAATAGATAGATAAATAAGAATTGCCTGAGATAGATATCAATATACTGTGATAGATAGACAGACAGACAGACAGATAGATAGAAAGATAGAAAAATATTGAGATAAATAAATAGATAGATAGATAGATATGAACATACTGAGATCGATCGATCGATCGATCGATCGATAGATAAATAGATAGATAGAAATACATTCATATACATCATACATACATACATAACAATATACTGGATATATAGATTGCCAACGATTGATATAGATAAATAGATCTATCTTTTGTATATATATATATATATATATATATATATATATATATATATATATATATATATTATATATATATAGGTTCGAATCACACACAGAGCAGTCTTCCTGTCTATAACTCTGCTGATGAGGCATAATAGGCCGACATGTACATACAGAGATTGACTTTTTCTCGATTTGTTTAGCCTTACATTTGAATAGATACACCCGCTTAATTCATTAATTATCAATTAATTAATTTTCAAAATTAGGTATGACTTCAATTAAACACATATTCTCCCCAAAATTGTCCGCTATGGCCATATCAAACACATTGTTTGTTTGTTTACTTCTCATATATATATATATATATATATATATATATAGAGAGAGAGAGAGAGACAGACAGACAGACAGACAGACAGTGACAGAGACAGAGACAGGAAAAGAGAAGATATAGATAGATAGATAGATAGATAGATACGAACAGAGATAGATAAATAGATATGGAAAAGAAAAGGGGGAAATAACTTGAGAAACGCACAGAGAGAAAGTACGATAAAGAATGCTAAAGGGAAAATACACTATTTAAAGTATTATCTATCTATCTATCTATCTATATATCTATCTATCTTTTTTCTTTCTTGTCCGTTATTTTCATTCCATCTTGGCCTTTCCCGCATATTCACACTCTATATTTTGTTTTGATTATTTAAAACTCTTCTCTACCCTTAATAATGATATTTTTTTCTTCTCTATTTTCTTTCATTTTTATATTTATTGAGACTTCTTTTCTTACTTTGCTTTTATCCCTTTCACTTACTCTCTCTCTCTCTCTCTCTCTCTCTCTCTCTCTCTCTCTCTCTCTCTCTCTCTCTCTCTCTCTCTCTCTCTCTCTCTCTCTCGCTTAGATTTTCTTTATTCTGTTTTCTTTATTTCTTTCCACCCCCTCCTTCATTCCCTTCCGGCCGATGTAAGAACTTTTACGAGGAACATAAGACAAGCGTAGTATATACAGAGTACTATGCCCAACGCTGCTTCTGACCTTGGCGTTGATTAATTGGTCGATTCCTGGTGCCAAAGAGACCAAACTTAGCCAGAATCTCTATGGCTCGTTCATTCTACTTCGTTCCGCCGCTGTGTGTTCTGGGGATGATGCCAACAGCTTTTGAAGAGAACGTCTTCAAAACAGGCAAAGAAATCTGTTGACGATAGAAATTCATTGAATGGAGAGCAAAGAAAATTGCTTAAGGTTGTCGTTGGTGCATTGTTTCGAGTTTGGACAAAATAATTATAGTAAAAAAAGATTGACGTCACAGTAGATATACTCGGTGTTTCATTATATAAGAAAACATACATACATATATATATATATATATATATATATATATATATATATATATATATATATATATATATATATATATATATATATATGTGAGAATGGGAAATGAATCCGACAATATGAGGAAAAAAATGAGTAAAGAACAGAATGTAGATGGATAAAAATGAATTTTATCGCTATCACTTTACTCGATATCACTTACACATGTAAATGTTTGTTAAATATAAAATAAATATGGTCAATGCTTATTTTTTTTTTCAAAATTTTTTAGAAAATAACAAAACATAAAAAGTCATTTTGTATAGTTAATTGTTTTATTCATGATAAACTAAATTTAATTTTATCATTAAATATTATTTCAGGAAAAAATTCTGGTGTAGAAAGTTTAACTCTCCTAATTTCTATTTCAAATTGTTTATTTTTTACTCCTTTAATGAATTGATGATTTTATTACTAAAATCATTAAATGTTGAACATCCTGTTAAAGTTTTTGGCATATTTTGGCATTGTTGTTTGTTATTACTTTAATTCATTTATTAATTTTACTTGGATACTACCCCTCTGACATTGAATTTTAAACCCCACTCGGCCCAGGCTATATTTTTCAAAATGTTATTTTTACACCGCCCAAAGGGCGGTTTTTGTATGCTAGTAATAATAACGTAAATCCGTATACATTTTGATAAACAGACCGAAACACATGTGTAAGTGATATCGATTAAAAGTGATATCGATAAAATTCATTTTTATACATCTACATTTCTTTTCTTTACTCATTTTTCCTCATATATATATATATATATATATATATATATATATATATATATATATATATGTGTGAAAATACAGGTATCTAGCCTTCTAGCACATAAATTATAAAAGGGTTGGAGCTTACCATAAGGGCAATACGGTGGGATAATCATCGCGAAAGTTGTACTGACAGACAAAAGCATATAGAGATAGATAGACAGATAATAGATATGGATAAAGAATAAAAATTCACATTTTAGTAAACTGACACTTTGTTTTCTTTTATTTTCATTCATACGTAGAATCATATTGAAAAAAAAAACAGGATTTAAAATTGTATTATTTGTATTATTCGGACTATTGTTCTCATCTTTATTGTTATCTACATAATGTTTCAGTCTAAGTGCCTTCCGGCCCTCTTCAGGTATTGTTTGTTGGGTTAGGGAACCTTCTCGAACTTAGGAATCATTTCTTCGAACTCGGGAACTTTGATGTGTAATCGGAGCCTATACGGAACTTCGAACAATAATTAACACAGCTTCATACTTGTACCCAGTTTTGTACCCTTTTTACTAAATTAAGTGTGATAAACAATATCAACACTGAAGCTGTAGTTTGAGGAAATGAAACGTGTTAAATTGCATCAACACTAAATCTGTATTTAATACGATAACAATGTACAATAAACGAAATATTAATTTCATTCAAAATAGTCCAGTTGACATTCAACTCTATTATTCCAGCAAGTGTTCCATCAGTCAAAATAGCTCTAAAAGTCATGTTTTTAAATGGTGGGAATCTACGATGTTGTATATATTTAATGTCCTCGATGTCCTCGAAACTTTGCCTTGAGATGAATTATCAGCGAAGGAAACAAGAAAAAGACGCTGGGTGGGGATTACGTCTGGTGAATATGGAAAGTGCTGCTCTTGAATTTTGTGAAAACATACTGATTAAAAAGTATAGAGAATGGTTTCATAATTTTCTTCAATAGTTTGCATTGATTCATCTCGAAGTCTAGACGTTTAGACATTTTCACTTTATGTTAGATATGTTGCTCAGCTGTGCACAGGTCTTGACTTGAAATTTTATATTCTGAAAAAAAAATATATAAGAGTGTGTGTGTTTGTGTTTGTGTGTTTTGTGTGTGTGTGTGTGTGTGTGTGCTGTGTGTGTTTTGTGTTGTGTGTTTATGCATGGTGTTCAGTTTAGATAAATCTTCTCCGTGTAAGTTGGCGTTAAACCGTAAATCGTACTTGAAATCTATTTAACCAAAGTCCGTTCAAATAGGTGGATGTGTCTGAAAGCAATTCTAAACACAATCCGCACCCGCACCCGCACTCCACCACCACCTCCTCCTCCTTCTCACTACCCCCACCCCCACACCCGCTCTTCGTCCACACAGATCATCCTACCCACCCCATTCTTCGTCCACACAGCTATCGATTACTTCTTACGGTTATTAATATTCATCCAACATTGCGCTGGTCATTCAAGCCCATTCTTCGCGCGCACACACACACCACCGTCCATGTCTCCCCTGTCGGCTTTAAACACTACCTGCTGGCTATTTAACCGTATTACCTAACCAGTTTCCCTGGCCAACTGCTAGTTATGATGCCAGGGACAGGTGTGCGACAATTTCACAGCGAAATTGATTTTATGCGAAACCCCTGTCATTGGCAATTGGATGTTTCTACAAAGTCTACAATGGTCAGCCTCACAAAAATATGTGGAACACCACTCCCCCCACTCGACCCCGATGACTATTTCATCCATATTCCCTCTTTTCCTTTTTCTTCATTTTTATTTTCAGACACTTTTTGTGCATTTATGGAAAATGCGGCGAGTATGACAGCTCCTTCTACCGCCTCTCCTCTCTATTAAGTGAACCCACATAGAAAATAAGCGATCGTTTTCACTGAAAGTGGTTACTAAATATTAACAGGACTGGCCCCCTCCCCCCCCAATTCAAGGGCGGGTCTACTCAACTTGCTATTGCATTCTGGCCATCTGCCTCCATTCTTCTTCAAGCAGGGTCACTCAGAGCATGTTTACCGTTTCTAGCATTTAAAGGTCTATATTATCAATACATTCTCTATCTCTCTCTATATATATATATATACTAGCTGCACCTAAGGAAGTTCACTATTTTTCTACTATTGATACATAAATTTATGAAAAAAATAAATTTTATGTAAAGTCATTATATCCGCTTGTATCATAATTTTTACCTGAATTATTCCAGTTTCAATTCTGGAACACTGGAGACTATGGAGTACCCGTTTATCGCCATTACTCCCAGGTCCACCTTAACAAGGAGTGGTATTAACAGTTAAGGTCTTATATATCAGTTAAATAGAAAAAATGAATTTGAATATGTGTTTAAAAATCATTGAGCTTTTAAAAAAAGCTTTTATACCCATCAAGAATGAATAAAATGTCCTCGGCTTAATATAACCCAGCAAGAGTTGACATGCCGTTATATCCAACCAAAAATTGTCTAAGTTATTTTATAGATTATCATTATATATTATTACTCATTATTCTCTTCGTGGTAAATAAACAAACAATAGATAAATAAGTATAATTAATCCCCAGGGATTTCATTTTTATTAAAACAGAATAAATTGTTAATTGAAAGATTTTATTATTTTGAAATATTTACAAATAATTTGTCTGAATTTTTTGGATGAGTCTTGATAATTTGTATTATCATTTAACAAAAAAGACGTTGTCCTCATCTTTATTGTTAAATACACAACCTTTCGGCTGATGTGTCCTGCGGCCTTCATCCGGTATTTATTGTCGAACGCGGGAAACTTTATGTTGTAATAGGATCCAATGCATCTTCAACTTACGAAATGCAGAGTGCCTCGTGAATCGGGACCATTAAAGATGGACTACATGTATAAAATGTTCTTACAACGATGCCGTCTAATTAAATAAATAAATAAATAAGAAAATTGGTTCGGATTCACCGGGGAAGATCTTTATGAGAAGACATAACATTTCTTTTGATTCCATTAAAAAATATCGTGTTTGATTTCATATACAGATTGATTTTAATGTAACTCCTTATTTTAAAAATCTTATAATATATATCTGAATCATGGTCCCTTTCCCTTGCTGCTTGTCGAATGAACATTTTGGGGCTCTGATTTTTTTATAACTGATTTCAATACACACGAGTCACTGGTATTGGAAGAACGACCGATTCTTTGAATATCTAGTACTATTATCTAGCAATGGGTTTTGTGTGACAAATCTTGATGGTCTTTGGATCAATTTGACTATGTCTTCATTTGATGGTCCTTTTCACTTGAACAATTAATTTCAAGGTTCTTAGCATGCTGATAGCTGGACACGCTTTTTTAGAGTTAAACAACGAGACATCTTTATAGCGCTTCGAATTTTGAACAAGAATAATCTGAAAAGAAAAAAACAACAGAAATTTAATTGTCATATATCTGGTAACATGCATTAAAGAATTGAGAAAAATGTAACTGCATATAAAAATAATAAAAAGTTTAAATAATGAGTTAATTTTCAATCACCCTGTAAATTCTTTTTTGATTAACAGTGACTCGACCTCACCATTTCATAATATAAGAACTCGGGTTTCGTGCAAATCTATTTAAATTTCAGAATAAAGTATGGTCATGCTTTTTTATCACAATTCTTATATTCTAAGAAGGTAGAACAGATACTACACTCTGATCACAATTCCGATTCTGATGTAAATACATATTCATATATTTACCAACCCCTCACAACAGGATGTGACACGAGGTCAATTTTTTTAAAGCGGATTTTAATAGGTTTTAATTCAGAGTTTTCCTTCTTCTAGACTGGTTACCAAGCCAAGGATACAGAGCTCAGTCTATTCTACTATTTACCCATAGCTGGGGGTAGTTGGATCCATATCTTTCCCAATGGTATTAGCGTTATATGAAATGCAAACAGCCTCGCCCAGCATTTGAACTCGCGTCGATGAGTCCATTTCTTACGACTCTAACCATTACACCACGGAGCCCAAAATTATAATTTAAATAGAACTTTAAATTTTGATGGAAATGAAACAATCACTTTATTGAATATGTATTTTACAAAAATGAAAAATAGATTTAAGAAAGAAATGAAGATATTTTTTTCAGGAAGAAGAAAACATTCGATTAAAAAAATTAAGTACGTAAATAAATGATATACTTGACAACAATCCCCACTCCATCTATCCCAGGGCAAAATGTCACACAATGTAAAGTTGGTTTTTGAAACATTTTTGACTACGGATTAATTTGAATCGGCTCAGCTGAATAAGACCATCGAGCAATTAAAATAAAAGTTCATATACATTTTGAGCAATCACCTGGGCTAAAACGTTTTCACTTATATATATATATATATATATATATATATATATATATATATATATATATATATATATATATATATAAGAGATTTTGCTTCATAGCCTAAGTCTTATGTTATTTCTTTACTTATAAATTTACTCTGTGACTCTAATAATAAGAGCACATATTGAGCTTTCAGACTGCGACAGGTTGTTTTAAAAAGCTCCTATGTCGTAAGGAAGATTTCTTCCCTGGACTTTTGGATATATATATATATATATATATATATATATATATATACACTGAGTTGAAAAAAGATGGATGTTTCATGTTTGACGAGTTTCTTTTTCATTTTTTCTAGTTTTCTGGCAAGTTTCTTAATATCGGAATGGAGTCTGTGGATTAGTTCTACAAATTTTTGCCCCGGGTACTTTCAGCACTCTAAAGTGTCATCATCAGGGGTAGATGTAAGTGAGCTGATTCATGGTTATTTTAAAACTCGTTAGGTGATTAAACAAGCGAGTAGAAGTAGGAGTAAGTAGGAGGAGGAACTCACAGAAATTATATAAAAGAGTGTGGGGATTGCGGGGATGAGAATTGACGGTCAATAAGTTTTAGGCATTTTATTTTGAGATATATCTGTTATATTCACAATTACAAAAAATTACAAAAAGGGAAGAAACTTTGGCAGAATAATGAATGGAACCCGCCCCGATATTAAGAATCTGCCCAGAAAACTAGAAAAGATCGAAAAGAAACTTGTCAGACATGGAATGTCCGTCTTATTCAACACAGTACGCAAAAAAGAAAAATTACTGCCTAATTATACATATCATATATATATATATATATATATATATATGTATATATGCTTGTGGGGAGGAGGTGCGTGTGTGTGTGTGTGTAATATTTTCAATATTCTTAAAATAGAATAACAATAAAAGCAAGATACAAAACTTACAACAGTTAGTTTGGCGTTGCCGATCTTCAGGTGATCCAATATTGACGCGACTTTTTATACTTGACACTGACGTGTCTCCACTCCATCACTTTATAACATAAGTTGAGTATCTATTCATTCATATTTAGGTTTTATACTCTGGGGACTGTATAATACTCCTTCATTGCCATTATTTCAGGTTCACTAAAACCCAGAGTGGTAGTATATGTTAGGGTCCCATCTATGGGTGAAATAGTAACTTATTTGCATTAGACAGGAATACTTGATATCATATAACTGTGTGCAAAAGAATTGAACTACACAAAAATATAAAGGCATTATGCCTTTATATCTTTATGTAGTTCAATAGTTAGACATTTCCCTAATCTCTACGCATGAAATAACCCCAGATAAATAACATCGTTAAAATCTTCCAATCAATCAATTTACAAGGTGATACCAATTTGCATATTCATACACATATACCATGTTGGGTACATACACAAGTGTTTTTTTACTGGAGAGAGAGGGAGATATAGACACAGGTAGATAGAGAGATGCATAACTTACTTCCTTGGCCATTGGTGATCTCTAGTCCTTTCTATTTTTTCTCTATGACTTCTATCTCTCTGTTCGTGCTGGTTGGTCGTCCTTGATTCATTTCTTCTTCTAGGTCAGTCTTGTTGCCAAAACATTCATCAACCACAAAACTATATTATTTATTTAAACCTTTATTTACTTAACTAAACATCTTCCCTCTAACTAAACACAGCGTGCGTGTGCAAGTGAGCCCCAGCTAAGGCAGATAGGTCTTATCTGCCTGACGCCCAAGTTGAAACTGAGAGCCAACCAGGTCCCACGTGACTTCACGTACTTCGCGGGCTTTCTGTAATATTCCATGGAAAGTCCCACCCGTGATATGAAAAGGGGCCATCTCTTCAGAAATACAGGGGGTTGACAATAATCTATGCATAGATTATGTAACAACCAATTCCCACATCGAAAGACCGAAGAAATATTGACCTTGAAGAGGAAGAATTTAAGTTCCTAGACCAATGAAAAATACACAGAGAGCTTATTCCCCCAATACAGTTGTTCATAGGATAGGGTTGAGACATGCATCGAGTATGAGGCATGTCAAAAAAATCTAAATGATATTTACAAACTTTGGTGAACCGTGTTTTTACTGGAAACTCCCGTACTGGAGTGAGGAGCCCGTCTGGCTTCAATAGAAGTAAGAACAGAAAAGAGGTTAGCAACTTTAAGCCGATGGAGGAATGGATGAAGAAATGAAAGTTGTTGATTTAACTCTCTTTCTCACTTTTTTTTGTTTCTTTTCATCTTTTCATTCTTCGTCCCTCTTCTTTCCCCTTCTCTCTTTCTGTCTTTCTTTCTAATTATGTTTTTTCTGTGTATCATGTCTTCTTTCTTCTCTTTCTTTCTTGATAATAAAAACGGAATGGTCCATTACTTAGCCGAGGTGATACTCATAAGAAGCAAGAATTCGATAGATAAGTAATATATATATATATATATATATATATATATATATATATATATATATATATATATATATATATATATATATAGGGTTCGAAGTCAACGTATTTTGACGTATCACGTGTTCTCAGTGTAGTTAGAATTTGAAGGCTACCAATCAGTATCGAAACCAGTCTTGTTTATCGTGTCAGAATTTTAACCACTGGGCCGTCATCGGTACCGACAAGTGAAGGAGAATTTAACTGATAAATTACTTATATAGATATGTATGTCAATGTCACCAGAGAGAGCTCATGTCCATTAGATAGAAGAGCCTTGCTTTAAGCGTAAGGCGGTTACCATACGCTAATATATATATAATATTAAAATGTTCAGAATGTTAAATACTGTGTTATGTCTCTGATTGACTGCAGTCTGATTTATACGCACACACACACATATACACGCACACACACACACGTACACATGCACACACTTATACACACATACACACGGAATATATAAATATACACACACTGAGTAGTAACAAGCACACACCACACTAGACATGAGAAGAAGAGGGAAAAAAGATCAAAGATGATTATTAAACAAACACAGATGAGACCGTCAGTCAGTTGACTTGATATTAACTAGAATTAATATTTATGATTTATAACCCTCTCCCAATCACTCTTCTGAAAAGGACTTCATAATATTCCTGTAAAAGTATCCGGCGCATAATCGACAATTGTTTTGATTGAAAAGAATCATATGATATTAAAAACACGTGTAGCAGATATATGAATCGAAATGAATAGAAATAAATAAATACATAAATTAAAACGAATTGTGGACATTTTCTCTCATTGGATCTTGAGAAATCTCTCTCTATATATGTAAAATAATGTTTGTTGAAGTCATCGTGTGATGTCAGCGGTGGGACGAATGTAGGAAAAATCAAAAAGGGTGATAATGGAAATTAGCAAGAATAGAAGATGTGTAAGTGATGACGTGTGAATAACTGACCTTGCTTTCTGATTGTACAGAACAAGCCGAGAGAAATTAGAGCTTGTACTTTGAGGTATTTTACTGGGGTTAAAAAAAAATAAATGAGCTCTAAAAACAACACCAAGTCTTGTGTTCGTAACTAAAAACGGATACAGAGAAGACAAGAACTTAAGAGAACCCAAGTAGTTATAGAACCAACGAACAGAGGGAATGCCAGCCAAACAACAGAGCCAGCTACCCAGATATACAACCGTTAATCCCCGAGTGGATTAGAGATAAGCATATGACTATTACAACCAATTCCTTTAAATCGATCCCGCCACATCACATTTTTTTTCATTTTGTTTCCTGTAGGATTCAGTTCTTTTAAGGTACAGTGAAGTGAGATGTGTTGGTTTTACGGAATGGCACACTTTCTGGGGCTTATTTAGAGCCAAAGTCAGCGCTTTTCTTTTCAATCAATTACATTGTTTCAAATAAATTGTAAAGAACTAACCTGCAAATAATTATTCTTACACAATTATATGATTTTAGATAAATATTCCTATCAAATATTAAAAATGAATTCTTTGTACACATCTAAATGGTTTCAAGTATTCCTGTCCAAAATAGATTGTTTCAAAAAGGGTGGACTGAAAATTTAATGGGTTGAAAGATTCATATGATGCCGTCATATCTGCTGTTGATGAGGGTTTTTCTTACCATAGGATCCAAGCTCTGCAACACCGATAGAAGACGTAAGTGCAATATAAGTTATATACCCTATTTTATGTCTTAAGATGTTTGAGAATCTCGGAGTAACAGGAGGGATAATTCGGGATCATGATTATCTTCCCCTTCCCCCTCTCTCTCTATATATATATATATATATATATATATATATATATATATATATATATATAAGTAAAAAGTAAAGTAAAGTCGTCGTGGCGGCCTAAAGTCGGTATCAGCCAGTCAGCAAGGGAGTCTATCCCCTTTTCAATAGCACTAGACCTAGGAGATTGTTTTTGGCGTCTGAGGTGGAGCGCCACACCTACCATAGTCTCCTTACTTTACCGCACAGATCCCTGTGCTACTCATACGCTGAGTTGGCGGGGACCGGTATCGAACTAGGAACCTTGTGGTTCCTAGCCAAACGCTCTACCGACTGAGCTAGAGAGAGAGAGAGAGAGAGAGAGAGAGTGGGGGTGTTCAGAGATAGACATATATCTACATACAGACAAAAGTCTGAAGGAGTGGACAGTGAGATAATGTGAGAGGGGGAGGAGACAGACTGATAGATAGGAATGCAATGGAATGAGATAACAAGAGAGTTATTGATTCTTTTGAATATATTTCTTGTCACTATTGAAATATTTGCATGAAGTTCCATTTGCAGTCTTTCTATCTGATTGCTTTTACCGACACAAGCAAATTATGAAGGCCAATCATTTGATTAAGGAAATTTATAGAAAGCAAAATCACAAAGAGATGGCTAATCGGAAACTTCAAGATCCGTCACTCCATTACCAGATTGAAATTCTCAGTCCTTCGACCAAGACATCAGGAGAATCACATGTGATGAATCACACTACCAAGTCCTTCTCTTCTAATCTAGACACATGTCTGTCCTGTTCATCTCACAACCGAAGCTTAGTTAGTTACTTTATGTTGGGACTGAATATATTAAATACAATATTGAAAATCCGGAAAAAAAGTTTATAACTTTTTGTACAGGAATGTAAACAATATAGCCAACGCGTAGTTCTCCAACAGTATGACGAGCTACTCGACTAGTCGTGACTCGGCTACGAATAACATTGTGTATTCATATCTTTATAAGTGTTCCGTTGGATGTGTTCAAATATCTTGTAGGAGAAATATCTTCCCATACAGCACTTTCTCAGTGAATGAATATATTCGGTCTCGTCAATGGGAGTTCCTTTATGATGTTACAAGAATATATATATATATATATATATATATATATATATATATATATATATATATAATTATTATTTTGTAAGTTCATTTTGAAGTAAATAATGGAACACCGGTACAGACTTTTCACTTTATTTTTCTTCAGAAAAGAATCGAAATACTCACGAGTGGAAATGGTCCATAACCACGATACCCATGGTATTTAGGCCTTATTAATATATATATATATATATATATATATATATATATATATATTCATTTATGGGTACTACTATGTGAACACAGCATAAGTAGTTAATCTAATAGGGCTCAATATATTGTGAATATAGAGCATTAATAGTCGTAGAAGTTATTTCCCGACCGCGGTTTCAGTGTTACTCTAACACCTTCATCAGGGGGATTGAGTGCATATTTTCGGTTACTTTATATAGCTAGACTGATATTTCTTTAATTCTTCCCGAAATTTAACCTTAGTAGGCTGCTAGTTTGTAGAGGTTAAGCTCCTCCTATCTTGAGCTACGTGGGTAGTAGTGCGCTGTAACTTTATATTTATATTACCCTTACCACTATCTTTAACTCTATTGACCTATATATATATATATTAATTTTAGGCAGTATTATGTATATAACCATACATAATACCACTAACTCCAGATCAGAGTTGACCTGAGACTAATGGCAGCGAAGGGATGACTCCTCACCGAGAGTTCCAGGGTTGTAGCCTCACCACCAAATATAGTGTGGTGTCATATCCAGGATAATCAATCCGTTGAGCAAGATTAAGATGTCAGGAAGGATGTCTCAAAATGAAAACCTTCTGTTTATTTATGTAGAAACCGCTACAAATACTAATGCTGTGCTGTCCACTTGCGACTATAAGTAATGGTGAGATCGTTTCGTGGTCGAAAGGAAGCAGACAGCAGGTCTTGTCGTCAATAGTAAAACGTTTATTATTACTTCCAGGAACAGGCTCTTCCAGGAACCGACTCTTCCAGGAAACGGCTCTAGAGAGCAGGCTGTGGGTTCTCATGCCATTTTTCTGAAAGAGAGGAAATTGCTGTTAGACGCTTATTCTAACCTTCGGGGGTAGAGTGTATTTCCATCTTGTATCTTTGATACTGCATTTTTTCCTGGGAGGGGTCACATGTATCTCTTGTCGCTCTTCATAACACACAGGTAACTGTATTTATGATGCTTAATTTCCGGGTGCAGGTCGTTTTCTTTTACAATTCCGCAGGTGTCTTTTTTAATGACACTTGCATTTCCTTCCTCGGTACCTGTTGATATAGGGGTCATTTCCAGTTCACCACACCACACACCTGCCGTATGGGATGACATGTTGTCCGGTGACATGAATCTGCCATATTGTGACACTGCCTGCACAATAATAAGATTGGTAAATAAAGTTGTTTTCAGATACAATATCTTTCTTTTTTTATAGGCTATGCATTTTCGCTCAAATCTAAACAGTACTCTGAATACTGCGCTCGTAAGAGAGTCACCTCGAATGTAATGCTGCACAATTTATTATGTTCTTACACAAAGTCTTAGCTGGATGTTGGTGGCATGATAGTAGATGTTGACTTTCCCATGAATAATCCATAGTTTGCCTAATGCTACATCACCCTGTCAGCTGGGAAAGAAAAATACACTATTTGAACCTCTGCAGAAGGGTAAAAAAACCTGTTGGCCTAGGGTGGCGACCCGTTATGCTTAGGGATGGAATCCTAGTGGCCGAGCAGTCCAAGACATGCAACATTTTACTTTGGCCCTTACTTAGGCTAGAATAATCACATCAAGCCTCAATCCTTATTGCCCTTATGACAAACCCCAACCTCTTTTATCATATATGAGCTAGTAGGCGGTACCTGAGGGTGTTACTGTCCGGGATATGGCGTTAAAATGTATCTAATGGTTAAGTTCCAATTCTGGATCTTTGGAGAGTGTGGAGTACCCCTTCATTACCATTACTTCTGGGTCCACACTGACTCGAAGTGGTAGTACCTGTTAGGGTCCCATCTATGGGTTAAATAGAAAAAATGAGTTTACAAAAATAGGTTTTAAGAAATTGAATACCCAACAATGAGAATCTAACAACCAACCAACCAACAAATCAATCTATTGTTACATACAACAGGTAAAAGGCAGCCTGAAAAAATGACGTCTGAAATGAAAGCAACGATGTATCATTGAACACTTTTCGTGGAATTTATTTTTTTCTCCTTTTTCTTCTTTTTAGTTGAGATTTGAAAGAATTTTGGTCTCTTAGTATACTTACGTTAGTTTGACGAGCGCACAACACACACACACACACACACACACACACAACACACACACACACACACACACACACACACCAGTTGATTGCTGGCAAAAATGCTGGATTAAAATCATTTCTGTCGATATAAATAGGAGGCATTACTTTTAGATCAACCCTCGGTTTCAGTCTTTTCTCTTTTCTGTGTAATTTCTCGTTTCAAATATTCTCCCTTTTTCTTTTCTTTCTTCTTGCTATTATTTCTAGGATTTGGTTTATTTTTAAGGGTATGTAAACCTATATAGAAATATATGATGTTTAGAGGTTTGGAAATCACGTTCATTTTACATGAATGATTACATTTTTTCTGTGATTATTTCTTAAAAGTATTTTTTTTTGGGGGAGGGTTGCACACGTTCCTATCGAATACGAATAATTTTTAAATAAAAAATATGATTGTCAACTTTAAGATTACTATCAAATCCAACCCCTAGATCACGTTCATCGTTTACGTTTTTGATTTTCCTGATTTTTAATTTATATTCAACATTGATATTTTTTGAACTAACATGTAATACTTTATATTTTTCTCTATTAAATTTCAATTTCCAACTGATATTATAACATTAGGTAAATCATTTATGTATATTAAGAACAACAAATGTCCCAGTATGACTAAGGAACACTGGATGGTATACACTCTGTTTTAGAATAATTGCTACCAATTTTCCTTTCATAGTTCTTTCAAAATACATCTTACAATATTTGCTATTTCTTTTATAAATACACAAATTTTAAATATTCACTAT
>CM042137.1:126277046-126282046 GCA_023376005.1 Doryteuthis pealeii | reverse complement strand
TACCGTCGGCAGGAATTACAATAAGCAGAGTGTATGCAGAAGAGGGGTGATGCCCCCCTCCAAAAAAAGGTATGTTCAGGGTATGACACTAAACTGCGCCTCACAAGGTATACTCAAGTTCTGGAGATCTGAAGAATTTAGACTACCTCTACATTACCATTACTGCCAAGTCAAATCTGAACCGGTTTACTAGTATCTATTAAGGTCTGTTTAAGAATTATTTGATCTGCATATGCCAAAAATAAACTCTTTAAAAAACAACTATATAATAAAATGTAAATACGAATGTACATTGAACACAATTCCTTAACCTCTGTGTATAAAACGACTGTTAACATGTGGACATGCCGTTATAATCAATCAATACACAATACAATATACAAAGCGGATGCCCATAGACTACATGTCTACTACATGCGTCACTTGCGCAGTATATTAAATGTCAAGTGGTGGCAACATGTTTCAAACAGGACCATTCTGAAGAGAACTGAACTCCCTGGCATGCACGAAATACTTGTCCAACGCAACCTGATTATGTACTCTCAACTGAGAGAGGGACCACGTAGAATCGGTAGACCAAAGCATAGGTACAAAGACAACATCAAGAGAAACCTGAAGGACTTGAACCTTCCCATAGGCAGTTGGCAAGACGCAACCAGAGACCGATTAAATTGGAGGAAAATGATTCGCGTGGTGTCATCATCAGATACGATGGACAGCAATGATTGATATTGAAGTTAATCGAAAATATGGTTTCATTTAACTATTTCTGCCTAATAATATTCATTTGTTTGCACAGAGTTACACGTTTCGAACTATTCCTATTTATAGTTCTCGACATCATTGAGGCCCTTATTTTAATTCAATGCTTTGATGTTATTGGGAAATTGCTTTGACGAGTGCAAACAGAAAAATATACAGGGTCAGGCAAAATGATCTGACACATTTGTAGGTTAAATAAAAGGCAAATAAAGTAAAGAAACAAAAAAGTGTTTTAATTTTCGAAAAGTACATATAATGCCATTTTGTTTTCTTTCTTTATAATGCCATTGTTTTTCGTTTCTTTTTCAGTTGCTTCCATGAATTGGACTGGTGAGCATCGCGCTTTTATTGTGGAAACGTTTATCAACATCATTTTGTATGGATGCATTTGAAGATCATTGTGAAGAATTCTTCGCAAACTTCTTTCGGAAAGTCTAAGAGCCTAGGCGCGTTTAAATGTGGAACGGAGTGGAGACTGTTGAACTGAAGCTCTTACCGCTGCCACATTTTCTGGAGTTCTGGCGGTGCGAGGTCGGCCGGTTGATTTTCGTTTCAATGCAGAGCCAGTAGCTCTGAAGTTGGTAACCCATAACAAGATCGTGTTTCGAGCTGGTACGGTATCATGTCTACCAAGATTGAAGTGCAAACGGAACGCTCTTTGTGTTGCAGTTACAGATTCGTTTGTTTTGATAAACGTTTCCACAATGAAAGCGCGATGCTCACCAGTCCAATTCATGGCAGCAATTGAAAAAGAAACGAAAAACAATGGCATTATAAAGAAAGAAAACAAAATGGCATTATATGAAAAAAATGGCATTATATGTACTTTTCGAAAATAAAAACACTTTTTTGTTTCTTTACTTCATTTGCATTTTATTAAACCTACAAATGTGTCAGATCATTTTGCCTGACCCTGTATATTCTATGGAAAACTAAAGATTTTAACGATAAGTTTAAACAAGCAATAATAAATTACTGCTTACAACCTAAAAGAAACATGAATAAATACAAATAAGTTTCAAAACAGATCTACTTGTACCCTAGATGGGCTCTTAATAGATACTGCTACCCTGGGTAGTGTGGATCTTTGGGTAATAGAAACGAAGAATGGAATAATAGCAACAAAGTGGAGACTTATCACTGGTTGCAGTTTAATGCCATGTCTAGGATATTCAAAATGTGTCATATACTGGGTATGACGTTAAACTGAATCTGCTTAAATCCCAATTCTGGAGCTCTGGGGAGTGTGGAGTACCCTTTCATCGCCATTACTCCAAGGTCTACTCTGCCCCAGTACATGTTTGGTTTTCATTTATGCGTTAAATAGAAAATTTGTTTTAAAAATGTGAATACCCATCAAGAATGAATAAAACAAAACGTATTTGGCATAAAATAACCCAACAAGGGTTTACGTGCCGTAAAAGTAAACCAACCCAAACCTCTAATATTTCGTATTTTCAAATAGGATTGAACTACAATAATAACTATTAAGCTAACTCTGTTACACCTGAGAGGTGTTAGAAAGGGGAATATACTTGGCATGGAATCTCAACAATCACAGTAAACATCAGCAACTACTTACCTGTTGCTGCCCTTATGCCACTCTAAGTTTAATAAAAGGGGGGGGGGAATTGAATTTAAGCCTCTCTCCCAGCCATAAAGAACAAAGCTTCTAAAATCCAGTCTTTTAGAATAGTGACTTCACTGAGTGGAAGGAGACACCTTGAAATATAATGAAATTAAATTGTGAAATTTGCCCACAGCCAGAAGCTGAAATGAGAGAGAGAGAGAGAGAGAGAGAGAGAGAGAGAGAGAGAGAGAGAGAGAGAGAGAGAGAGAGAACAAGAAAAGGTGGGAGAGGGGTGGTACAGAAATCAAAGGACTTGCTGTGCCTTTAAAGATTACTATCATCTCTTTTTATTTCACTATTTGCGTCAGTTTTAGGTGACATGCCTTGAAAATCGGCGTTTTGAATTCTGGATTTTTCCCGTGCAAGGTACGAACACCCACCTCTTGTATGTGCATGACCAGGCGGAAACACCAGGCTGCGCACAAAATTCGTACATGTAACTTTTAGTAAGACACATGAGTCCCAGGATCTCCGGTCTATACACTTGGTTGGCCGTTTACGTTGCGTCTTTTAAAACGGGGGACAAGCGTCATTTACGCACCAGTCAAGCAAGTAACGAGTTTCGGATGAATTCGGGTGGGGACCGACGAAATGACTTCAAGTTAATGCTTTAATAACATATTGAAAGAAATATCTGATATTAATATGTTATCGAAGCCTATCAGTGGCCTGGCGTGATGCATTAATATCGTTGTAGGGGCGTCGTAGGCGTCGATTGGAAAACATAACAACAAAGAAGGAAAGAAAAAGAAAAGAACCGGACGACCAAGCGAGCAAAAGAAGATGAAGAAAAGGTATCAGAGCAGGTAGAGACAAGGATTGGAAAACGATGGGTGATGGAGGATTGGTGTGGATGTGGGGGAGGGTTGTAGGTAAGGTTGGGGATAGTGGTTTTAGCGCGTTTATTACACGGCTGTGTTTAGTGGCCGAATGAAAGAATCAAAAATATTAGATTCTGTCTGATTTGCGGGCAAAAGTGAGATGAGAAGGAAAGCGCAGCCCGTTGAAATGGTCTAAGAATTTTGCTTTGAACGCAGTCAGGAAAAAAAAAAGTTATATGGTAGCGCTTATCACGGGAGGTTCCAAGACTGGGAGGTTGATTCGTAGAATTGCCGGAGAAAAGAAAATAATGAAGACAGAAATACGTGTCAGAGACAAAGAGCTAGGTATCTTATTACATACACACACACACACACACACACACATATATATATATATATATATATATATATATATATATATATATTCTGGCATACCTGGTGTTGCCTGGGAAATGATTACATTCATGACAATAAGAATTGCACTAAATGTTCGATAAAATACGAGGTTTTTTAAAAAGTGTTATAGGTGATACACCCTATTGACCAATGGAATGCGCCCAGGGATAATTGTGGCTTAGGAGCAAGCCAATGCGAGTGCCAATAACTCTGTTCGTTGGACGTAATTTCCACATCTCTCTATTGTATTGTCTACTTTCTGTTAATACATTTTTCTACTTTTTGTTACCCATTGTTTTGTTCTTATTTGACCCCTTAAAACCTCACAACAAAAAGTATTGAGACAAATATAAAATCAATGTAACATCTATGAAACTCGTCTTTTGGTATACTGTAAAGCTGGCGTATTTCTAAAATATTTTAACCATCTTCAAATACCTCTCTCTTAAAATATATTTTTAGTTTAGGGAAAAATGTTATTCCGCGAGAAATAAGTCTTCCTCAAATGTTTTAAGATAAACAGCATCTAATGGTGAAGTTTCAAACTTAGAGCTGCGAGGAGTGTAAAGTACTCCTTCGTCGAGGTTACTTTCAGCTCCACTCTAACCCGGAGTGGTAGTACCTGTTAAGGTCCCAGCTATTGATTAAATAGATTTTTAAATGACTTTTAAAAAAACTGAATACCCAACAAGAATGAATAAAACAAAACGTCTTCAGCGTAAAATAACCCAAAAAGAGTTGACATGCTATTAAAATCCAACCAAACCATGAACCAACTTCGCAAAATAAGGAAGGGGATATAGTGCTGTTGGGATTACCTTCCCTTTGACTGGAAGAGTTATCTTCCCGCTGGGTTTCCGAACTGACCACCAGGGGACCTCTGGTATTTAAGCGCGGGTTTTTGAAACTCCATGCTCTTTTCTACCTCTTCTGGTACGCACCCACATGGGTTAGACACATTGTCACACCTTCTCGGTGGGGGCTTCTGCCCCCCATCACTAGTAAGTGATTTTGAATGTATGGACTCTCCAGTCCTTTATTTTACTATTGTGTACATTCTTATTGTACCTGTATGTCTTATTCATGTGCCTTACATGTATTTCATTGTTACTGTATTTTATGTCTTATTTCTGTGCTATTAAATAAAATTGTTTCAATAATAACCTTGAATCTTACAGTGCAATTGGAAATCTGTATTAAAGACAGATTTCAAAGCAGGAAGTAGGAAAAAAATTATGATATAATAAAATAGATGATAAACATGGTCAAATATGGGGAGGCACTTTTTAAATGAATTATATCAGATTGTTGTCCCAACATGAAATAGCACCAAAGATTGAATTTTCTATAAAATTTAATCCGTTTATATCTATCTATCTTTCTATCTATCT
>CM042137.1:126262046-126272046 GCA_023376005.1 Doryteuthis pealeii | reverse complement strand
TAAACCGAATGTCCAGTACAAGACGATAGACGACGGCGACATCGCACCGGCTGTCGACTGACCAGAACCTGTAGCCGGCGATCTGTGTTAAATAACAAACCATTCACTGTAATTCGCTACGGTCAACTGGGTCAGGCAATAAGTTAAGGGCGTTGATCATCGATAGCTGTATCGGTGGCCAAACAGAAAAGACCGGACACAATAGAGTTTAGGTAATTAATACTGTTTGAGTCACGATGAAGAATCATCGGTGCTTTTCTGTCGCGTCAGAAAAATTTCGCTTTTTCTTTTGGCGTGCATTCTTCCACTTTCGCGGTTCGCATTCATTTTGATTTTAGTCTCTTTTTCTTTTCTTTCGGTTTTTCTTATTGTTTGATTATTTCTTCCTTTTTTTCCTTTTATTTTTATTCCTTTGCTTTGTAAGGCACAAGGCCAAAAAAAGAAGAAATATGGTTGGTCTAGTCCATAAGAGAGCCAACCTAGAATCTTTTGTAGCACTGTTAGAAGGGCTTAGAATACGTTGACTTTATCTCCTATAGAAAGGTAAGATCATCCACCCCCCTCCCCCCAAAAAGTTGTTATGGGTATGACAATAACCTGCCTCTGATTTTAAGGATCCAGTTTTAAAGATTTGAGGAATGTGGAGTGTCTTTTCATTCAATTACTTCCAGGTCCACTCTGATCCAAAGTGGTTGTAACTGTTGTTTCCATTCAAGGGTCAAATAAATATGTTTGTTTTTTTTTGCAAGGAATTTTATGGTTCTAAATAACAAATGATAATGAAAAAAACCCAGAAGTAATTATTCTTAATATAAATAATTTACATAGTTATATGGCTTCAAGTATTCCTCTCATATACTAATAATTAATAAACAATTATATTGTTTATGGTAACTTTACCTATTTAATAATAATAATGATCATATTTGTTTCCGATTTGTTATATGGTTTCTACGAATACAAATACATTGGGCACCTATATATGGTGTCTCTCATACGAAATATTTGCAAACCGTGATATGCTTTCCAGTATTCCTATTTAATATTAGTAATTTGAAAACAATTATATGTTCTTTAAGCAATAATACAGTTTCAAGTCAGTAATAATACTAATTCTTTGTAAATAATAATAATAATAATAATAATAATAATAATAATAATAATAATAATAAAAAGATCTATTTGACCCATAGACTGTAAACAAACAGGCAGTGCCCTTTCCGATCAGAGTGAACCTAGAAATAATGGCAACGAAATCTGCAGAACTGGAACTTCAGTACCGGATGATGTGTCACACTCTAGATACCCCTTTCAGCAGATGGATCTTAACCCTCGGCAGGGGATACAATCAGCGGATTCTGCCGATAGAGACAGTGTGTTAAGAATTAAGCGTTTAGTATTTACGAATTTCGTTTATAAAAGAAAACCTTGACTTTCTTCTTCAAAGGCTTCCAAAATTCATGATCATGGAAATATCATGGGAGTTTTCCGGTGCTAATGAAGTCCCCCGGACCACTCTCGTATATTTATTTGCTAGTGTCCTTAGCCTCACGACAATTGGATTTTGAATTCAAAGTTGTTGTTCCATAGCTAAAGGTCCCAGTTTAACCTATTATTTTATCTATTTAACACAACTTCATAGTCATAATTTAAACGAGGTTGGTTGATATTTGTCACCCCAAACCCGACTACTTTGAATACAGAGTTGTCCGTCTTTAAGTCTGGTTGCTAAATCTAACTAATGAAATTAGTTCGCCATGGGTATGATGTGACAAAAGTAGTAGTACCTATTGATCCACTCTGGGCTAGATTAGTATTACCGAATTGTCCAATCTGAGCTGTATTAGCAGTACCTATTAGTCCACTGAGCTGGATTAGTAGTATCTATTGCTATACCATGAACTGGATTAGTATTACCCATTGGTTGACTCTGAGCTGGATTAGTAGTATCTATTGGTCCACTGACCTGGATTAGTATTACCTATTGGTCCACTGAGCTAGATTAGTATTACCTATTGGTTGACTCTGAGCTGGATTAGTAGTATCTATTGGTCCACTGACCTGGATTAGTATTACCTATTGGTCCACTAAGCTAGATTACTATTACCTATTGGTTGACTCTGAGCTGGATTAGTATTACCTATTGGTCTTATGTTTCTATTTATTAGATAGGAATAATTGATGTCATATAACCGTGAACTATTTGTATTAAGAATAGTTACATGAACTTAAAATTGTTTACAAGGGATTATTATTAATTACTTGGAACCATTTAACTATGTACAAAAGAATCTCTTAAGAAACAACTACACAAAAAATGAAACGCACAATGAACGCGATTCGCTAACCTCTAGCCATAAAATATACCAATACGGATTGATCTGCCGCTAAAATGAATCAATCAATTAATCAGGCATTCGATTTTGTATTATTGCAAATTGAATGCAATCTAAAAAAAATAAAAAATAAAACAAATGAATGACATGCAATACTCCACTTTGGCCCTATCTTGGGCTAGACGGGCGGTCGGCTGGTCATGTCAAGCCCTAGCACCTATATGATTTTCCCAGCCCTATTGCCCTATTGCAAGCCCCACCCCTTTTTATCATATGGGTGCAAGAAGGCGGTGGCTACGGGTCTACATGTCCTGGAATTGACGTTAAACTCTATCTGATGGTGAGGTTCCAGTTTTGGAGGTTTGGGGAATGTGGAGCACCCCTTCATCACCATTGCTCCCTGGTCCACTCTGACCCGGAGTGGTAGTACCTGTTAGGGTCACATCTATGGGTTAAATAGAAAAATGTATTTATAAAAAAAATTGTATTATCCATTAAGAATTGATTTATTTCAAAACTTTATCGGCATTAAATGACCCAGTGAGGTTGATATGCCGTAAAACAAAACAAACCAAATCAAAACAAAAAAATGAGTCTCATTATTTTCTATACAAAACAGAGAGTCTGATTACTTAATAGATTCACCTTGTAGAGAAGATCTTTTTTATTTCTTTTTTTTTAATTATATTTCTTTCTGTTTTTCCCGTTTTCTATCAATAGACGTTCGATTCTCAGCTGAATTCAAACATCTTATCTTTCCGTTTCTCTTCTTCCTACGTTCTTTGTTGGTGTATGTTCAATTCTAATTATTGTAGCTCTCCGCCTTCTCTAGCGTCAATCAGACTCGATCAACAAACCTACGTGTACATACTGGGGCTGGGGGGCGACAGAAATTCGCTTGCAATAGTCCGAGTTTGGGTAGATTTGTGGGATGCCTGGGTGAGGACAAGGTGAGTTGGGACCCCGAGATGAAACTTACGCTGCAAGCTGTGTCCCGGATGTTTATTGCAAGGCGACATATTTCTTTGTTCTGTCTAATTAGTCGGCAAAATCCGTATTTCCTGTCGAAGTCGAAAGTCGAAACGCAGCCGGGATTGGGATGAGTCAGACGAAACGGACAAGATGATTGAAAAAGGCTTCGGTGAACAATTTCGCAGAGGTAGGGCAGATCTGAAACACCCAAAAAAGGACAATAAAGAAAAGAAGAAAAGAAAATGAAAGAAGAGAAAAGAAAAAAAATGTGAAGAAGAGAAAACGAAAACGACAAAAGAACAATGTAAAAGAAAAAAGAAAAAGAAAAAAAAAAGAAGAAGAAACTTGGAAGAAAGAAACAATGGAAGTAATGAAAGAAAAAAAAGAAGAAAGATCAATGAAAAAATGAAAAATATAAGAAGAAATTTACAATGTTTCGGTGTCAAAAAGTAATAATATGAGTTACTTGAAGTGTAATGAGGAATATATATATATATATATATATATATATATATATATATATATATATATATATATATATATATATATATATAGTTAAACCTAATGTGTCAGATATACCTACTAACAGATATATCTAATGTAAACTAAACTTTAGTTTATGCTAATTTATTTGGATCACGGTGGTGGTGGTGGGGGGTGTATAATAGTGCGATTACTCCACGTCTTTTTAGTCAGATATTTGCCCTGGTGAGCTACTAAGCGAATAGTAGGTATATCTGACTCATTAGGTTTAACTTTTTCATTTTTTCTACTTAAATATATATATATATATATATATATATATATATATATATATATATATATATATAATATATATTTCTTCTTTAGCTAAGTGTTATAGTATTAACCGATTATTTTCGGTTGGTACGACTATCTTGGTATTTTCTTTTTTCAATTTTTTTCCCCAGGTGATGTTTGGTAGTATATTTTTACAATTAATCAAACTATTTTCCCGGGTTTTTCTTACCGCAAATGTTTACCAATCAGTTTGATATATATATATATATATATATATATATATATATATACTGAAGAAAAACCAAATTGCAGCATCCTGAAAGACGACGCTGATCTTGAATTAGTGAGAGAAGACTTATGGGGTTTGGTGCTGTTCAAAAAGCCTTATTTTTTAACATGAGTACACAACAATTGAGAAAAAAGGAATTTAAAAGGCCTTGATGAATTGAGAAAAAATTCTCAAATACTCTTTGGACTTTTAAACGAAACGCTTGGAAAGAAAGTTTTATAGAAATTACACAAGAATGCTGCTTGCTTTCTTGAACAAATTCTTGCAGCAGCTTCCACCAAAAAGCAACTACTTACTTCCTATCTTGCAAGTTGTCCTAGTAATACGACATGCTGAAGACTGTTGTACAGGTAGGACAAAATCATGAGAGGTTCTCCTGTGGATAACCACGCATGGACATACCAGAATAGGCCGACTAGAAAAAAAACTTACATTGATCAGGTCTATGCGGACATTGGATTTTGTACAGAGAGCTCCTCCCCCACATCTCTCCTCTCTCTCTCTCTCTCTCTCTCTCTCTCTCTCTCTCTCTCTCTCTCTCTCTAATTGTCTCCATCAGTCATGGCCCCAGGGAGGTCCACAGCGCAGCATCTAGAATCCGCAAAGAGCTGATTGATATAGGTTTTTGCTGGTCGGCTTATTCTAGTGTGTTCATGTGTAGGTATTCACGGGAGAACGTCAATTATGAGTTCGTCTTTACTTCTCCAACAGTGATGAGTTAACAAAACAGAGAAAGGTAGAAATTACCATTAGACGTTTTGGTTATTTATTTTTAAATCCCGACCATTTTAGGCCATGGGTCATCATCGGGAGATGTTTATTTCAAGATGGTTTGCTTTCAAGATTGGGATGTACGATTAAAAGGGTTAACATTCCAATCATAAAATCAACGTTTTTATCAATATTTCATACGAATATGAGAAACATGGATATCGTAATAAAACATTTTCAAACTTTAAATCTCCCTGTCAGCGGGGTGCAGATTAAGCTGACTGTATCCCCTATGGTGGGTAAACACCCCACAAAAAGAGAAATAACACCAGATTACATCCGATAGTGAGGATCTAATTTTGGAAATCTGGGAAGTGTGGAGTACCCCTTTATGGCCATTATTCCATTCTGACATAAAGTGTTTGTACATACTAAGGGTGAAATACATCTGTTTAAAAAGAATTCGTATTAAATAGAAGCATGTGCAAACAAAACACGAAAAAACAGCACACAAAAATATAAATATGAACGTGATTCCCTAACTTCTACTTATAGAATAGCCCTCAGACGAGTTGAAATGCCGTTGAAATGAATCAAATTTGAAAATAATAGAAAGTGTTTACTTTTGTATGAAGTAGTACTTAGTATGAAGCAGACTATACAAGTTAATGAAATTGTGTTTGCATATATATATATATATATATATATATATATGTGTGTGTGTGTGTGTGTGTGTGTGTGTGTGTGTGTGACTGTATGTAGTGTGTGTGTGTGGATTTTATATGGAAATGGTGACTTACCGGTGAAATTGGTCACAATAGTTAGTTGATGCAAGTTTCACAATGATAAGACAGTGATATAACAAATATAAAGTGCTCAATACGTGAGTAGAGCAAATTTATTATTCTAATGGTATATGCAGGAATAACCTACTCGAGTTTCACCATAACGATCTTCAAGGTTAAATCCACTGAATTAATCAACATATTAGTGACAGATTCTGTCACTCACCGTTATAACCACAAATACACGCGTGAAATCGGTTGTAATTAATCAATATGTTGATTAATTCAGTGGATTTAATCCTGAAGATCCTTATGGTGAAACTCGAGTAGGTTATTCCTGTGTATACCATTAAAATTATATATGTATATGTGTGTGTGTGCGTGTGTGTGCGTCCGTGTGTGTGTGTGTGTGTGTGTGTGTGTGTGTGTGTTTTGTGCCTGTTTGCATGTGTTTATGTATTCCTATTTGGATGTGGTTGCTTTTGATATATATATATATATATATATATATATATATATATATATATATATATATGCGATTTGCGGGAAGGCACAAAAATAGAGCAAGAAATTACTTTAAAGAATGATGACAGAGAGAGAATAACTAATTGGATCAGGACTGGTGATATCTTGTTAAATGAACGAGAGAAAAAAATCAAGCGTGGGTGTGTCGGGGAGAGAGAGAGAGAGAGAGAGAGAGAGAGAGAGAGAGAGAGAGAGAGAGAGAGAAAGAAAGAAGAAAGAAAGAAAAAGCAGTACATTGGCGGCAAGTTGACGTAGGTGAGCGGTCGTCAAGTTTCGCTAGGACTTGGAAGGGTCAAGGGTCATTGCCGAAATGTTTCTAGTGCGACATAATTAATTCCGAGAGTCGGCCCAACTTCGACCTCTCTCCGACCAATTCGCCTTACACAGGAAATTACCTCGTCAAACAGACTTTACGTTTCGCTTTCCGATTGAGATTTCCAATTCCAAAGAATTCGAATCACAACAATCCACAATTCTTCAATTAATAAACATTTCGGAGCTTTTTCTCTTTCACTCGGACATTTTTTTTCCTTTTTCTTTTTGCTTTCTTTGTTTTCTGTTTTTAGCTTTTTTTTTTCTTTTCATCTTTCTATTTATGTATTTATTAATTACACTTTCTTTTTTTCTTTCTTTCTTTCTTTCTTTTTTCTTTCCTTTTGAATGGGAAACCAACATTTTTTCCATTTCTTTTCTTCATTTCTTTCTATTTGTTGCAATGTTTCTTTGTTACTCTCTTTGTTTCTTTGTTTGTTTCGTTGTTTTTTCTCTTTATTTGATTGTTTGTTTCTTTGTATTCTTGTGTTTTGTTCTTTGTTTCTTTGTTTATATGTTTCTTTGTTTCTTTTTTCATGTTTTGTTTCTTCGTTTCTTTCTGTCTTTCTTTGTTTCCTTTTGTTTCTTTGTTTCTCTCTTTTTCGGTTTCTTTTCTGTTTCTTTTATTTTTTCTTTGTTTCTAATTTTGTTTCTTTGTTTATATGTTTCTTTCGTTGCTTCTTTGTTTATTTTCTTTTGTTTCTTTTCATCTGTGTGTTGGTATTTTTCTCGTCATATCATCCTTTTTTATTTATTCATTTCATCCTTTACTTTCTTTCTTTCTTTCTTTTATCAGTTTTCTATTTTTGTTTTTATTCCATAATTTCAAATTCTCTCGCATAGATTTATTTCCTCTTTATTTTTTCTTTCTCATTAGTTTTCTTCTTTTTTTTCATTGATTTCACCCCCTGTGAAACTTCTTTCTTCTATTCTTTTCCCTCTTTCTCCTTTCATCTACTCACCTACTCCTTCTATCAAACTGTTTTCTTTCATTCTGTGTTCATTCTTATATTTTCTCTCATTCAGTTTTACGAGCGTCAACTGAAAGGTTCTTAGGCAGACCAAGACACACTCTTAGAATGTGATCAAATGTGATTTATCTTTCAATATAAACCCCATTTGCGTTCTACACAATTGGTGTTTTAGTGTTTGGACCCCACTGATCAAAAACACATCTATAGCAGATATGACGCCATCAATAGAACGTTTCATCCACCCTCATTTACCAACCTCCACACGAGCAGGATATGACACAAGATCAATTTATTTAGAGGATTTAAACAGGTTTGAATGCAGTTTTCGTTCTTATAGGCTGGTTTCCTAACCAAGGTTAAAGAGACCAGTCTTCCCTTCTATTCAACCATAGCTGGAAGTAGAATAGTGATTCCCTTTCCCAAGACGAAATACGCTATCCAATGTAAACCCTCGTCCAGGATTTGAACCGGGGTCACGAGTCCATTCCCTGGATCTAACATTACACCACAGCCTTCAATAGAATTTCAACCCTCATATATCCCACTCACAGAAATCTATTATTACATTGGTCCTCGCAATTACCTAAATATTATTTTATTTGTCAGAAAAATGAAACAGTTTGGTGAAAAAGAAAATCATTTCAAAAATAAGTTTAGTGTTCATTAATATTTTTTTTCTTCATATTCATTCAAATTTTATTTTAGTTTAAATTCTCAGGGGAAGATTACTGTAATATATATTTTAAAACGAGATTATAAGTACAATTTCTAATGTTTAATAGAAATTAGAGTTTTCCACAAATATTCTAAATTCATCTGTATATTTATATATTATATAATATATTTGTAATATTTATGTAAATGTGTGTGTGTTTTGTTTATTTATTGAGTCATTGTTAACATTGATAAACCTTTTATACTAAAGAATAATTAAAACATTCGATTTCCTGGTTATTTATACAAAAAAATAAATATACAAGCCAATCCTATTAAAAATAAAAAATTAATTTTTTTTAAAATAGCATGATATTTATAGTTGAACATTATATATTCAAAATGGATATCATTATGCATTATTGATTACCAAACTCCGCTCGGCTGAAACGCTTTAACCAAAACTATGAATATGTAGCAATCCAAAAATAAGTCCTCTTTTTTTCTTTTTTTTTCTTTTTTTTGGTGAGGGTGCAGGGATATTACAAAGTTTCAAATTCTCTAGTTGTTCATAATGAATAATATTTAATATATCTTTTACTTGTATTATGTTCCACAAGAAATGATACAATTTTGATTTGAAGGAAAAGAATATAAAAAAATATCTAGTATGTACTTATTCATGGGCAATACTTTATGCAGACCGACGATTTTCTTCTAATGGGGCTTGTTCATTTTTATATGTTGCTTTATTGAAAAAAGAAAACAGGTTTGAGAAAACAAGAATAAATATTTTTATAGTTTTTCAATCATGTTTAGAAGATGTTTTTTTTTTTTTTTTTACTAAATAATCGTGTGTTTTTTATTGCCGTATTGTTATTTAACTTATTGCAGCTACTCTGAAAGAAATGTTAAATGTTGTTCTTTTTAAATTTTATTTTTTAATTATCTTCATGAATATTATTTTTGCTCAAAAACCAAGACCTTGTGATATTTAATGTGTATATATATTTACTTTGTCATTTAATGTTTTATTTTTGAAGTTTCTTCCGGACATACATATACACACAACTGCCCTTTATATATGTATAGATAAAGTCAGATTTGGACGGTTAGATTTTACGGCATGTCAACACTTGCTGAGTTATTTTATGCTAAAGAGATTTTTATTTTATTCATTCTTGTTAGTTATTCAATTTCTTTTAGACTCACTTAAAAAAAATCTATTTAACCTACAGATGGGATCCTAACAGGTACTACCACTCCAGGTTCAAATGGACCTAGTCGCAATGAAGGGGTACTCCACACTCCTCAGAGCTCCAGAATTGGAACCTCACCACTAGATGCAGTTTAAATAATCGTGTGTTTTTTTTCAGTTTTTTTTTGTTGTTTTTTTCGTTATTGCCGTATTGTTATTTGCCTTATTGCAAATCTAACTACCCACCTACAAATAAGAATAAGAACATTCTTTAACCTTTTAATTTTAAAACACAAGGGAAATATATTTATTGACGAAAATGGATTACCCCACAAAAAAAAAAGTTCAATTACTTCATTTAACTTTTTTTAATGTAAAATTAGATAGATAGATAGATATCAAGTGTTTCCTAGATAGGATTTAACCAAAATTGAGAATTCAAACGTATATATAGAGGTTTGCGTATATATGTTTTTTTTTACATA
>CM042137.1:126252046-126254546 GCA_023376005.1 Doryteuthis pealeii | reverse complement strand
ATTTTCTCTTACAACACACACCATACATTGTCATATATATATATATATATATATATATATATATATATATATATATATATATATATATATATATATATATATATATATATATATATATATATATATTCGTGAAAGTGAAGACGAAATGAAAATAGAATGTCTAAAAAAGAAATCACTCTATGCTTAAAAATATGTTCATGTATTCGTTATGAATTTATGTGCGATCGTCCAACTATTACTGGATGTCATTTTAAAGATATGGCTGTACACTATGGTAGGTCGATTTAAGAACTGTAACGTCTCCCGTATGGCGAAAGTTGCAAATTAAAATACAAAGTTGCACACAAAATATGTTTTTTTTAACTTGCCCTTCTTTGAGGGAATAGATTTCAATATTTTAAAATTTTATCACTGCTATAGCTTAATTATTAAATAAAAAGTAGCCTATCAGAGGTGCCGTTTGTGATGGGTGCATATTTTCAATTTGAATTGTAGTTATGATATTATATTCGTTTCGTTTAAAATTATAACTTTTTCTTCTTAAATACTGAAATTGCTAAATTCCCAACCAATTTCTATGCTAAATGTTGTGAAAACGAGGATTTTTGGTTCATTTTAGTAGACGATACTTAATGTTATTTCCTCAAACAATGGTGCAAGTAAGATATCTAGTTTTGGGGAGCAATATTTACTATACCAGCATACAACTTTGACTGTTTGAGATAATTTGATGTTAAAACAAAAAGTGAAAAAATCAACCACCCTTACCCTACATGGTTATGCTACCCAATATTCCATGTAATTTTAATACCAAAACCGAATATTTTCCGAATTTTGGGCAGAGTCTTCAAATAGTGCTAGGTTACGAGGATGGGCTAAAAAGTCTATAGGCTGATAATTGTATATGATGACGTCATATCCGCTGTCAATTACTTTTTTTTATCAATGCAACACTGATGGAAGAAATGTGTAGACCGTACCGGGCAGTATGTTGAAAAATAAACCTCATTTGGTGTCAATCCATGGGAGTACCTTAGTTAGCACATGGCCATTTCAGTTTGTCGTAAATCTTCTAGACAGTCTTTATAATTCGAGTCCTGTTGAAGGTTGCTAAAACCGAAACGCTATAATGTCGACTTTTCCATCTTGAATAAATTCATCTTTTTGGAATACTTTTTTTTTTTTAATTTCGATATACCATCGGATATATTTCCCTATTTTACTTCTATATAAATATATATACATATACATACATAGATACATATTATATATATATATATATATATATATATATATATATATATATACAAATTCCATTAAACAAAACAGAATCCTCATTATTTCTAAGTTGTCTTATTCTTTTTTCAAGCTTCCTAATAATTATTTCGATCTTACAATCTTGAAAAGCATTAATGATTTCTCCGAAAGAGCCATTTTTGTCTGAACAAGGACTTTCGGTTCTTATTCGAACCATTATCAAAATAGATTATAAAATGGTTAATGTTTAACTAAGATAATAGTTTTGTTTTTATCACACACACACACACACACACACACACACACACACATATATATATATATATATATATATATATATATATATATATATATATATATAATGCTAAATCTCTAAGTCTTTTGTTATTTCTTTCCTTATATATTTGCTCTGTGACTCTAACATTAAGAGCACACATTGAGCTCTCAAACTGCGACAGGTTTTTAAAATAAAACTCTTGTGTCGTAAGGAAGATTTTTTCTCTGGACTTTTGGATTATATATATATATATATATATATATATATATATATATACGTACACTCACACACACATACACACACACACACACACACACACATATATATATATATATTATATATATATATATATATATAAGTTGCGACCCTACGTAATCAATGTAACTTGGGCACATACAAATTGAGTGTTTGTTTCAGTGGCCATTATAATCTTTGATGCCACACGCTCAATATCTTGTTCAGTGGAAAATATCACAGGTTTATTTACTTAGGCACAATAACACAGACCAGCACACACACAAACACAAATACGCCCAAATCTTGTGCCTCGAATCTTTTGGCACCGATGTTTTATTATTAAACTCCCTTCATACAATATTATAATAAACAAGAAAAAAAAAACCTTTTACTTTGTAAATTTACCTGTTTAGTTGAAACATAAATATATGAATATATACATATCCGCTCCGTACTTGAAATGTTACATAATTATTAGATTCCTAATATTTATGTACAGTAGTGTAGAAACCAAAGTGGTTGTTATAAGTTCAGCCGGCGGCCTTGAAGGATTGAATGACAAGGCTTGACCTCAGTCCTGATCCTCCTTCCGGTGGATACCGTGAGAATCGATGGAGAAGACCCTCTTCCGGTTTAGATTAGAAAGAGATTTTTAGTCAGATCGGCCAAAGCCACGACGGTGGGAAGTCGTATTATGCACGGTGCTGGCTCAATCTGCGCAGGTAGTCT
>CM042137.1:126237046-126247046 GCA_023376005.1 Doryteuthis pealeii | reverse complement strand
AAATATTAAGAATAAATCAAAGGTTAACAAACAACACCATAGTTACCTTATTTTTCTTTACACTTGCATTGTGATAGCCTTCAAAACCAACCACCAAACCAATATAAACACAATGCGTCAAGCAAATTATGAAACACTTTTATCAAAATGAAAGAATATTTACTTTATGAAATCAATGAAATATGAAGAATATTTAGAAAGAAATGAATGAAAGAAAGTTTAGACATTAAAACAAAATAACATTTTATAAATATTTAGAATGTATAATGCGTTAAAAATGAAGGAATCTTTTACATTTAAAACAAATCCACGGAGAAAATAATTAAATAATTTGAAGATAAAAGAAAATACAATGAAGGAATAAGACCTTGGTGTGAATGTGGACGCTGAATTAATTTTTTCCAAACACATAGAAATACAAGTAAATAAAGCAAACAAGATATTAGGATTAATACGAAGGTCATATGAATACATGGATAAAGAAATGCTGAAAATATCATTCATTGCATTGGTAAGACCTCATTTGGAATTTGCTAATGTGATTTGGAGTACAAGACTAATCGAGAACATAAAACTCATTGAGGGGGTTCAGAAGAGAGCTACTACTAAAGTAATGAATGATTTTTAAAAAAACCTTTCGTATGAAGAAAGACTTATGAAGAATACATTTTGAATTAATACACCATTGGTGTAGACAAATCGGCAAGTCAACTGTATTTTATTTCTCTGAATGTTTGAGATGAGGCTTGATGATTACTATTATCTGCGTTATTCGGACTATTGTCCCCATTTTCATTGTTATCAGTACAACGTTTCGGTCGATATGCCCTCCAGCCTTCTTCAGGTATTTCTTGTCGGACTCGGGAAACTTCTCGGACTCGGAACCTTCTTGTCGTAATCGGGAACCTTCTTGTCATAATCGGCGGCCATCACAGAAATTTGAACCCAACTTTATATTCAGGATACCCCCGTGGACTAAATAAAGGGTTAGGTTCAAAGTTCCGTGATGGCTCCCGATTACGACAAGAAGGTTCCCGAGTCCGAGAAGGTTCCCGAGTCCGACAAGAAATACCCGAAGAAGGCCGGAGGACATATCGGCCGAAACGTTGGACAGATAACAATGAAGATGAGATCAATAGTCCGAATAACGCAGATACTAGTAATCAACTGCATTTATTTAGATCTTAAAACATATAGATGTACTTATCGATTAAAACCAAAGAAAAATGAACGATTATTTATATTCCTAGTGCAAAGATAAATCATTATTTAAAGTATAAAAACTAAAACCAAATGACTAATATACGAAGTAGTAATGAATGGATATTGAGGATTTAAAAAATGAAAATATTTACAAGCAAAAACAAAAGAGAAAATTAATATTTGATTAGTTTATCATTATTAAAACAAACAAAACATTAAAACGAACAAAACATTAAAACAAACAAAACATTAAAACAAATTATATCGACAAAATAGATGTACAAAAACCATATTGGATTGTTTCATTTATTTTAATGGCATTTCAACCGATCTAGGGTTGTTTTATGCCTAGATGTAAGGAATGCATTCATTGTACGTTTATATTTACATTGTGTGCAGAAATTTCTTAAGAGTTTGCTTCTCCACACGGTCTTATAGAATACGAATGATTTTAAACATTTCTAGTTGACTCGTAGATTGGACCTGAAAAGGTACTACCACTCCCAGTCAGAGTGTACCTGGGAGTGATGACAATGAAGTGGTACTTTACACTCCTCAGATTTCCAGAACTGGAACCTCACTATCAGATGGAGTTTACTGTCAAACACAGGACCTCCCTTTTTTAGTGTATGTGTGTGTGTGTGCGGGGGGGGGGGCGTCTTACCATACTTCTAGGTTAGTATGAATGAATAATGAATGGATATTGAAAATTTAAAACAAAGTAAGTAATAGTTAAAAGAGAAAATAAGAAATATTTTAATGTTTAAACAAATGAAGAATTACAACAAAATAATCGGACCAAATAGACCAACGAAAGTTCTATTTGAATGCAGAACAAGCGAAAAAGATAATAGAGAGAAGGAAATGATAAAGAGTAAAGTAATGAGAAGAAAGCAAGGGGGTGGAGGAGGGGAAGGGAGGAAATAAGGGAGGGAGAGGGGTAAGGAAGTAGGAAGGGAGAAACGAAGGAAGAAGGAAGCATGGAGGAAGAGAGGAATGGAGGAAAGAAGGGAGGGAGAAGAGTAAGGAAGTAGGACGGGAGAAAGGAAAGGAGAAGGAAGCATGGAGGAAGAGACGAAGGGAGGAAAGAAGGAAGGAATAGAGAATAACAAATATCAAACAGAAAAGGACAATGACATAAAGGAATGAAAGGGGTTAAATAGAATAATTAGGAAAATAAATAAAGAAAAAAAGAAAAGTGATCCATGAGGAAATAAAATATCAAAATTAAACAGAGTTTCTGCGTTTGATATCAATTAGAATTATTTCATTTTTTTTCTTCTTTCAAAGATGGAATAATTTTCCTTTTGGATTTTAAATAAAGATTACAAAGTTTTCTAATTTCCGTCTGACGTTTGTCTGATTCTCTAAGTCCATAACTTAAATGTTTAATGGGAATTAAACATTTAAGTTATAGACTAATAGTATTTAATGTAAGTACCAAGAAACATTGTATGAATGAAGCTCATAGGTTTACATTTCATATTAAACGTAAGAACATCGTATGATGTTTGACAGCGGGTACACTAGTATATATATATATATATATATATATATATATATATATATATATATATATATATTATAATAGAGATTGTTTGTTTGTCTGTCTGTAACCGAAACTACATTACTTCTCAACTCACAATCCCCTTTGTTATTTATTTGACCATGATTGTTATTTTTATTTAAACCTCAATTATTAATAAAATTATTTTACATTATTAATACTTTTGACTTTATCTACATTCTAATAACATGCATTTGTATTTATATATGCAACAAAATAGCGGGTTACAGTGTGAAAAGTAAAGCTAATTTGCATATTGATATTAAAAGTTTAATTTTATTAAATACGCGCTTGGTATTATTGATTTCTAATTGTTTGGTTTTTTCTTAATGAATATGAGCAAAAATCTCGGGGATAAATCTTAAAAGAAATCCATTAGTATAAAGAAATAACAGTAATTTTATTCTTTACTTCCTAATTGAACTAAATAGTTAAATTAGGAAAATTCAGTAATAAAAGGAGGGAGTGATGAAAATGATGGAAGACTTAGTTTCAAAGTTGTTCTATTCTTCGATTTCCCTCTGATTCAAATCCTTTTATTTGGATTCTTATTTAGTTTCAAAAGTATTTCAAATTTAACATATTTAATTACATTAAAATTCAAATACTTGCAGCCGGAGGGTGCATATATTTGCTAGTATATATAAATGTTTTACGGAAAATGGAGGAATCCTAAGCGCATGCGCACATATACAGATATGCACATTAAACTAACAAAGATTTAAAAGATTTCGGACAAGTTATCTCCCTTATATGTTGTTATGGACCAATAATTACGAGCGAAGCGCTTCATTATTTATTTATTTAGATTGATAATCATCAATGAGTCTATCGATCGAACTAAACAATCGATTTTGCCGAGTTTTTCAACTGCTCTACTCTATAAAAGAGTAAGAAAAAGGTCGATGAATCGAACTGATAATTTTGCGCTCTTATCAGAAAATCTTAATAGAAAATAAAACAAATAAGACACAAGAATTATCTGATCATTTAATAAGAACGAAAATGTCGTTCATATTGATCATTCAGTAGCGAGGTTATTATGTTTTCTAGGCATTTAAAATAATAAAACTGAAAAATGTGGTTTTAAGTTGTTGGTTTTTTTTAAAGCAAAAAATGAATAGAATAAATAAAATCGTAAAAATACATGAAATATACACATTTAAACACACGTATGCGGACATCTCGAAACACTAAAAAAATATTGGAATAAGATGAGAAAAATACAAAAAAAAAAGACAACAAATAATCGAAACCAAACCTTAGCAATAAAAACTAGTCATTATTATCTTTCATCTAAAAATAAAACAAAAAAAGATATATCAGCATTCTACTACGAACAGACATATGACAATAAAGATGTTGGTGATTACAATAAAAAAAACGTATATCGTTCAATGCCATCTTTTAAAATAACGAAATTCATTTTCTTTTTTAATATTGAAAGCACAATATTTTTTAATTTGAAAATTGAATTAAAATATCTTATACCTATAATATTTTATATTCGCTAGTAATCCTTGCCTTTCTTCATAATAATTGACCATGGTGGTTTTCTGATTTTTAATGCACATCAAATGTTGAAGGATAAAGAAAACAAAGTACTTTAAAATTGAGTGATTAATCATATTTTTTTTTCATGACACAGGTTATAAGTTAAGATAGTTTAGAGGCAACGAAATGATGATAACCTTGGCGGTTAACTGGTCGTCATCAAACGCGGTTGACTGTGTCTACGTTATCTTAACTGAGTTATATGTGGTCTATCACCGATATTGAGTAATCTTTATTTATAAATATACCAAACTATATATATATATATATATATATATATATATATATATATATATATATAATATATATTGAAGGATATGTGCTTAATTGAAGTCATACCTAATTTTTGAAAATTAATTAATTAATAATTAATGAATTTAGGCGGGCATATATGTTCAAATGTAAGGCAAACAGATCGAGAAAATGTCAATCCCTGAATGTACATTTCGACCTTTTCAGGGATTGACATTTTCTCGATCTGTTTGCCTTACATTCATTAATTATTAACTAATTAATTTTCAAAAATTAGGTATGACTTCAATTAAGCATATATCCTCCAAAAATTGTCGGCTAAAAGCCATATCAAATAAACACAGTGTTTATTTACGTACTCTCATATATATATATATGTATATATATATATATATGTGTGTGTGTGTGTGTGTGTGTGTGTGTGTGTGTAAGTTTGTGTGTGTTAGGGGATCGAGCTAGCCAAAGTAACGGAGTACAAGAATAGTGGAGTCGGACAGTTCAGCCGACGAAAGCTACCACTTTTCTTTTTGTGAGATCAGGGTGGAGTGTAGCGAGAGGTGAAGTAAGATAACACGTGAGACTACACAGATTGAACTCACAAACTCAAGGTTGTGAGTAGTGACTCGAGGTAAGCCTCCTGTCACCCCTGTTGGTTGGAGTGGTTCGGCCGTTGAGGAGGCATAAAACCCAAGACTGTTTCTCGGTGAGAGGATTACTGATTTCAGCTAGGAGAACTGATTTTCCTTGTCAGTCTAGACGACTACACTTGCGACGAGTGACGACTTGAAGACACGAAAGATATATATATATATATATATATATATATATATATATATATATATATATATATATATATAAGTAAAGAAATAACAAAAGACTTAGAGATTTAGCATTATAGTCTATTTCAGGGAGCTTAGACAAATAGTCTAACTCTCCCGACTCATCAGATGCGCATCTGATGAGTCGGAAGAGTTAGACTATTTGTCTAAACTCCCTGAAATAGACTATAAGCTAAATCTCTAAGTCTTTTGTTGTTTCTTTACTTATATATTTGCTCTGTGACTCTATCATTAAGAGCACACATTGAGCTCTCAAACTGCGACAGGTTTTTTAAATAAAACTCTTGTGTCGTAAGGAAGATTTCTTCTCTGGACTTTTGGATTATATATATATATATATATATATATATATTATATATATATATATATATATGATTAATTTGTAATTATTTGCATACAATCTTAACTATCTATAATTTTTCAAGTATTTGATGTAAATTATAATTTAGCCTAAGTCATTTTTTCATAGCAAAATTCCTCAAGACTTTTAATAAACCTTCACCAAAGTTCATTAATTGATATTAGTTTGAAAATATTTGAATTTTGGCGCAACACAATCTTCTTTGATAAAATGTTAATCCCAGCAGATAAAAAGATGCACTTACATTGTATATATTTGTATGTGTCAGTATTTGGATTAAGGATATAAAAATATTTTCCAACAATTCCTATTCTTCTTCTTTCGAACATAACTTTGAAAGTGCTTTTAGACAGTTACTCCATTTCTGTTTTCAGATAAATTTGCAATTGGCCTCTTTCTGGGTCAATCAGGATTTACTTTTTACATTTTAGCATTCTTTACATTTGCTTTTTTGTTCGTTTATTTCTGGCATGATTGACTTCAACTCAAAAAACGAACATGAATGACTCTAATGCGTTTTATATCCCCCCTCTCTCTCTCTCTCTCTCTCTCTCTCTCTCTTCTCTCTCTCTCTCTCTCTCTCTCTCTCTCTCTCTCTCTCTCTTTCTTTCTTCTTTCTTTCTCTCTCTGAGTGCGTGAGTCTCTTCCTCTGCCTTTCTTTCTCTCTATCCCTAAGGAAAACTGTCCATTACAAGGAGAATCTACCCAGGTATCTGAACCTTAATATCTCAGCCAACTCATATCTATCTATCTATCTATCTATCTATCCATCACAAGTTATCTACATGTATCTCAATGTCTGATTAATCTATATATCTATCAATCTATCTATTCGTATCTATCTCTCACCCTGTTCATATCTATCTATTCGTCTATCTCTTTTTATACCTATCTATCTATATACCTATCTATCTCTCTCTCTATGCATACACACACACACGTGCGCGTATATACATACACACACACACACACACACATATATATATATATGTGTGTGTGTGTGTGTGTGTGTATGTATATACGCGCACGTGTGTGTGTGTATGCATAGAGAGATAGATAGATAGGTATATAGATAGATAGGTATAAAAAGGGATAGACGAATAGATTTTTATACCTATCTATCTAGGTATAAATATCTATCTATATACCTATCTATCTATCTCTCTATGCATACACACACACACACACGTGCGCGTATATACATATACACACACACACACACACTCACACACACACAAATATATATATATATATATATATATATATATATTATATATATATTCATCAGTCGACTCATATTTGTCTATGTGCCTATTTATCTATCCATCTATCCATCTATCACAGTTATCCACATGTATCCCAATGCCTGATTTATCTATCTATCTATCTATATATCTATTTATCTATCTATCTACGTATTTATCTATCTATATGTCGTTAGAGCTAACTAGCTAGCCAAGTTGAGCACTTCATATCGCAGTCTGATTCTATATGACAGAGAGATTATCTGTCCATCAGACTAGTAAAAATATTTTCTTAAAATCTTTCATACAATTTGTCACTTAAAGGAATAACTATAATTCGCTCAGCATTTTGGGCATATATATATATATATATATATATATATATATATATATATATATATATATATATATGAGAACGTAAACAAACATATGGCTATTTTCAGCCGACAATATTTGGGAGAATATGTGCTTAATTGAAGTCAAACCTAATTTTTTATTAAAGTTAATTCATTAATAATTAATTAGGCGGGATTTAGCTACTTAAATGTAAGGCTAAACAAATCGAGAAAAATCAATCTCTGTATGTACATTTCAGCTTATTAGGCCTCATCAGCAGAGCTATAGATACGAAGATCGCCTCGTGTGTGATTTGAAACCTGTCTGTCGGATCGACAAGCAAGCCTCTTACCCCTACAACAAACGGACCTCGCAGTTTTTCTTCGCTTTGTTTAAGTAGTAGTAGTACTCATATTCCTCTTAAGAGACTCCGCACGAACTTACGAGAACGTAAGCACATATTCTCCCAAATATTGTCGGCTGAAAATAGCCATATGTTTGTTTACGCTCTCGTAAGTTCGTGCGGAGTCTCTTAAGAGGAATATGAGTACTACTACTACTTTATCTTATTTCCATTTGAAATAATAATAATAGAAAAAATGTAGAAATGTTCCGCACATTATTATTATTTCATTTCATTTGATTATTTAAAAAAAATAATAGTTTGAATAATGTACACATGGATAAACTCCTGACCGAAACACGTGTAAGTAATATTGATTAAAATATCCTATATTATCCATTCTATACTTTCTTTCTTTATTCATTTTTTCAACATATCACTTCCAGTTTTATTTTACATATATATGTATGTATGTGTGTGTGTGTGTGTGTGTGTGTGTGTGTGTTTTGAATTTCCCATTATGCATCCAACTACTCTTCCTCCTGCTATGGGTAAATAGTAGGACAGACTGTGATCTTTAACATTGGCTAGTTAACCAGTCTAGAAGGAAAACTCTTAATTCAAATCTGTTAAACTCTGCTTAAGAAATTGATCTTGTGCTTGTGTCAAATCCTACACGAGAACTATTAAACCAAAGTTGGAAAATGTATGTATAAGCGTACATGGCAACTCATCAACTAAAATTTAAAAAAAAATGTTTAAATTTTAAATGTAAAAAGATTTCTTTTAACGCAAACGTCAAACACGGATATTATCTCATATTTTAAAAAGAAGACTATTCTGCACACGTGTTTTTTTTCACGTCAACAATCACATTCAGAATTTAACAGTGTCTATGTTTAATATTTCACGTTAAAATTCACGTTTAGGATCGAACAACATTGTGTTTCGAAATGACACAATAGCGTTCATTCACTACGAAAATGTTTTCAATGGTCATAATCGTAATATTCATATCCACAATTAGCTTTAATTAATCAATATCTTTATTAATTCATTGAATTTAACCAGGAAGATCCTTATGGTAGAACTCAAGTAGATTATTTCAACACACACTGCAATACTATATATTTGACCATTTACACAATTTCTGTCATTTTCAAAGGAACTTTTCGTCTTACCCGATGAATGCTTTCAGCAAGAAACCGCTGGTTGTAATACCGTTCCCGTAATTAAATAAATAAAAGCAAAAACTTTTATTTGTTTTGATTTCTCATTGAACTATATATATATATATATATATATATATATATATATATATATATATATATATTAGAGTACGTAAATAAACAATGTGTTTATTTGATATGGCTTTTAGCCGACAATTTTTGGAGGATATGTGCTTAATTGAAGTCATACCTAATTTTGAAAATTAATTAGTTAATAATTAATGAATTTAGGCGGGCATATATGTTCAAATGTATGGCTAAACAAATCGAGAAAATGTCAAAAAAGAGAAAGAGAAAAGGTCGAAATGTACATTCAGGGATTGACATTTTCTCGATTTGTTTAGCCTTACATTTGAACATATATGCCCGCCTAAATTCATTAATTATTAACTAATTAATTTTCAAAATTAGGTATGAATTCAATTAAGCTCATATCCTCCAAAATATATATATATATATATATATATATATATATATATATATATATATATGGTAAGCCTGAAAACATAAAATAAAAAAGATATGAAAACATCAAAAAACAAAAAGATTAGATCTTTTCAGGAAGAACTGAATTTTTTGTTTTAATGATGTTTTCATATTTTTCTATATCCATAGACCATCCCCATTTTTTTGTTTTTAGCTTTAACATTTCTCTACGAAACTCGCAGTCATTCCTTAAATACACCGACAGTTTTTTTTTTGTATTTCTGTGTTTTTTATTTTTTTTAACTGAAGGACATGACCGAAACCCTAGCAGTTGTTGCAGGAATTCGTACGATTAAGTAAACGTTGGAACTCTTAAAAGTTATTAATATAAACACCGACTCCGATTCCTCGCACTTATTACTATACACAAACTAATCAGAGCCACTAACAAGATAGCCGGACGTCTGTGTTATGACAGGGTCGTATGGGATGAGTATCATCTTATCAATCACCTGGTGCGCCATCTTGTTTTTGCTTTCTGTCCTCCCATGTTTGAAGAGCAGCCCTGTTGTCGGTGACGGCCATCTTAGCCACGATGAAACTGTCATCTGTTTATAGAAAAGCACTCAATTAGACGATAAAGTAG
>CM042137.1:126229546-126232046 GCA_023376005.1 Doryteuthis pealeii | reverse complement strand
ACTCAGAAGCGCTAAAGGTTGGTAAGTAATAGAAAGAGATTGGGCCCTAATATCTTAAAAAAAGAAATAAATAAACAGCCAGTTTGACTTATATCATACCCTACACTAAATGTGCTATGCAATGAAACTTGTGCGTGAGATATTTTAAGTGGAAAGACGCTGCACAGAGCCCAGTCCACTATCTTGTCAGTTCCGCAGGGATACCTGGGTTGCCGAGCTGCTGCCGGGTGGTGTCTCAACTAATATTGAGTCACTTCACGAGAGGCAAGCCTTCTCGGAAGCCCCAGTGCTTGCACCCAAGCGCCAGGCTGTGTTGGCATTTATGTGAGTGGTAAGTACCCCAATCCTACTACACTACAGACGGAATATTTCATCCTCTAAATGATATAACCCCCGACACTACAGACGATGTACTTGTTGGTGCGTGATGTAATGGTTAGCGCTGTAGGAAATGGACTCGTCAATGTGAGTTTAAATCCTAGACAATGCTGTTTGCATTCAAAGAGCGCTAATACCATTCGAAAGGTATGCATCCAGCTAATCTCCCTCCAGCTATGAGTAAATAGTAGGGTAACGGGGACCTTTAACTTTGGCTTGGTAAACAGTCTAGAAAAAGGAAAACTATGACTTCAAACATGTTAAACTCCGCTAAAAGAAATTGAGCTCGTGTCCCATTCTGCTCGTGCAGAGGGGCTAGTCGAAACACGTGTCTGTGGATGACTATATATATGCTCCCCATCCCCTAGGGTTGAGCACTCTGGAGGGGGGGATTCCGCTGAGGGACGCCAACTCAAGCGTAAACGCGACGTTCTCCTATATATAAGGGATGGAGCACTCTTTGACGGCCTTTACATACAAAACGATGTGTGTATTAAAACAGTTAAAATCCCCTTCGCATTCTGTAAGTGATGACAGCCTGATGTTAAGTGACGGACTGACACCGAACCGATCGGATTTCAATCCCGGCTGTAGGTAGCTTACAAATGTCTAGCCACTCTGAAGACACTTAATAAGTCGAAATACGTGTCTGTGGATGAATAATATATATATATATATATATATATATATATATATATTATATATATATATTGTTGTAAATTTCAGTTCAGCGAACGTTACCAACGTCATGATAAAAGGTTTTGAAATAAATATTTTTCCTTAAAGATTTATTTCAAATTAGTAAAATGTTGAAAGTTGGATACAAGGCAACAGGCTTAGGTCTTGAGGACGACATCCATCCTTTTTTTTTAACTGGAATCGCTTTTCTTTCACTTCTCTCTATTTACTGCTTCAACGTTCTCTTGCATGAAATAACTTCAAAATTATCTGTGACTTTCTGATTGTTTCCTTCCGTTTTAGCAATTATCTCTCATCTCAACAGACAAGTGAATGAAGATGATGTGACGTCCATTGAACCTTCTTTTTTTAACCTTCTTCATTAAAGATATATCTATGTTTTTAAATTTCCTACATAAAAAAAATCTGCTCAGTATGACTTGTAATGTAATTAATGACAATCCTAATCATCTTTAGGTTATACTAGTACAGATGGGAGTGAAGAAGAAGAAGAAGAAGAAGAAGAAGAAGAAGAAGAAGAAGAAGAAGAAGAAGAAAATACTAAGGTTTCTATCTGGTAACTGAGACAATTGTGTCTATATTCTGTGTCCCAATCGCTAGAATCCTGATTGGGTGGAACCGAGTTATGTTATTATTTTGTGGTGAGGTCTGGGAGGATACTAAGAAAGGTGCTGGTGATTTTAGATGGTTTATTTTTATTTGATCTCTTGCGAAACTCATCAATAATCTGGGATGAACGTGTAAACTCGTGGAATATAAAGAGGAAGGAAGGAAGGAAGTAACAAAGAAAGGAAGGAAGGAAAGAAGAAATGAACGAAAAAAGAAAAAAGGACGAGATGAAGTATGGATGGAAGAAAGAAAGAAAAGAATGAAGAAAGAAAAGAAAAGTAGAAAGGAAGGAAGAAAAGTAAGTAAGTAAGTAAATAAGAAAGAAAGAAAGAAAGAAAGAAAGAAAGAAAATTCTAGTTATATTGTCCGCGCCTTATGGTTTCTAAATCTAGATTTGGCGGCAAGATTTCTTTTCACTTTTTTTAATAAGATCAATTGTCTCTGAAGCAATTCAGCTCCGGGCACAACGACGTAATCAGGGCTCCTTTATGTTCTAGGCCCTTTTGATTTCAACATTTCTTTGGGTCTTTTTATATTTTATCACTTTATTTACTCATTGTTCTCTTTCTTTTTTTTTACTATATTTTCCTCATTCCTTTTCTCTTTATTTTTTTTCTTCTCATGTGTTTATTATTTTAATATGTTCTTCCTGAACTCTTTCATTCCTTCATTTATTGCAATTTTTATCTCATTTTTTCCCTCATCTTTTCTCTTCTTTCACCTTTATCTTCTTTTTAATTCTTTCTTTGTTTCAGTCTTTGACGCTTCCATTTTTCCCGCTCTTTTAATTGGTCGACTCAAAACTGTTTGTTTC
>CM042137.1:126207046-126227046 GCA_023376005.1 Doryteuthis pealeii | reverse complement strand
GTTTAGACTTAATGCAGGCTCCACATGCTCAGTCAGAGAATTGACACGAATGTTACTGAGTAAGGATCTGTTTATAATCAGCCCGTGATTGTTTGTTGTCATAACATCCCATTCGACAAACATACCATGTGTAGATCTTGCGAACAACATCCAGGCAGTGTCAGGTCAAGTATTGAGATCGAGATCGAGTCCTGTTGTCGAAGTGCTTATTTCAAGGTGAAGCGTTCGATTCTTCGTATTGCAATTTTTTTACAACCATTGTAGATCACTTTTTCCATCATCTGGTCACAGTATTCTAAACGATGAACTCTGAATTTTTTACGACATTCTAAAAAAACCTCCTATGGTTTTTATATCTCGGGCGTTTACCACGTTGTAAATCTCTGTAAAAACCCTGTATAGGTAACCTTACATCATTTACCCTAGTAAGGTGCCCAAAGCAAGTGATATGTGTTACATAATATATGCATAGATTATTGTCAACCCCCTGTATTTCTGAAGGGATGGCCCCTTTTCATATCAGGGGCGGGACTTTCCATGGAATATTACAGAAAGCCCGCGAAAATACGTGAAGTCACGTGGGACCTGGTTGGCTCTCAGTTTCAGCTTGGACGTCAGGCAGATAAGGCCTTAGCTGGAGCTCCCCTGTGTACGCGCGCTATGTTAGTTAGAGAAATACGTTTAGTTAAGTAAATAAAAGCTTACATAAATAATATGGTTTTGTGGTTGATGAATGTCTTGGCTACAAGACTGATCTAGAAGAAGAAATGAATTAAGTGCGACCGACCACCAAGACGAAGTACAGACGCGAGAAGATGAACGTAAGATACCAAAGATGAGCAGAAGAATAGAAGTAAGGAAAGAAAGGGTATACAACATATGGAGGCGCGCGGTGACAGGATTAGAGTCATAGGAAATTGTCTCTCAGAGCCGAGGTCAAGTCCTAGACGTGGCTGTTTGCATTTCACATATCGCCAATACCCTTGGGAAATGTATGCATCTAACTACTCTCTCTCTCTCCAACTATTGGTAAATAGTAGGGCAGACTTTGGCTAGGTAAGCAGTATCTGAGAACGAAAACTCTGAATTCAAACCCGTTAAACCCCGCTTAAGAAAGTGACATTGTGTCACATCCTGCTTGGTATATATATATATATAATATATATATATATATATATATATATATATATATATATATAATCCAAAGGTCCAGAGGAGAAATCTTCCTTACGACACAAGAGTTTTATTTAAAAAAACAAGTCGCAGTTTGAGAGCTCAATGTGTGCTCTTAATGTTAGAGTCACAGAGTAAATATATAAGTAAAGAAATAACAAAAGACTTAGAGATTTAACGTTATAGTCTATTTCAGGGAGCTTTTGTCTAAGCTCCCTGAAATAGACTATAAAGCTAAATCTCTAAGTCTTTTGTCATTTCTTTACTTATATATATATATATATATATATATATATATATATATATATATATGGAAAAGGAATGACTTACTGGTAAAAGAATATTGGGTTAGTCTCAATATTTGGTTGGTGTAATTACTACTCGGATAAGTCAGCGTTATAACAAATAGCGCGGATTTAGTGTTACAGTGTGTACAGTGTTATAGTTTGTACAGAAATAACACACTCGAGGGTTAAATCCACTGAATTAAGCAATATATTGATTAATTAGTTAACTGTGAGAGTATCTTGATTACTTCAGTGGATTTAACGCTGAAGATCCCTATGGTGAAACTCGAGTAGGTTATCTCTGTACACACTATAATACTGTCAAAGTGTATATCATCATGAAAGTATTGTTATTTACTAAGTTTGTTTAATCTGTCTCACAGGACACAGTTTTCTTTCGCTATTTTCCGTTACTCCGTGGCCACCCATTTAATTCAGTATAGTAAGTAAAGTCATCAGGGCGGCCTATAGTCGGTATCAGCCAGTCAGCGAGGGAGTCTATCCCCTTTTCAATAACGCTAGATCAAGGAGATTGTTTTTTTAGCGTCTGAGGTGGAGCGCCACACCTACCATCAGCTCCTTACTTTACCGCACAGATCCCTGTGCTACTCATACGCTGAGTTGGCGAGGACCGGTATCGAACTAGGAACCTTGTGGTTTCTAGCCGAACGCTCTACCGACTGAGCTATATTATTGTATACGAACAGGAGCAGTGGATATACCACAGTATGATTATCTAATTAGTACAACACTTGCTATGTTTACTTAAGAGTTACTGAAAAATAATTTCCCACTTTTTCTTTCTTTCCCTCTTATTGTGTTTTTTTCTGTGTAGCATGTCCCTTTTCTTCCCTTTCTTTCTTCATAATAAAAACGAAAGTCTTCATTTTTTTTCCCGTGGTGACATCACTCATAAGAAATAAGAATTCGGTGGTTCACCAACACCGATAATCAGGATTTACATTCTGCATTTCATCTGGGACGATTTGGACGGTCTCACATTGTTGCAAGATGATAACAGTCGTTCAATTAAGAACACGAGTATTAATATAAAGGTAACAGAATTGGTTAATTAGCATATATAGGTAAAAGATAAGTAAAACCTGTCTTGTCTGCTATTAACTAATAAAAGGTGTATACATTTTTGGGATTCCCTGTAAATATTTCTTCCCCTTTCGTTTGTCTTCAGCCCAAATCTCACCGTCGCCATATTTGTATACATTTTCCCTCCTTCATCTCTTCTTTTCGATCACCCATCTCCTTTACTCTCCCTGCCTCAATCTGACAGTGACGGCAAGTGTCTGTGTTTGCTTTCCATGCCCACAAGCAACAAAAAAAAACAAGAACGAACACATACACAAGAAAATCACAAGTCTTAATTGTAGTTGCATGTAGAGAGATAGAAAAAACAAAAGAGGCCAATGACTCGCGTATGAATGGAACCAGTTACATTGTCAAGGGAGATAACTAAACCAATCTGAATGATACAGAAATAACCGGAGGTGGAAAGAAAAATTCGCGAAACATAAATAACTAGTATGTTAATCTTTATGCATTAACGTATCAAACGCAGTGAAATATCAATACTATGATAATAGTACCGTTACGTGGGTAGCATGAACATTGGAGAAAATTATCCGTAACGTAAAGAAATGCAGCTCAATATTGTTGCGGAGTTATTTACCGGGTACTATTATAAAAAAGCTGATGTTGAAATGAATTATTAAAAAAATGCAACACTAAATAACAGGAGTTTGAGTTGAAATAGACTTAGTCTTTTTTATGTATTACTTTTGGTAATGAACAATAATTCATGAAAGATATGTTGTGTGAGTATTAATTTTGTATATGTGCAATGTACATTACTAATATGTTTTAGCATTCTTCGTTGAATCCCCTACCACCTTCGTGTAGCTATGGTATTTGCCCCCTCCTTTACTATGTCTCAACTTTTCTGTCTTCTCTTCTCCCTTTTCTGTCTCTATCCTCTCCCTTTTCCTTTTATCTTTTCATCACTTATATACAAATCTGTTTAAACTAATGAAATCATTCTGAAATTGTTTCTGAACAAACAGAGATTAGTTATTATTGAATTGATTGATTGTGTTCGCTATTCATATTTCCAGTATATTCTTCACATTTTATCGGATATCTTTAATCTGTTTTTTCTTCATTCATATATATATATATATATATATATGTGTATATATATATATATATATATATATATATATATATATATATATAAAGTCGACGGGGCGGCCTAAAGTCGGTATCAGCCAGTCAGCGAGGGAGTCTATCCTCTTTTTAATAGCGCTAGACCAAGGAGATTGTTTTAGTATCTGAGGTGGAGCGCCACACCTATCATCAGCTCCTTACTTTACCGCACAGATCCCTGTGCTACTCATACGCTGAGTTGGCGGAGACCGGTATCGAACTAGGAACCTTATGGTTTCTAGCCGAACGCTCTACCGACTGAGCTATATATAACAACAAAACATGTTTCCCAATCTTTTCCACCCAGGAACTTGAACATGCTCTTATTCTAAGATGAATTTACATAAACTACCAATAAAGAAAAAAACTGTGCACTAAAAAAGGATTTATGTGTATACGTAAATAAAGTATTTCATATAATATTTAGATATATATATGTCAAAAGAATAAAAAAATTAGAAAAATTAAGCTTGATTGTTAATCTCTGGTGGTTGTCTCAAATTAAATTGTGATTACTTAAGACAAAAGAACGGCTAAAAATGAGTCATACACAAGGCAATGTAATAAATATTAATACATAAGGCAAATCACCAAAAATAGTACTCAAGACAAAAGCATTAAATAATAGTACTATATCCAAAGCTCTAAATATTCATACACAAGACAACGCAATAAAGATTAATACAAGAGGCAAAGCAATGCATATTAATACATAAGGCAAATCACCAAAATAGTACCCCAATAAATCACTAATATTCATACACAAGACAATGTAACAGAGATTAATACACAAGGCAAAGCGATTAATATTTCTACATAACGCAATACAATAAAGACTAATGCATAAGGCAGTGCAATGAATATTAATAAACATGGCGAAGCAATAAATATTCATACACTAGACGATGCAATAAATATTCATACACAAGGCGATGCAATAAAACTTAATACACGAGGCAAAATAATAAATATCAATACAAAAATAGTACACAATCCAATCCAATAAAGATGCAAGAAAAACCCGGACAAATTATTAATCAAGCCAAAGTAAAGCAAATAATTAGAGCAAATAAACGTTTGGTTTGTTTTGTTTTGTTTTACGGCATATCAACCTCGGTGGGTCATTTAATGCCGACAAAATTGTGAAATGAATTCATTCTTAATGCATAATACAATTTTGTTTATCAACTCATGTTTTTCTATTTAACCCATAGATGGTACCTTAACAGGTACTACCACTCCGGGTCAGAGTGGACCAGGGAGCAATGGTACAAATAAACGTGCAATTTTAAAGAAATGCGATGGAACATTGAAAATAGAGTTATAATGACAAACATATATAAATTAAATATATTTCAGTCTGTTTTTATCCAGCTATCAGTACGTTTATTTCTATCTATCTATCTATCTATCTTGTATCCGTCTTTCCTATATTTTCCTCTTCAATCATCAAAGATTTAACCAATCCGAGAAATACTAATTTGAATTTCAGACCTTGTTGACCTAAATGTTCGTGACCTTGACCTTCAAGTTACAGGTTTTATCTCCCCATTCTGATGAGAACTCTTCATACAGCGAAGGAAAGAAATCGATAGTTATATTCTCCGGCTCTTGTTTAATTCAGAGTGAATTTTTATTTTTTTGGATATGATGAAGGTCGTAAAAAAATCTCTCTGTGTACGGAATATTTTAACATTTTTCCTATTATTATTATTATCATTATTTCAATTTCATCTGATTATTTTAATAATAATAATAATAATAATAATAATAATAATAATAATAATAATAGCGTAATCCGTATACATTTTGATAAACGGACCGAAACACATGTGTAAGTGATATCGATTAAAAGTGATATCGATTAAATTCATTTTTATCCATCTACATTTCTTTTCTTTACTCATTTTTCCTCATATTGTCGGATTCAATTCCTTTCCATTCTTTTATATATATATATATATATATATATATATATAATATATATATATATATATATATATATATATAAGATGTGTTAGTCGTAGCAAGTACATCTGCTCCGTGAAAAACATCTAACGCATTCTTCTACCCGGATTTTAATAGCATGTCAAACCCTCAAAAATACTCCAATTTTTTCCATAATGCTCCCTTTCAAAAAATCTTTAAAAAATTTCTTCAAATAAGAAATTTTCTCCTGACGATGACCTAAGGTCGAACCTAGTAGAGAATAAATAACATATAAAAAATATTCCTGTTTGTCTTATTACTTTTTGTTCATGGGCCGGGTTAGCTCAGTCGGTAGAGCGTTCGGCTAGAAACCACAAGGTTCCTAGTTCGACGCCGGTCCTCGACAACTCAGAGTATGAGTAGCACAAGAATCTGTGCGGTAAAGTAAGGAGCTGATGGTAGGTATGGCGCTCCACCTCAGATACTAAAACAATCTCCTTTGTCTAGCGCTATTGAAAAGGGGATAGACTCCCTCGCTGACTGGCTGATACCGACTTTAGGCCGCCACGGTCGACTAACTAATATATATATATATATATATATATATATATATATATATATTTAAGAAATGGATATAAAGTAACCTACTCGAGTTTCATCATCTGAATCGTCAGGGTTACATCCGCTGAATTAATCGAGTTTTCGATTAATATCAGTTGATACCACGTATGTCTGTTGAAACGGGTCTTATCGTTATCCGATAACGATAAGACCCGTTTCAACAGACATAAGTGGCACCAACTGATATTAATCGAAAATGCGATTAATTCAACAGATGTAACCCTGAGGATTCAGATGATAAAACTAGAGTAGGTTACTTTATATCCATTTCTTAAATAAACTTTGCTCTACATTGTATTGAGCACTTTGTATTTATTTTTTCACGGTCTTAACCCCTGGATACTGTGCGCTCCCAACGATCGTACCCGTACCCACCGGTAAGCCACTACTCATACATATATATAATATCATATATATATATATATATATATATATATATATATAGAGAGAGAGAGAGAGAGATAGATAGACTTTCATCCATACACACATACGATATTCTCACTCTCTTACAGGTGTCTCTCAACTTTTACAGTTCGCTTACAGTTCTCTGTCAACTTTCTGTGATTTTGTCATTTCCTTTTCTACATTTCATTGATATTGTATTTCCTTCCTCAAGACAAAAATCTCAAACTGTGTCCCTAATTTCTCTTCCTCCTCCTTTCACTTCTTTTCTCCTATGACAATTTCATTTGTTCTATCTCCCAGCCCTTATATTTCATACAAACACCCATGCCAGTTTTTGTTGTCTCTATACCCCACCCCCCAACATCCACTTTCATTTCCACCGTTAACGTATTTTCCCCCCTTTTTACTGTCTGCCACGAATTAATCAGACGAGTCAGTCTCACAAAAACTATCGGAATTAAACAAGAGCCGGAGAATATAACTATCGATTTCTTTCCTTCGTTGTGTGAAGAGTTCTCATCAGAATGGGGAGATAAAACCTGTAACTTGAAGGTCAAGGTCACGAACATTTAGGTCAACAAGGTCTGAAATTCAAATTAGTATTTCTCGGATTGGTTAAATCTTTGATGATTGAAGAGGAAAATATAGGAAAGACGGATACAAGATAGATAGATAGATAGATAGAAATAAACGTACTGATAGCTGGATAAAAACAGACTGAAATATATATATATATATATATATATATATATATATATATTATATATAGAGAGAGAGAGAGAGAGAGAGAGTGAGAGAGAGAGAGAGGGAGGTGGTCTATGAAGTCATGCTGTAGATTTAACATGTAAGATCAAAGATGGCTGTCTTGTTGAAAGGCAATAATCAACACGTATATAGAAATTAAAATGTTTAACTTTTATATATGAATGTTACTAAATGATTCTATCCTTTGTACAATATATATATATATATATATATATATATATATATATATATATATATATATATGTATGTATGAATGGCAAGGGAATTGAATCCCACAATATGAGGAAAAATGAGTAAAGAAAAGAACTGTAGATGAATAAAATGAATTTAATCGATATCACTTTAATCGATATCGCTCAAAAAATAAAAATTCACTCTGATGAAGGTCACAAAAAATCTCTCTGTGTACGGAATATTTTTACATTTTTCCTATTATTATTATTATCATTATTTCAATTTCATCTGATTATTTTAATAGTAATAATAGCGTAATCCGTATACATTTTGATAAATTGACCGAAACACATGTGTAAGTGATATCGATTAAAGTGATATCCATTAAATTCATTTTATCCATATACAGTTCTTTTCTTTACTCATTTTTCCTCATATATATATATATATTATATATATATATATATATATATTTACCTTCGTTCATTTATTCATTCATGCAATCAGCCTTTAAGATCTCTGACAGATGGGGAGTAAAGAACCATGAAGAGTTAGTAAGTCGTTTAAATTTTAAAGCGATCTTTCTTCACGACTATTTGCCCACCAAAGTTATAGAATGTATTATACTATGGACTGTTTTGCGGGAAATCTGTTACAGACAACATACACACCGAATCTCCATTATAATAAGATGTGAACGCAAACAGTCACGACCAGAATTTAAACTCATCTCACCGATTCCATTTTCCGTGTCGCATATCATTACGTCAATTTTACTTTTGTGCAACAAAAATTAAAGTAAAGAAAACATGCAACAGAAACATAGCTTAGGCATTAGACGTTTCATGTCATATTTACGATTTATCAACCTCATATTTGTTGCACATTAATACTTTAACAAAGGCATGAATCTAATTCTCCCTTTACTCTGTACTATGATCAGTCATCTTATTTTCTATTCAACATCAGGAAAACAGAGAAAAGGCTCGGAATAAACTTTCTAAAATAATCTCAACTGTTCAAACAGTAGCAGCAATTTCACTGATAGATAGACATGAAAATATGTACTGTTAACTAAAGGCATATATATATATATATATATATATATATATATATATATATATATATATATAATATATATATATATATGTGTGTGTGTGTGTGTGTGTGCGCGTGTGTGTGTGTGTGTGTGTGTGTGGGAGGCGTGTGTGTGTGTGTATATAGATAGATAGATAATCTGTATAGACACTGGCATAAATAGATCTAATGATAGATATAAACATAAAGATTGATAGGTATGCCTAGAAATTGGGATACCTATATATATATATATATATATATATATATATATACATAAAAGAGAGAGAGAGAGAGGCGATTGATGGATAGATGCGTACATGCATATACACATATTGACACTGAAGTGAGCACCTTCACATTCATGTTTATATCTTTATGGAAATAAGAAATAATTAGAAAACAACACACACACACACACACACACACACGCATATATATGTGCGTGTGTGTTTTTGTGTGAATCTATGCACACACACACACACACACACACACATATATATATATATATATATATATATATATATATATATATATATATAAAACATGTGATACAATGAAAAGTAAAATAATAGGTTTTTTTTCGCTAGAGTAAAAAAAATGAATACTAAATGAAAAATAAAATGTTGTATGTCCCTCTACTCAAAATTGTCAAATATTTTCTATTCTCCCATATAAACCGTGTCTCTAAATTTAGAAAACAATTTTCGGGTGTCTTGACCCAATAGTGACGTCACAAAAGACAGAAAAAATATAATTATCTGTAAGTATGTCTGCAAAAAGTTGTCTTCGAGAAATTTCCCTGAAGACCTTAGACAAAATGCGCTTTTTCTCGAATTCAATGTTACAAATTGAGGAATTCAAAACGAATTATTCTGATTTCATTTTTTCTTGCTTAATCTCTTGTGTTTTTTTTTCCTTTTTTTCCTTTTAAATTTTTTGTTCTTTTCTTTCTTTTAAGAACTAGTTTTATTTATCTATTTCTTAATCGTTTGCTATCGTTTTATTTCTATTTTTTCCCCGCGTCTCTCTCCGATGCGACAGAAGACGAAGAATCCTATTCAGACATTTTTCTAAAGTAAAAGCTGAATTTGTTTAAACGGGTTGAACGCTGCGAGAAAAGAAGAGAAATACAAATGGTGACGAAAGAAAAACAATTATCATTTGCAAATTCACACAGACAAAAAACAACGAAAGAAACATCATCTTTTCGTAGATGACACATCTATCGATGATAATGCATTTGGAAATGAATATAGGTTCTGTGTAAACCAAATCAATTCCCAAGATTTTTGAAATGGTTCAATAATAAAATCTATCAAAAATATCTTCTCTCTCTCTCTCTCTCTCTCTCTCTCTCTCTCTCTCTCTCTCTCTCTCTCTCTCTTAAACGAATTCTCTGTGGAACAGTGTAAAACTAACAAAAATCTATTCTATTTTTCACTTTCAAAATCCTATAATTACACTTCCGCTTTTGTTGAATAACTTATAAAATAGTTTAGACCTAATAAACATGTCACTAGCAGATGGCTCTTAAATATTTCTATATTCTTAATTTTGATTTAATGGCTGGCATCCATCCGTCTACGAGAGACGATGGAGTAGTGTCCCAAATATATGTATATATATATATTTTTTTATAACTACATAGCCTGGGCGGGTTCATGTGGAGGATGAGCTGTTGCCCAAACAGCAAATCCCTCCTCTCCACACTGCTGCTGTAAACCAAAAGGAACATTAAGGAACCAATGCAGTTTGGTAATGGTAGTGTCACAGGGGTTGCTGGTAGCACTGGATTTCAGCATCACACCACCTTAGAGATTCTGACTCCTGATTTGTTTTCGGGGTTTACGCCCCTGTGTATTTGTGTAAAAGTGCAGGGTCATTTTATTTACTCGGACGACAGAACATTCGCCTAGGAATCGCAATATTCCGGGTTCGATACTGGCCCTCGCCAAATCAACGCATGTGTAGCACAACATTGGTAATCTGATTTATACGGTAAAGTAGGGAGTTTACGGTACCCCACTTTATCTCCGTAGGAACAATCTCTCTAGCGCTACCGAAAAGGGGATAGACGCCTTATACCGACAATAAAGCCGACTTTATTTACTTTATTTTATTACAAAAGGTTAGGGAATCGCGTTAATTGCAGCAGAAATACCCCCACATTTTAAAGTGTCATCTGTGTGGTGCAAGTGAACGCTGGCGAGTGGAAATAGTAGCGCCATCTAGGTAATATCTTTTTTCAGCTACTATCGGTTACTATCATAGTCTTGATCGGTGCATACGGTCAGTTTTCTGTTAAAACTTTTTAAAAGACCGCTGAATCTGTACCTGCTACACAGATAGCCTTTTCTGTTCATTTCATGTTACGTCGAAAAGTTTAGCTAGATAAAATAAGTTAGGCCACTGGTAATGCATCTTGGTAGTGCCGGTAATGATACGAGTGACAACCTATGAAATGAAGTGTGATCCGGTGGATTACGGGTATGGAACATGGTATCAAACTGAATGCCAACTTCAATGCATTAGAAACGATATTGACATCGTTGGAATTTTACAAATTGTTGATAAGGTTAGACATCATTTCTTGAGTTCTTACCTGACATAGATATGTACATCGGATAGTCATATAATAAGTGGAAAGAATATAATAAGACTCATTGGTGGAAAAGTCGATATACTGAACTGTGCAAACTACTGAGATTTGATTTGGGAAATGAGTGTTATATGAACAAGACATACTCTGGCATGGAGAATAAAATCGTACAATTATATATCCATTTTAAATTCAATCGGATCCAGAAGAGCCGAGCCAGAAGATTCAATTAAGTCGTATATTCTATAATGAAATTTCCCAGACAGTGAACATCGTAGAGCGAAAATGGCAGAAATAAAGAGATACATATATAACAAGAGAAATATTAACGTGACAGTCATGCCCATCATTGTTGAAACACTAGGAACGATCCTAAAGAAGAGAGAAAAATAATGCGAGACGGGGACGTCTGAGGAAGAAGCGACTCCATCTCCAAATTAGTATTACTAATATAAGCTGCAATACTGAGGAAAGTGCTTCAGTATTGATGAGGTTTGCTGTCCCTTGATCTCCACTAGAATCCGCCAATTACTACTAGTGCGAAACTCAGTGACTATAAATAATGGTAATAATGGTGGCACATGATAATGGGGTGGTTAGGGTGATGATAATGCTGAATTTAATGGTACTACTACTACTACTACTAGTAGTAGTAGTAGTAGTAGTCCCTAATTCGATATTCATCAAGTTCTCGGTGTCCACTAATTGAATCCAGGTCGGTATCGTCCAACAAGCTGGCCCACCAGATGTGGTCAATTAAGAATTAGCCTCATTTAGACACTAGCATCCAATAATTCACTTTTGCATCAGACACTTCGCGCACCAGAAGGAATTATTCGAAGACAAACGTTGAATCGGTTTGTCCGACCTCTTTTACCTCTTCCTGCCTTCAGCCATATTGGAATGCTGCTCCCTCGTGATAAATGCACCCATTTCTTGTCGGGTGAATGGATTCCTTTCTTTATCTATTTTTTTTTCTTTTACTAAATAACTCTTCGCAAAACAGTTTAATTAAAAAGAAAACCAGGAACACCGATTTAAACAAACCATCCAAGTCAGTCTTCCTGCATTTTCTTATAAATTACTTGAAGAAAAAAAATATTTTTCATGTCTAGTGAGTAGTGGGATAACTTATATAATTGATATATGAGGGTGAGTAAAAAAAGTAATGCCATTTTGTTTAGTACAGGTATAATTACCAACACAAGAACATGTATCATACATTAAAATGAAGCTGGTTCTATGTGAATCACATTCCTACTTCTCCATAGTCACCGTTTCTCTTAATAGTAATGTTCCGCCTTCGAATGAGAGCATTTATCCCTGCCCTTGTAAAATTCTGTTGACTGTTATTTGCACCACTTCTTCACTACAAATTTCATTTCCTCGTCACTGGAATAATCTTTGCCTCTCAAACCCTCTTTCATGGGTTGAAGAGATGATAGTCTGAAGGCGCTTGTGAGTATGGAGGATGCAGTAAAGTTGTCCTCCTGAATGAAACTTCTAATTATAATTATTTTTTTTAAAAAAAAACTCAGAATGTTTGAAGACTTTCTAAAAGAGATCCTTAAAATTTTTTTATTTCTATTTTTTGTGAAATAACTGGTTTTCTTCTGATGACCTCAATAGATAATACTCGGTTGATCTAAAGTATTTATTCTTTCAAAAACGCAAAACAAAAGATTTGAACAAGGACAAAGAATAAACTTTACATTCAAAAATGAAATTTGCCATGGAAAATCTTTTATTTATCTATCAACTCTGAATTTTATCCTTGAATCAATCGAAATAAATAAACCAGATTGATTTATTGATTGATCTTTAACGGGAGGAAAACTGGTCGGGTTATTTCATGCCTTGTGGTTATGTTAGGGAGTGTTTATTATACGTTCATGCATATTTTTGCGGAGTTGTTTCTTAAGACTTTTTTTGCACACGGTTCTTCCGAATACAAAATAATTTTGAAACAGATCTATTTGAACCATATTTTGGACCCTAATAGGTTCTAACTGGTATGAGTGTACCTGGAAGTAATGGCAATGAAGAGGTAATCCGCACTATCCAGAACTGCAGCTTCACCATCAGATGTCATCTCTGAGGATATCTTGTGTTGTCGTGTTGATAGTTTTTAATAACAACACAAGACATGTTTTTTCTTATTTATTTTATCCTTCAAGTCAAAATGCCTTGGAGAATAGACACGCATCATTAAGTCTCTTCCCTTCAACAGCTTAGTTTAGACAGCTCTCTCATTCCTCTCTCTCTCTTCTCTCTCTCTTCCTTGCATCGTCCAGACCAATAAGAAACCGACAGTTCCTCTAGATACTTTCCACTATTATTTACACGTAACTTTTTTGGATGTTAGGTTTTTCTACCTTAGTATATTACACAGTTTAGTATCATATCTAGGCCTCCCCTCTTTTACAAGGGGGTCTAACCCTTCTTCAGAGGAAACAAAAAGGGCATTAAATATACTACGGTGCCATCCTTCGTTAATTCCAAACTCTAATAAATTTTGACTAAATACATGAACTAAAATGATGCTTACTTTTACTTTTTCTTTTATCTTTTTCTTTTTTGGGATGTGGCTAGATTTAATGGGGTTAATAAGCAGAGAAAATGTACTGAGGAAATCAGAGTTTCAAATAGAAATCTATTCTCATCTTCCATTTCTCTCTGATTGTTATTGATTACTTCTTGTATTAGATACAGTCTAACTCAATATAATCTGTTGCATGTTACTTAAATGAAGATAGACATCTACCTACCATTGTATAGATGAATATACTCAAGACCTTACGACATCGTCACCCATAAATTATTTCTATGAATGTTTGAGATGAGGCTTGATGATAACTATTATCTGCGTTATTCGGACTATTGTCCTCATCTTCATTGTTATCTGTACAACACAGAATAATAATTAACACAGCTTAACATCTCTACCCCAGCTATGGTTAGCGGAATGAGAACAGGATACCACTTTGGACTGAATAAAGTGTTAGGTTCAAAGATCCGTGATGGCTCCCGATTACGACAAGAAGGTTCCCAATTACGACAAGAAAGTTTCCCGAGTCCGAGAAGGTTCCCGAGTAATATCTGAAGTCCAGAGGGCATATCGGCCGAAACGTTGTACAGATAACAATGAAGATGAGGACAATAATCCGAATCATGCAGATAATACTATAACGATTATATATATTATAATATTAGTAATTTGAAGGAAAATACAATGCGTAGGAAAAATAATAAATAAAAACAAAAAGATGTTATTTTTGTTTTAAACATGAGAAAAAGAAAGGAGGAGAAGAAGAAAGAAAAAAAGGGAGGAAAAAGAAATAAGAAGAGAAATTATAACCACACAAATAAAAACGTAATCACGTCCATTTCTGATACGAATCTCTGATGATGAAGTTCATGCTTCGAAATCGATAAGACAAAAATAACATCTTTTTGTTTTTATTTATTATTTTTCATACGCATAGTATTTGCCTTCAAATTACTAATATATTATAACATACTTAACAATGCTTCAAGCAAAGTACCAATTACGATTATATATATAATTTAATTTTTTTTTTCTGAACCAAATATATCAGTATTTCATTATTTTCGGGAAATGCAAAGTGTTTCAAAAGATTTTATATAATTTGTGATGTAGATGATTTTTCAGAGGAATTTATATCATTTCATTATCAAATAACTTGACTAATACTCGTTCAAATGTTTCAAAATTTTATCATGTATAGAAATAACTCATATTTAATGGTTAAACGGATTTTCCCATTTAGACAATGACATTTCAACAGATGAAAATAAAAAAATAAAATATAAGCATAGAATTTTGAGTTGTTAAAATCTGAGACAATTTGAATTTGCTAAGTGATTGTATTACGAAATTATATCGATTTTTCTGAGACATTCTATATCATGCAATCAAAACGGACATGATTAGATATTATTTATTAGTAAAATCAACACAGTGAAAACAACAAAAAAAAAAACGATACATTTTGGTCGGAAATTATACTTATTAAATAGAAATTTGCGTAAGTTCGTACTTATTTTTTAAATTGCAATATAATCATAGTAGCAGGACCTTTGGGTATACGACAGTATAATAATATAATTATTCCAGTGTTTGATATGTTTACTTAAGAGCTATTGCTATAGTTCAATATGTAAAAAGTATAATAGTTTTCATTTGACACACTCACTCTCTCTCACTCTTTTACTTTCTTTTCCTTCTTTTCATCTTTTCATTATGTTCGACTGAAAAAGATTAGCGTTATCGCTTCTGCACGCTCACCCCTCTCTCTATCATTCCCCTACTCTCTTCATTTGTTTTTATTTATTTATTTCTTATTATACTTTTTTGTCTAGTCTGTCCTTTTTCTTCTATTTCTTTCTTTATAATAAAAACGGAATGGTCCATTATTTAGCTGATTTGATGACACTCATAACAAATAAGAATTCGGTGGATAAGCAACACCAGATAATCAGTATTCACATTTGTGGATTTCATCTTGGATGATATAGACGGTCTCCTGTTTAACCATAGGGTGTCGCAAGATGATAATTGTTGTAGAATTAAGGTTTGGTTTGGTTTAGTTTGGTGTAGTTTTACGGCATATCAACCTCAGTGGGTCATTTAATGCCGATAAAGTTTTGAAATAAATCAATTCTTAATAGATAATACAATTTTGTTTATCAACTCATGTTTTTCTATTTAACCCATAGATGGGACCCTAACAGGTACTACCACTCCGGGTCAGAGTGGACTAGTGAGCAATGGTGATGAAGGGGTGCTTCACATTCCCCAAAACTCCAGAACTGGAACCTCACCATCAGATAGAGTTTAACGTCATTCCCAGGACATGTAGACCCGCAGCCACCGCCTTCTAGCACCCATATGATAATAAGGGGTCGCGGTTGCCATAAGGGCAATAGGGTTGGGAAAATCATATAGGTGCTAGGACTTGACATGACCAGCCGCTTGATTGGAGGGGGCCTCTCCGACCGTCCGTCTAGCCCAAGGTAGGGCCAAAGTGGAGTATTGCAAGTAATGAACTGCTCATCCACCTGTGTTCTATCCTTAAGCACCACGGGTCGCCACCCACGGCCAACAGGTGGCCCCATTGGGGGAGTATTACCCCTTTGCAGAGGTGCAGTCGGTGCATTCTAACGCCTCAGCGACAGGGTGGGTACAATAAGGAAACACGAGTATTAATATATAGATTTTAGTTACTGACCCGAAAAATACAGAAGTATTTTTCCACTGAATATCACGTTCCCACAAATTAATATATTTCGGCCATAAAAATTCTACAGATTTAATTCTCATTAACCTAAAAAAATCATTGACAAATGAACTTTTAAAAATCATTTAATACGACAATAGATTATCGTAAATCAAACATTGAAAGTTTATTGAAAATCCTACCAACAATATTAACGCCATGCAAGTTGAAAAGTTTATTTGATATTTCACTAAACCAATAATTCTGGTGCTAATCGATGTAAAATGAAATTGTTGCATCAATAAGCAATTACTGATGATAATAGGCATCAAGGGTTATGCCCCTTTGTTGTGTTGTTATGAACCCTAGTGGATGTCACTGGGGACAGTTCAAATAAAGATTTTACAGTGTTAATTATTTGAATTCATAGTTTTCCTTCTCCTAGAGTGGTTGGCTAACCAAGGTTAAAAAGCCCAGTCTACACTGCTATTTGCCTAAAAATCATCTTGATGCAACAGATGATTTCTATTTCTTTTTCTTCTTCTTCAAAATATCTTTTATGATGTCATAACAATCGCTAATGGATATATGAATTTCTCTATCCATTTAGACATATCCGTATTCGTGCATAAAAGAACAATTATTTCTTTTGGTCATTCCGTCACAGTCATGATTTTACCACTTAGCATTTAACACTCTTTTGGTTTTATTCTATTATTATTTTTTCAAGTCATTATCCTCTTACTTTTTGTTTTAGTCTTTCTTATGTAAATTTTCTCCCTTGTCTACTTTTCTTCTAATCTCGTGTTTCGTATCTTCTTCTTCTTCTTCTTCTTCTTCTTCTTCTTCTTCTTCTTCTTCTTCTTCTTCTTCTATGCAAGTTTTTACTACCAGCTCTAACAGGTTGGTTGGTTGGCTTTTATGGCATGACAACTCTTGTTGGGTCATTATATGCCGAAGACGTTTGTTTTATTTATTCTTTATGGCCACACATTTTTTTTATCATTCAATTATTTTTAAACACATTTTTAGAACTAATTTTTTTAATGCCGACTAAGTTTTGAAATAAATTCATTCTTAATGGATACTCATTTTTTTTATAAACTCATCGTTTTTTTATTTAACCCTAACAGGTACTACCCTTCCTGCTCACAGTGGAACTAGGAGCAATGGTGATGAAGGGGTGTTCTACATTCCAGAACTGAAACCTCACCATCAGAAGGAGTTTAACGTCATTCCCAGGACATGAAGACCGTCAGCCACGGCCTTCTAGCACACATATGATAAAAAGGTTTGGGGCTTGCCATAAGAGCAATAGGGTTGGGACAATCATATAAGTGCTAGGGCTTGACATGACCAGCCGATTGATCGGAGGGGGTCTCAGTGTTTTCTTTCTCCTAGACTGGTTGTCTAACCAAGGTTGAAGAGCCCAATCTGACATATTATTTGCTCCTAGCTGGAGGGAGAGTAATTAGATTCACACCTTTCTCAAATGTATTAGTTCTACGTGAAATGCAAACAGCCTTGTCGAGAAATTTTTTTATTTAACTCTTCCGTCATCATTTTTGCTTCATATTTGACTAATTTCATTCCTAACCAAACTGGGTTACACTTAGGAATTCTCTAGTAGCTGTGATCACTTTTGAAGCATTGATAGCCGACCCCCCCCTAAAATCGGACTCTTTACTGCCTACAAGATATATCCATTCATCACACCTATTTGCTTCACATTTGGCAATCATCCAAAATGCATCATTGTCGATATTAAGGGCATGTTTTCATGGCTTTGTCTACTGGCAACAAGATGAACATGTGATGAATCGCTTGATAACATATCTATTAAGAACTGTCAAAGGAAACGGTCCTCACCGGAGAAGACACGAGTACAACTTCATAAAGCCTAATGGAGGTTAGTTCTGTAAAAGTGGTTTATTCGGTACCCTTACTAATTGATACATCCTATATATAAAGCTGGCGTGTTAGGTGTTTGTTTGTCCAAGGTCTTCATAAAAGTATGGAACATAACAACCTTTTCTTCCGGCCCTAAAAAAGATTCAGAGAAGAAAAAAAATTCTCTATAACTTGGAAAAAGATAGCAATTTGTATCATACATCATTAATTTGTTCATTTTTGCTTTGAAAATCGCTGAAAAATAAAATAGATTATTAGAAAAATGATATTTGAATTGAATAACTATATTTTAGTATTTATTTTCAATCTGATTTTTTAAATAACTTATATATATATATATATATATATATATATATATATATATATATATATTATAAAAAAAAAGATTTTCTTATTATCAATCAAAGCCTGAAGAAGATCCAGAAGATCTGATGCATAAGTAAAACAAAAAGAATATAAACATGTTTTCTGAGAACAAAATACATTTTGCGGACCTTCTTTTTTTTTTAAAAATATCGAATTTTCTTCCGTTGGAACCAGAACAACATTATATATATGTATATATATATATATATATATATATATATATATATATATATATATATATATATATATATATAAATAAAAAAGCATAAATATGGAGTCAACGGCGCCTGGTGACTGACAGTTTCTTGACAATGCGATTTTCTGGCCAAAGATCATATTGGCGAGAAAGTATCAGTAACCAGGCGTCGTTGACACCATGTCCACGCTACATTAACTTAAATATAAATGCTCTATCAATGATATTGAGCACTGTTTACTTATAAATATTCCACCCATATTACCTGCATATTTAAAAGAAATTATTTTGGTGATAGTTTTCATAATCATTTTCGGATCCTCATCATCGGGTGCAGTTTAGTGTCATACCCAAAACTCAGGTAAAGAACAAAAAAAACTGTAGAAGTCATAAAGAAGTGAATGACTGTTAGGAAATTTGCTTTGTGTCCGATAAATTATTCACAGTAAATCCATCGTCGGCAAATTCAACGTGTGGAAAATTCATTGTTTGGTAATTTTATCGCTAGCAAATTCATCGTATGGTAAATTTATCGCAGGTAAATTATTCGAGGCTAAATTCAGAATTGTATCATTGCTTTTAAGAATTTAATAAAAACAGCTAAAGGGTTTAGGGTTAGGGTTCGAGAAACCCTATACTATAAGAGCAATTAATCTGATACGATGAATTTTCCTGTGATAAAGTTACCATGATTTATATTTTCCGGTGATAAATTTACTATACGATGAATTTATCCCACGATGAATTTACCGACGATGAATTTACTGCGATAAATTTATCACGATGAATCTTTCGTGATATATTTACCTAGAATCTTATTCATTGTCTCATCCCTCTACAGGGTAGACAGTCTGGTTATTTTAGGCCTATCAACAGGATGATCAAGTTGTTCGTTTAAGGGATCAACAGTAACTAAATAATGCTCCAAGTGCAAACATCGAAAGTTGTGTATTGGTCTATTAAGTGCTGATACCAAAAATTAAATCTTGAACTTGCACCAATTTTTAAAGAAAATGGCATCAAAGATCGTAGGCAAA
>CM042137.1:126192046-126199546 GCA_023376005.1 Doryteuthis pealeii | reverse complement strand
AGAATTTTGTGTGTTTCGTTCTCAAGAACAGATTCTGGTTTATGCATATACCATTTGTTGTGTGGTCAAAATTTAATTTCTTGCATAATTCCCAGTGGATCACCTTCCCAACCCAGTCGTGTCTAGTTTTGTATTCTCGTTGTGCTAGTTTGCTACATTCGCAGAGTATATGGTTAACAGTCTCATCTCTATTACCGCAAAGTCTACATTTACTATTTTGTTGGGTCTTATCAATTTTCGCTTTGATGTAGTTTGTCCTTATGGCATTATTTTGTGCAGCAATTATAAGTGATTCTGTTTCTCTTTTGAGGTTTCCCTTTCTTAACCTTATTATTATTATTATTATTATTATTATTATTATTATTATTATTATTATTATTAATAATAATAATAATAATAATAATAATAATAATGATAATAATAATAATAATAATAATAATAATCGTTATATCTTTATTTCTTTATACACGACATATACTCGAATAAACCTTCATTTACTTTATTATAGTTAGTTTACCCCTTGCAAGTTTTTCGCATCCGTTGCAACTGGTGGTTTTTTACTAATGTCTAATCAAATTCAGTGAAACCTACGTACCTACCCCCTTTTTACATGGGTCTGCAGCCGAACCAAAATTAATTCTTACCAAAACCAGCTCACCTTCTGACGATTTTGCCGCTCTTTTGTTTTCACTAAAATATTACATTAGAGTCAAAACTATAACTGCCTATTGCTTTATATTTTATCCCTAAAAATTGACTATATTTAAAAACTAAACACAAAAACATCAAATATCCACAATCTGACTATTGCAGTTAAGGTGGGGGGGGGGGCGTCCCCGTGCCACAGAGATGTAACCGTGTTCAAACCCCAGTCGCCCTATTCGACTAATTCTTTTAGGTAAACTATGAATCCTCAAATTCTTTATCTATGGGCTAAATGATATCCATATTGTTCTTTTGCAAGGATAGATTTGATAAAATAACCCATGATGGTTGATATGCCATTAAACCAGGAAAAACTAATAATGCAATTGAAGATGTTATGTTATATACCCTTTCTGGGTAAATATTATTAGAGGGGGACACCCGTTTCGATTCTATTCTTATTTGTGTATTATGTTATGAGAGATATCTGTGGTTATATCTCTCATATTAATCTTCTAATTACTTTTTTAGTAACTGGGCTGGTATTTCTTATTACCGTACTTCTTCTTTCCTGAGTAGTTATTAGCTTTCTTGCGGTCTGTACTTTCTTTCTCGTAATCTGTAGTTATCTTCATTACTTTGTCTTTAGTTCCGGGCTGGTATTTTTCTAACTTCTGGTTCTGGTCTTTTGTTGACTGGTGTCTTAAGATATGCCAAGTTTGTCGTAGTTTTTAGGGACAAACTCAAGGTATATATTTTTGTCATCATATTTTATTAAATTTAAATGTAGGATTTTTAAACCTTGGGATTCCCAACCACGCGCGGGAGCCGAACCTACCCGTCTTTACATCATGAAATCTAGCGGCCGACTGTCTATAACTAAAAACCCTTTATTCCCACTATTTGCCTCATCTGGAAGTCGGGTTTAGGCTAAGCTTATTGAGTGTCAATCAATCTATCAACTCCGACCGACCAGATTAGAATTATACAACAACTGAATCCAAATCCGTTTACTACACTAACTGTCCAAAACGACGGTACGCCCGTCAATATATAACAGGTAGAATGCTGTGAAAGTTTATAAATGTCAACACATATTAACACATTCCTCATTATAAAAATTAGGTTCATATATTTTAATGTTAAAGGTAAAGTTGTACAATCCAACATTGAAGAAATCCAAGCACATATATTATTATAATGGTGATCATGGGTGTGTTTGTCTGTAACCGAAACTATGTCACCGCCGATGTCACAATGCCCTTAGTCATTTACGTTATATTCTCAATTATTATTAAATAATCATTATTTAATCTTAATTAACATCTTATTTATTAACGAAGTCTCAATTAAAGTTTAGCTGGGTTGTATTTGCCTCAAATCAACCCTTGTTATGGTATTTGCCTCTCATCCCACTTATGAGGGCGTGGCACAAGAAAATTTTTATGTGGGCCCACCCACAAGCCGAAATTCATGGCTGGTAGACACAAAAAATGCGTTGATCCCGTTGGCATTTCTCCTCAAGGGGCGCCTCAGGCGCTGGGCAATAAACCCAGCTCTGCTCCTTTAAATCAAGGGGGCAGGTGTTGCCTGGGTGGATATACCCCTAGCATCAAAGCTGTTAATTTACATTAACATACACAGGCCCCGAAAGGCCCATGTTATTAAGGTATTTGCCTCTCACCCCACTTATGAGGGCGTGACACAAGGACATTTTTATGTGGGCCCACCCACAAGCCGAAGCTCATGGATGGTAGGCACAAAAATGCGTTGATCCCGTCGGCATTCCCCCTCAAGGGGAGCGCCTCAGTTCTTCCCCTTTAAATCAAGGGGGCAGGTGTTGCCTGGGTGGATAGCCCCCTGGGATCAACGCTGTTAATTTACATTAACAAACTGTTGTACCGGCCGTTCCTACAGTGGAGAACATGCACCGGTTCTCACTATAAATAGTGAGACACCGAGTGGAAAGGGAGAACTGTTCCCGTTAACGACAAGCTAGTCGTACATGTACCATTAATTGTAATACACTTGTCTTATTTTACCCCATCTCGACTTGACTTCTTTTTACTGTTGGGACTAACATCACAACACAAACACAGGTCCCGAAGAGCCCATGTAATTAATGTGTTTAAAAATCCAGCAATGTGTGTTATACATCACTACGAAATAAAGTTTTACATAGTTTATAGTGTGGCTAATTTGCATACTGATTTTAACAAAACCGGGCTAAATAAATAATTACTTGGTGTTATTGATTTCTAATATTATTGTGCTATTTTCAAACGTATTAAAAAACAATCCTATGCATAATTTCATATTGAAATGTATTAAAATAATGAAAATAAGTGAAATCTTTTTATACGCTATTCTTATTTAGTTTCGTAAGTCTTTTTAAAAAATACAATATTTTATTAGACTAATACAATATTTTATTAGACTAACATCTAGATACTTGCGCCCGGAGCATGTATATTTTGCTAATGGAAAGAAAAACAATATCTTTAACAGTGATTTTTTTTTTATCTGCGTAATTAATTCAATTTATTCTGTTGTATTATATACATATAAGTAAATATTTTATATTATTTTTATATACTAATTAAAACGTGCAATTTTCATATTTTAGCCAGGAAAACAATGAAAGGATGAAATCAAAACTTTAATGAAAGTGTAAATATTGAGGTGAGAACTCACGGAGGTAGAAAAAAAGGAGAGATAAATATTTAATTGCTACAAATGAACTAAGTCGACGGATGGGTGTAATGTTTTATATAGAGAAGAGGTTTCTGGGAACGGAGATAAGAATTGAACAAGGCAAGAGAATTTCTGAAAGAAGAAAGAAAGGCGAGGTATAAAAATAAGGGAAAATGTAAACAACTAAAATACACAAGAAAAGAAGGAAAAAACATGAAAAACTTAGATAGATAGATAGATACATAGATAGAGAGAGAGAGAGAGAGAGAGAGAGAGAGAGAGAGAGAGAGAAAGGGGAGAGAAAAGGAAAGAAAACGAATAATGGGGGAATGAAAACAAATGTAGAGAATGAAACATAAAGATGCAAAGAAAATAATTAAAGGAAATAAATAAATTAATAAATTAATAAATAAATAAACCGGTATGAAAAATGAATAAAAGAAAGAAACATAAGTGAAAGGAATGAAAATAGATAAATAAATAAATAATTAAAGATAGATATAGAAAATAAATAAATGAAAGAAAGATATGGAAAATTAATAAAAGAAATCAGACGGAAAGAAAGAATGAAGGAAGGAAAGATAGAAATATACGTAAAAGGAATAAGCGAAATGAGAAAGAAATAAAGAAAGAAATTGAAAATGAACAAAAGAGATACGAAAGAAAGAAAGAATTAGAAAATGAATAAAAAATAAGAATGAAACAAAGAAAGAAAGAATTAGAAAATGAACAAAAATAAGAAGAAAGAATCAAAGAAAGTAAGAAAGAAAGAAATAATTAGAAAAGGAACAAAAAATAAGTAAAAAAGAATTAAAAAAAAAGTAAGTAAAAGAAAGAATTAGAAAATGAACAAAAAATAAGAAAGAAAGAAAGAAAGAAAGAAGAAAGAAAGAAAGAAAGAAAGAAAGAAAGAAAGAAGAAAACGTTAACGCTAAAGGGAATGAATGAAATGAAAATAATGAAAGAAAAAATGGATAAAACAAAATAAAAAAGGAATATTAGCAAAGAATGAAGGAAAAACAGAACGAATCAATTCATAGAATGAAAACATTATTAAAGAAATAAAGAAAATAGACAGCATGAATTAAATAAAAAAAAAGAAATATTTGTAAATAAAGAAGGAAAATTTGTAAAAATGAATGAAATTAAAAGAAATATTAACAAAGAAATAATAGAGAAATAGTGAAAGAAATCAAGAGAAAGAAATACAAATAAAGAAATAAGGCAAAAAAGTGAAAACGAATGAAATCAAAAGAAAGAAGGCAAAAAATGAAAGAATGAATGAATGAAATTCAAAGAAAGACGGCAAAATGAAAGAATGAATGAATGAAATTCAAAGAAAGAAGGAAAAAAATGAAATGAATGAATGAATGAAATTCAAAAAGGCAAAAAATGAAAGGAATGAAAAAAAATGAAAGAATGAATGAATGAAATTCAAAGAAAGAAGGAAAAATGAAAGAATGAATGAATGAAATTCAAAGAAAGAAGGCAAAATGAAGAATGAATGAATGAAATTCAAAGAAAGAAGGAAAAATGAAAGAATGAATGAATGAAATTCAAAGAAAGAAGGCAAAAAATGAAAGAATGAATGAATGAAATTCAAAGAAAGAAAATTGAATGAAATGAAATCAAAGAAAGAGGCAAAAAATGAAAGAATGAATGAATGAAATCAAAGAAAGAAGGAAAAAATGAAGAATGAATGAATGAAATCAAAGAAAGAAGGCAAAAATGAAAGAATGAATGAATGAAATTCAAAGAAAGACGGCAAAATGAAAGAATGAATGAATGAAATTCAAAGAAAGAAGGAAAAATGAAAGAATGAATGAATGAAATTCAAAGAAAGAAGGCAAAAAATGAAAGAATGAATGAATGAAATTCAAAATGAAAGAATGAATGAATGAAATTCAAATGAAAGAATGAATGAATGAAATTCAAAAAAAAGGCAAAAAATGAAAGAATGAATGAATGCAAAATGAAAGAATGAATGAATGAAATTCAAAGAAAGAAGGAAAAATGAAAGAATGAATGAATGAAATTCAAAGAAAGAAGGAAAAATGAAAGAATGAATGAATGAAATTCAAGAAAGACAAAATGAAGAATGAATGAATGAAATTCAAAGAAAGAAATATTTGTGAAGAAAAAATGCAACTTGACAAAATGAAATGGAAAAATAGAAATATTAGCAAAGAAAGAAAGAAAGAAAGTAAAAACGATGAATAAAAGGATGAATGAAAATATATTACGATTTGGTGCAGCCACTGAAGGTTGATTTGTAATAGGAAGCAAAAGAAGCAAAAAAAAATGGTTGAAAAATAAGGAAAGAGAATCGCATCGTAAGTCAGAGTGCAAGCAAAAAGCGTCCATTGATTTTTACATTTCCAACTAATATGGCCGCTTTTCCAACTGCGTCTCTGCGCGTTTGGCGCGCTTGTGAGTGTCGGCGAGATTTCGGTTGTGTCTATCAGTTTGACATTCGAGGGACGGCACGTCTTTCAAGTGACAAAAATAGGACTGGAAATGGAGAAAGAAAATAGACAAGGCTAAACAAAAGATGAACGGAGGAAAAAAATATGAACAGAAGGGAAAACAAAAAATTCAAGTAACATTTTTCAGGGAAGGAAAAAGACATGAACAATTTTTTTAAAGGGTAGGAAAAAATAAAATAAAATGGCGGTTGGTAGTGAAGAGGAGAGAAAAAGAAATAAAACAACAGTGATTGTTGCGACAAGTATAACTTCTTAAATGTACGATGAATGTGGATACGTTGTAGAAAAACAGACACAGAAGACGATGAAAATAAAATATAAAAACAAACACGAGGAAGCTGTTCGTGAGAGAAGAAGGTAAAGAGGATGAAACGAAAGAAGAAGGGGAATGATGGAGATTAAATCTTAGAGAAGGTCTAGGTTAAGGAAGGAAAAAGATGAAGCCAGAAGAAGAAGAAAATGACGAAGAAATATATTTTTAAAAAAGTTATGTAAATAAGAACTAAAGAAATATATGAATAAAAATAAAATGAAAGAAAACAGTCGAGCTAGAATGTAGATCAGACTTAAGGAAAAGGAGACGAGAAGAAAATTATGGACGGATTTATTGGGTTATAGAAGCGGAAGGAGGTAAGAAATAAACGAAAATACAAGAAAGCAGAAGAGAAATGGAAACCATAAAAACGGATAAGAGAAAAAGAAAGGAAAGGAAGAAGAAAGAAAAAAAAGAAGAAATCAAAATTGCAAGAAAAAAGAAATTGAGAAATCGAAAGAAAGATAAATAAAAATGTAGATTAAAATGAAAAAAAAAGAATGAGAGACGAAAGATAAACAAAAATAAAGAATAAAGAATGAATGAATGAATGAATGAATGAAAAACAAGGAGAGGAAAAAAGAACATATATAATAACAGAAGAGAGAAAAAATAGTGGGGAAAGAAACGGTAAAAAGGAAATAACCCAAAAAAGAAAAACAAAATAAATGAAGACAAAATAGATAAATAAATGGAAGTGAAAGAAAACGAGAAAAAGAAAGAGATCAAGAACAAAATAAAAAAAAAACGAAACGAGACCAATCGAAAAATAATATTTAAAAAAAACAAGAATGACTTTATAAATGGAACGACTTAAAGAAAGAAAACATGAAAAAAATAAACGTAAGGAAAATAGAATATAGAAATACGAAAAAAAAGTTGAATGGAAGTGAAAGAGGGAAAAAGAAAGAAATGAATAGAAAGAAGAATGGAACGTAAAAGAAAAACGAACAATGGAAAGACAGAAATGAAGGAAGAAAATAAAGAATGAAATGATGGAAGGATAATAGAACAGAAAAATGGAAGAAGGGAAGAATAAAGAAGAAAAGGAAAGGAAAGAAGTTAGAAAAAAAGAAAGAAGTCAAATAAGAAGATAAGAAATAAAATAGAAATAGAAAAATAATAAAAACAAAAAGACGAAGGAGGAAAAGAAAGAAAAAGAGAAAGAAAAAAAGAAGAGTAAAAAAACAATAAAACGGAAGAAAGGAGAAAAAGGAGAAAGAAAAGAAGAAAGAAAAAGGTGGCAAGTTTAAGAGATGAGAGAAGAAGAAAGGAAAGAAGTTAAGAAAAAAGATAGAAGAAAAGAACGAAGAGAGGGAGAAAGAGTAAGAGTAAGAGAGAAAGAAAAAGGGAAAGAAAGAA
>CM042137.1:126184546-126187046 GCA_023376005.1 Doryteuthis pealeii | reverse complement strand
AAGCTTCTTGGAATAACTTTTTCGAAAATGCAGTTCCTAAGAAACATTCTTCTATTCCGAAAGGAGTATTTTTGTATTTAAATTTGTATTTTTTCTTATATATAAAGCAAAAAAGTATGAATGGTTGTAAGGTTTTTGGGATAATGTGAAATCTAAATTTGTTGGGAAGTATTTGACGGAAATGGTTATGTGAAGGGTATTTTATGATTTCTGACTATAAGTGTCGCTAAATAAGGGGATATATTAAAAAAGCCTTGTCTTTGGGGGATGGTTTGATGGGTGAGAATCATAATTCTACGTAGTGTTCTATTGTGTATGTGAGTTAATATTTTGGCACCTTTACACAGATATATCAACCGGAAGCATACGTGGATCCCTCAACAACATTAATCCTAAAACCATGAATTAGAAGGGCACTAAATTTCTTTAAAATATAAGACTCTTGTTATCATCGAATATAATTTTATTGAGTTAATGGTGGAAAATATTTTAAGAATTATTTTTAGACCATTCCACATTTTATGCAATGATAAATAATACCAAACAATTTTCAAACAATTTTCAAGCAATTTTCAAACAATTTTCAAACAACTATGGACAGACTACTGCGCCCAGAGAGATTCGACGTAGATCCTACAGCCCCCGACTCGGAGAAACTTTTTAAACTCTGGAGACTAACGTTCAACAACTATCTGAACACAGTCAACGAAAATAACGAAATGGAAAACAACCAAAAGAATTTTTTTGCATTGGTAAACAACATTTCGGCTGGAGTCTACGATTTTAATTCTGCCATGAAGACACTGGAAGCGGCCTACATAAAACCTATTTAAACGGTTAATCTTTCTCGTATTTCTCCCTTCTATTCTCGTTACTTATGATGAAAATAAGAAGAGAAAGAAAGAAAGCCAATGATTAAGCAAACAATAATTTAGTTCAATAAATGGTTTAGAATAAAACTGCTAATGAAAAGATGGTTTCAGAAACAAAGCCGAAAAGTAATATCATTTATTGATATAATGTTCTATTCTCTCTAAGAACTTGAAAGAGTCAACTACCAATAGATGTTAATTTAATTTGGTTTGGTTTGTTTTGTTTTACGGCATATCAACCTCAGTGGGTCATTTAATGCCGATAAAGTTTTGAAATAAATCAATTCTTAATGGATAATACAATTTTTCTATTTAACCCATAGATGGGACCCTAACAGGTACTACCACTCCGGGTCAGAGTGGACCAGGGAGCAATGGTGATGAAGGGGTGCTCCACATTCCCCAAACCTCCAAAAATGGAACCTCACCATCAGATAGAGTTTAACGTCATTCCCAAGACATGTAGACCCGCAGCCACCGCCTTCTAGCACCCATATGATAAAAAGAGATTGGGGCTTGCCATAAGGGCAATAGGGTTGGGAAAATTATATAGGTGCTAGGGCTTGACGTGACCAGCCGATTGATCGCAGGGGGCCTCTCCGACCGCCCGTCTAGCCCAAGATAGGGCCAAAGTGGAGTATTGCATGTCATGAACTGCTCATCCACCTGGGCTCTATCCTTAAGCATCACGGGTCGCCACCCACGGCCAACAGGTGGCCCCATTGGGGAGTCTTACCCCTCTGCAGAGGTGCAGTCGGTGCATTCTAACGTCCCAGCCGACAGGGCGGTGTTAATTTGAGAATTTATTCTGAGACAATGGCTTCACAAAAAGGTAATATTGGCTTCCCAATGTTAATTTTGGGATGAAAATTGTTTGCCGCCCTCTGTAGTTCTTGTGACAAAATGAGGAGCCTCTCATACGTTTTCAAACCCTAAAAGTATTTACCAAAATACTCAACAGTTGCAGGAGAATGTGTGCGTTGGGCTAATGTTTTGCATGAGGTTTTGGTAACAAAGGTCTGAGAGTTGTCTATTGCAGATTTTGTGTTGCTGATTTCGAAAATGCCATCCGTTTTTGTCTCTATGGCATCGTCCCAATTTGAAATTTAGCCAAATATTCTGTCTTCTCGAAATCACCACCGTTCATCGTTTGGCTTACAAGAATCTAGCAAAACGAATCTGAACAAATTCAAATATTTTCTTAAAGTTCTGCTGATTTATGGTATTATTTTAGGATATCAATATGAAAAGTAAAAATAAAAATGTAATAAGTCTTTAGTAAGTCCGTACTGTTCTTTAACTCTTATTTACCTAATGCTAAATGTTTTGATAAAATATCTATATAACAAATGTTGGCTGAAAAGTTCATAAGCTGACCAAGATGATATAATGGAATATGACCAAATCAGGTTTATTTTTCCACATAATCATCTTTGAAGTCCGTTCACTTCTTTTATCGGTGATTATCCCGGTCAGTATTTGAACTTTACAGCTGACATTATATATATATATATATTTATTTATATATATATATATATATATATATATATATATATATATATATATATAATATACATACATGCATATATATATATATATATATATATATATAATATAATAAGATAAAT
>CM042137.1:126179546-126182046 GCA_023376005.1 Doryteuthis pealeii | reverse complement strand
TGATAGATAGATAGATAGATAGATAGATATAAACAAACTGATAGATAGAAAGATTGATATATAGATAGTTAGATAGATAGATAGATAGATAGATAGTGGACTGACCTGTGTAAATGTTGGTGTGCAAATAAACTGATACATATATATATAAAGACCTGTGAGTAGTTAGGTGCACAAATAATCATATACATACACACACACACACACACACACACACACACACACACACACATATATATATATATATATATATATATATATATATATATATATAGGGAGAGGAGAGAGAGATAGAGAGAGAGAGATATGAATAGACTGGTTGATAGATAGATAGATATGAACACACTGATAGATAGAAAGATTGATGATAGATAGATAGATAGATAGATAGATAGATAGATAGATAGTGGACAGACCTGTGTAAATGCTTGTATGCAAATAAACTGATACATATATATATAGAGACCTGTGAGTAGTTAGGTGCACAAATAATCATATACATACACACACACACATACACACACACACACACACACACACACACACACATATATATATATATATATATATATATATATATATATATATATATATATTTACACTGACACATACACACATGCCATTGTGATATTTTTTCTTGAGCTGAGATTTGCCATTGAGATTTTTTTTTCTTAAAAAAACCCAAAGAAACAAACATACAAAATAAAAATAAAAAGACAAAAAAAAAAAAAACCAAAACGAAAATAATGCAACTATTATTTTGAGGCCACTGAATATTTGTTGGTTGTTTTTTTTTTTTTTTTTTTTTGCCTCTCCTCATCTTATTTTGATTTCTTTATTTTATTTTGGCTCGCTCGCTCTTATCTGATGTTTGGATGAAGTTTATCATGGCATTGCCTCTCAGCACAACGTCAAAAGGTAAATCTCTGCTGCGTCATTTCTATCAGGACGAGCATTAAAATTCTGACCGATGCGTTAAATATAATGTGGGTGGCCTCCAACATACTGTCCATCATGTTGCTGCCAACTTCGACTTTCTATACTCATGCATGGATGGGTGTGTGTGGAGGGGGGGGCAGAAATATCAGGGTATCTATTTACCCAACATCTCCGCTACAGGAAGGATGCGACACAAGGCAGAGGTTAGCAAGTTTGAATTCTCATTTCCCCTTCTAGACCGGTATCCATAGCAAGGACATTAGTTCTATACTATATGACTATATTTCAATACTCGTGTTCTTTAAAATCATCATCTTGCAATACCCTCGAAGTAAAAATGAGACCGTCCAAGATGAAATGCAAAAAATGGAAATCCAGATTATCTGCTGTTGCTTATCCACCGAATTCTTATTTCTTATAAGTGTCATTATCTCAGCGAAATAATGTACCATTACGCTTTTATTAGAAAGAAAGGGAAGAAAAACGACAGGCTACACAAGAGGTACAAGAAGATAGAGAAGGGGAAGATAGAGAAAGGAGTGAGCGTTTGGAAGCGATAACGCTAATCTGTTTCAATCGAACATAATCTAAAGATGGAAAGAAGAAAGAAAGAAAAAAAGAGCGAGCGAGAGTTTAATCAAGATTATATACTTTTTATATACTGAACTATTTCGCAATAGCTCTTAAGTAAACATATCAAAGATTATAATAATTAGATTAACATGCTGTGATATATCCACAGGTCCTGCTAGTAACCGTAAATTGCCCCATTAATTTATACACTTTGAATTTTCTAATCACTAGTTTCTCGCGATTTCAAATGAACGTCTAGTCTATTCAATATTTCAGTATACTCCTCAGTATACAAGTTGATATCAATCAAATTTATATCCGGATATTCATGATTTTTCTTGGAGCTGAGGGTTCTTTAAAGCACTTTGTAAACCTTTTGGAAATTATTTGTCTGAGATGAGTCTTGATAATCGGCCGAAACTTTGTGTATATAACAGTAAAGATAAGGATAACAGTCCGAAAAATGTAAATAATCCTTTTTTTTTTTTAATTGTTTCCAAGTGCTCCAATAATTAAGGACACAGAACAGTCTCAGCCATGTTCCTTAATTTGAGTTCTATATCTGCGATGTCAAATATTTTTGAGAATCTGTATTCACATTGGGGCAAGTTGTTTTTTTTTTAAATCCTTCACGTGACCATAAGATTTTTCTTTTTTTATCATCAGATTATCATTTTTATTCTATTTATGTTTCCCAAATTATTTCCCAAAAGAAAATGAACAAAATGCTGAAAAGTCTGTTTAGACAATCAATAACATTTGAATTGTTTCAATGGGATATCTTTTTTAGGAATTACATGTTTTATTTATAACAAATATTTGGAAAAATGTAAAATTGATTAATTTACATTTTAAAATCAGTAGACAAAAAAAAAAAAAAAATCATTCGGTTGAAAAAAAAAACAAATAAATTTCTTGGGTTTTGTAAAAATTCTTTGGAATTTAAAAAAAAATGCTTAAGTCAAATGAAATATAAACTATTTGTCTG
>CM042137.1:126169546-126174546 GCA_023376005.1 Doryteuthis pealeii | reverse complement strand
GATAACAATAGGGACCGGTTTAGCTCAATCGATAGAGCACCTGCCTTAGAATCGAACGGTTCCCGGTTCGATATCAGTACGCGCCAAATCTGTACATGAGTAGCACAGATTGGGTAATCTGATCTGCGTGGTAAAGTGATGGAGCTGACGGTAGGTGTGCCGCTCCATCTCAACAAAAAATCTTCCTTGTCTTGTGCTAACGAAAGGAAGATAGACTCCCTTGCTGAGACTAAGCCCATTTATTGAGTTCTGTTCGAAATAAGTTTATAATAGCCAAATGATGCTTTGTTAAGTTTTTCTTTTTTTATTGAAAGTGTGAATATTGCTATGTATATAATCAATTTATCGATTATCATACATTGAGCTCTCCTAAGGATTTGAAAAATCCTTGTATAAATCTATAAATGTACATCAACATGAGCATGCATTCTGGATGTACCGGAGATATTGATGATCCCAAATAGAATTATCCCCAACATACCAGTCAATTGGATACTTTTACCAATATGTATATATATATATATATAATATATATATATATATATATATATATAAGATTTTTGGATGTTTGTTTATTTAGAAACGTTGCTGAAATAAAGTATATATTAAATTTTTACTTGAAGGCACTTACAACGCATGTATCGCATAAAATTCGATACTTTTTCTTATAGAAAATGAACTTGACAAGTGTAATCCCAGCAAAGGATGGCTCGATGTGTAGAATACCGTACAGACTGTTTCGACTTTATTAAGTCTCATCAGCGGTATATACTAACGATTTCCCTCCGACAGAAATCGAAACCGGGACTTCAGCAGACACAGTGAAACACTAGTGAAACACTTTTATCGCCTCGGCCACAGTACACAGCTGACCATCCTAGCGAAATTAAGCTTTTCAAATGATACTACTACACGCCTCTACCATAATAGGTAAGGGGGCGTTATTGAGAGAATAATAACAACAAACAGACCGTATGCCCTTCGGCGAAGTGAATAAGATTTTTGGATGTTTGTTTATTTAGAAACTTTGCTGAAATAAAGTATATATTAAATTTTTATTTGAAGGCACTTACAACGCATGTATCGCATAAAATTCGATACTTTATTCGGGATTGTATACTGGGATTGTATAATCTGTTTGCATTTGAAACTTCTTTTATTTTAAATCTATTTTCCATACATAAATCTCGTTATTATGCATTTTCACTGGGTTACAGTTATATTCAAATATCACAGGTATGGTTATGATGGACAGATTAAAAAAATAATTTAACAGATGTGATTTATTTATATAATGAGGCTTACTAACTGCTGGTACAATGACATAACTCGCAAATCATTATTAAAGAATCTTACACTTTTCATTACATTTTCTAAAAAAGCAAAAATACATCAGGAAATCTCTCATAAATATCTATCAACACATGAGTTTATAACATTATATCATATTATCCCGTCTGGCTAATGGCAGTTTCTTTTACTTCATTTGGTAATTTAAAATATAAATAGGATTATATATATATATATATATATATATATATATATATTTTGAAGGCGTAATAATGCACATATATGTTTAAAAAACATATTTAATTTATTTCTTTTTTTTTCTTTTTTCTGTTGTGTCCTAGGACAACAAAAAGAAAAAGAAAAAAAAAAGAAATAAATTAAATATGTTTTTTAAACATAAATGTGCATTATTTCGCCTTCAAAAATATATTATTACATTTAATTAATGCTTCGAACTCACTATAAAAAATGATTTAAAAATCTTTATATATATATATATATAATATACACATATAATATATGTATATATATATATATATATATATAATATATATATATATATATATATATATATATATATATATATATATATATATATATATATATATCAAACTCATAAACGATATTCTCCTGTGGAAACCTGCACATGAACACGCCAATATGGACCCTACAGCAAGGACATGCATAAATCAGCTGTGCGCGGATTCTGGATGCTGCATAGATAGTGACGTACAATAGGGACGAATGGCGAGAGATTTTCATGAACATCCGTGCTGCCAGCTTGACCTGACGATCACACACACACACACACACACACACACACATATATTATATATATATATATATATATATATATATATATATATATATATATCATCATGTCGCGCAAGTAGACATCCATGACAATCTCACGCCAGCCCTCCCTATCATTCATTGCACCCGGAAGCTCCTCTGCACAGCATCCAGCATCCTCACATAGTTGGTCAATATAGGTCCTGGCTGGGCAGCCCACACTAGCACGCCCATGTGTTGGGTTCCACACAAGTATGTCTCTTATGAGCTCGTCCTTGCTTCTCCAGCAGTGTTCCGCATGCTTAATCCGTCTTACTCGTATGGTTTGGGAGATGGGGGGCAAGTGGCCATACAGCTGTCTCCTTGTGGGGTGCTGTTTCCACGACTTGTTTAAGACTGCACGCATCATTCATGTGCAGGTCCCATCTAGCTTATTTTCAAGGCGCTTCGTTAGGGTCCAGGTGGTGCATCCATACAGCAATAATGATATAACCACAGCCTGAAAGAATTGTCGCTTAAGCTTGTCAGCGAGGTCGGATTTCCATATGACTGATAATTTGTTTGTCGCCAACCATGCCTTTCCTATTCGTGTATTGATATCGCTCTCTGTGGATGAGATATTACTAACTAGGTATGTGAATTGTTCTACTATCTTGAGAGGCTTACCGTCAAGTGTGGAGATGTCTCCTTTCTTTTTGAATCGTACTCTGTCCAAAATGTACAATATGACATCTGGCATATTTAGACAACAAGCCATTTCTCTATTCCAACAAACCAAATGTTGTGGAAGACAACCAGACAATGTCCCAGTTTAGCACGTTAACCAAACGCCATAGACACTAAACAATTCAGACCTGCACAACATACAGCTAACAGAATATTTGTAACCTACAGATATTCTTGTTCCGGCCCTCAAGAACTTTCAAAATAAAACCTTTGAGATTTATAATTCAATTTCATGACTTCAATCAACCATTGTTGCACCTAATGAACTTTTAACCCATCAAATAACTGTGTCTAACTCATGCAGATCTGATCTATAATGACAACGTTTCTCCATCGCTAAGTCAACATAAAGAACAATTCGTCTTTTAAGGAACCGTTTTTTACATAGGGATTTAAATGGAGCATCCCACGAGGATTCAACTCACGATTCAGTAATAATGGATCTGCAGGATTAACTAATCCCCATCTACCCAGGGGACGCCGGGTAACCACTGCTAGTAGATATAAAGGGTAGTTGTGTGTAATATGTATGTCCGGAGGAAACTTTGAAAATAAAACAATTAATGACAAAGTAAATATATATACACATTAAATATCACCAGGGCTTGGTTTTTGAGCAAAAATAATGAATATTTTATTTAAATTAGTGAAGATAATTAAAAAAATAAAATTTAACTGATAAATTTCTTTTACGTTTAATATTTGAAATAGTAGACATTAACATTTCTTTTCAGAGTAGCTGGATCAATACAAGGTCTTTTTTTACGTGGGGATTTTAATTGGGCATTCTATGAGAATCCAACTCACGATTCAGTAATAATGGATCTGCTGGACTAACTTTTAAAAAATCCTCCCTCTACCCAGGCAACGTCGGGTAGCCACTGCTAGTACTTTATACATGGAGACCATTTAAGTTGATTTTAACATAAAATAATCCATCAAGGGTTGACATGCAGTAAAACAAACCAACCAAATTAAATTATTAGACTTAAAAAAAACTAATAAAAATTTGAGCAACTAGATCAGAAAAAAAAGGAAAAGATAAATGAAACCACCCAAAAGTATCTAATTCGTCGACTTATAATTTTTACATTTTTCTGAAAAAGTGCACAAAAATATTGTTTCAATTATGTATTTACCATGTATCCCGTGTGTATGGGTTAGGCACAAGGCCCTATTAATGTGGGACTACCCACAAACCAAGAAAACATTCATGTACAAAGTAAAAGTTTCACTCTATCTGTCTATTATCTAATTTCTCGTTATATAAAAGTGTATCCCAGTAAAAAGGACACATCATAGTGAGATGTTTTATCAGGGCAATATATTTATTTGATAGAGTTAGGATTGTCATCGTAGATAATAGACTCAGGGAGACGTGTTCAAATCCCTGATGAGGGTGTTTACATTTTACATTGAGCTTGGGAAAGGTATGAATCCAGTTATTCTCCTTCCAGCTATGTATTGTAGTGAAGACTGGGATCTTTATTCTTGGTTGGCCATCCAGTATAGGAGAAGGAAAACTCAATTCAAAACTGTTAAATTGCACTTAAGGAATTGACATTGTCTAGACGTTCCATTATATAAGTTGATCAGTTGTGCACAGGTCTTCATTTAGATTTAAAATGGCGAGTTTAAACATTAAATGCTTAAATCCCGATACGTTTTGTTTCCACCTCACATATAATTCTGTTTATTTTATTTTTGTATCTACATATAGGTGTGTATCTTTATTGTTTCGTATACAAACACATATCCACAAATACACACACACACACACACACACACACACACACATATATATATATATACAATACATCCGGGCTATCCCAAGCATTTGACTCAGCGATCGCTGAGCACCTTTCTATAAATGCTTGTTTGACTGACTATTCAGATGAGTGCTTCTCCGTCTTGCACAGAGCTAGGTCTAAACAACATCTAGCAGTCCTTGAGGCTGTTAGTATTTCTTTTCTCAGACCTACTCTGTGCAGACAAACACCGAGATACTCTATCTATTTACTGGGAGGTATACATAACCCTGGTTTAACCTAAGGCATACACACATACTCCTCTTTCCCCATTTTTTAATTTATTTAAAAAAGAATTTTTTGTTCACTCTCTGGTTTACCCAATTTGTTCTTATCAATTTTTTACATTCTGACTTTTAATTGTCAACCGGTGTAAATACTTGA
>CM042137.1:126164546-126167046 GCA_023376005.1 Doryteuthis pealeii | reverse complement strand
TAGGCCCCAATTTTGGTCGAAATTAATTTATTATGGAATTACGGTGTTGAGTTCTTCCTTCCTTTATATATATATATATATATATATATATATATATATAATATATATATATATATACTGAAAGAGAGAGGGCGAGAGGGAGAGAGAGAGAGAGATGAATAAATTATAATATTTACAATTATAGGCTACAATTTTGATTTGTAAAAAATAAAAATATCTTGATTGGTAGATTTTATGGACATACACCAATGAACGTGGTATTGTAAATGACGTGTTTCGGCATTAAATAGCCCGAAAAGGGATGAAATGCCGTAAAACGAAACAATCAAATCGAACCTTCAACGTTTACACTTGAAATTTTAAAGAAAATACACACGCACAACACACACACATACACACACACACACACACACACACACACACATATATATATATATATATATATATATATATATATGAGTTAAGAGTAAGGAAATGAATCCGACGGTATATGTATAGATAAAAGTTTGGTTTGGTTTGGTTTGGTTTGTTTTACGGCATATCAACCTCAGTGGGTCATTTAATGCCGATAAAGTTTTGAAATAAATCAATTCTTAATGGATAATACAATTTTTTTATAAATATATTTTTCTATTTAACCCATAGATGGGACCCTAACAGGTACTACCACTCCGGTTAGAGTGGACCAGGGAGCAATGGTGATGAATGGGTGCTCCACATTCCCCAAACCTCCAAAACTGCAACCTCACCATCAGACAGAGTTTAACGTCATTCCCAGGACATGTAGACCAGCAGCCACCGCCTTCTAGCACCCATATGATAAATAGGGGTTGGGGGTTGGGGCTTGCCATAAGGGCAATAGGGTTGGGAAAATCATATAGGTGCTAGGGCTTGACGTGACCATAGATAAAAGTGTATGAAAAACACACTTTGTTGTTAAAATGAATTTATTTTATATTCTTTTTCATTGCTGATATTGACAATATTTTGATTTATAAAAAATCATCATCAGAGTATAATGATAATTAGGTCCGTTTTTAGATATAAATGTTTTTAATCCGGACTCATTGTGAGAGAAGCAGCAAATAATCTAAATTCAAACCGGAAGCATTGTTTTTCCCAAAAAGCGTATATTCCGTGCGATCGGTTCGTCCTGTTGATTCGTTGCGTCTCGCTTTTTCACCACGTCATGTTCCTTCGGTTTTTTAAAGAAAAAGAAATACTTAAAATAGAAAAATTCTCTGTTTCAAAAAGGAGAGTTTTAACCCGTTCATGGTCGGTTAGTAATGGATTTTTTTCAGGAAATAAATGTTTTTATTTAATTATTTTAAAAATATTTGTAATGTAAAATATGTAATATATATATATATATATATATATATATATAGAGAGAGAGAGAGAGAGAGAGAGAGAGATAGATAGACAGAGACAGAGAGAGAAAGAGAGAGAGAGAGAGAGGAGAGAGAGAGAGAGATGAATAACTTATAATAGTTACAATTATATGATAAAATTGTAATTGGCAAAACATAAGAATATATGAAAAGATAGATTTTATGGACACGCAGCAATGAATTATATATTTCAGAGATACGAAAACTGCTTAACAGACTCTTAAGAATATAATATATTTTCTTGCTCTTTGTTTATTATTTTAGTCATGTCAAGAAGAATGTAACCATTTGGTTACATTCTTCTTGACATGAATTTGTCGGTTGGTTGGTTGGTTGGTTGGTTGGATTTTACGGCATGTCAACCTTTGCTGGGTCATTTTATGCCAAAAAATGTTCTTGTTTTATTCATTCTTGATTGGTACTGAATATATTTTTTAAACTTGATTCTTATAAAAAACATTTTTTAAACATACTTTCTTCTATTGAACCCATAGTGTGGACCCTAACAGATACTACCACACCTGGCCCGTGTGGACCTTGGAGTAATGATGATGAAGGGGTACGTCATAATCCCCAGATATATATATTTTACCAACCCCTCCGCACGAGCAGGATGCGACACAAGGTCAATTTCTTAAGCGGAGTTCAACAGGTTTGAATTCATAGTTTTCCTTTTCCTAGACCGGTTGCCTAACCAAGGTGAAAGAGCCCAGTCTGCCCTCCTATTTACCCATAGCTGGAGGGAGAGTAGGATTCACACCTTTCCCAAGGGTATTAGCGCTAAGTGAAATGCAGTTAGCACGTCCGGGATTTGAACTCGGGGCGATGAGTCCATTTCCCATGACTTTAACCATTACACCACGCGCTTCCTAATCCCCAGATATACAGAACTGGAACTTCACTATCGGATAGAGTTTAACGTCATACCCAGGACAATGAGACCCTCAGCCACCCCCTTCTAGCACATATTTGATTAAAAAAAGTGTTGGGGTTTAATATAAGGGCAATAGGGTTGGGACAATCATATAGGTACTCGTGGTTGACGTGACCAGTCGATTGGTCGGATGGGGCCTCTTCAACCGCCCGTCTAGCCTAAGTACCTTGTATTT